>JAJHSJ010000015.1:58227687-58351586 GCA_021015155.1 Magnolia officinalis
AGATGAGTAGTCACGATTAAGCATGTAACAGATGGATAGAGTGCTTAAGCGGGGCCATATTTCAAGGATCTGAGCTGTTGATCTAGTGGGCACATCATGAGACAGAAGAAAGCCCCTTAATCTCCATTATCTGGTAATCTGAACGGTGCCTTGAAATGGACAATAAAACCAATTGTCTGCATTGAACAGGGGATCAATCCGAAGGCTAGGAACATCTGATAGGACAAGTCAGCCCACAAAACTGAAAAATGGCATATGTGGGCCCATCTTTTGGTGATCTGAGAGTTCGTACGGTGGGCCCATGATGGATGAGGAGCTAATTGTAATCGTCCATTTCAAGCCACCAATCGGATGGCTGAAATCATATAATATAGCAGATATTTGGTACGGCCCATCTCATTTTAGGGCCTGCTGGTGTTTAGATCATGAAAAGTGGGCCCGTTGCATGTACCATGGCTAGGTGAATAAAAAGATCACATTCTCTTGATTATGTTTAACGGTTCAAATTAACACCACCATGAGGTATGGTTTATGGAATTATCGTTAGCTAAAATCTTAGGCATGCTAGAAATTGTAATCCAATTTCTACTTACGATATCTTGATTAAATCCTGATATATGACTAGTTGCTTATAATTGTGAGGACATCTAACAACCAGTGGAAGAGAAAATATGGGAGCGGGTTGTGGATTTTCACTCTTGTCAAGTGGCTCATTTGGCCTTGTTTAAGATTTTAATCTCTGGGTCAAGTTGAATTAAATTAGTGTTTGATTTGGATAGATTTATATTGACTTATATGGACTTAGGTAGGGGTGTACTGTTCAAGGTTTTCATGTGAAAGTGATTCTTTTGATTGGGTTAGGGGTCTATTATTATTATTATTATTATTATTATTATTAATTGAATATTTGCTTTGGGAGTTGGGTCAAGTGCGTGTTGGGTCAGTTGGGTCATGTGGCTTGGTTAAGTTGGGCACAAGTTGGGTCAAGTTGTTAGGTTAAATCAGGTGCAAGTTGGGTTAGGTTGGGAGTAAGCTTGACTCGATCTACTAGCTCACCTTGGGCTCAACCTGAAAGATTTAGCAAAGAAGCCCAGCTTTAACATTAAGCTTGAGGCTAAGCTTGAGCTCGAGGAGAGCAAGGATGAGTCAAGCCAAGCTTGGGCCACTTAGACTCGACTCGATGTACATCCAGGTCCATAAATCCCTGCTGTGTGGTCTGCTTGAGATTTGGATCTACCTCATTTTTTAGACAATGACATGGAAGAGCTGGAAAACCTACGGAAAGCTTGGATATACAACACATACATCAAGGTGGGAGCCCAACGGTAAGGGAAACGCCTGCTACGGTGTTACCGTAACACCTAATCCGCTCTGATTTCTAAACGCCTGCATATTAAGCATCAGACGCAGCCAGAGTATCAAGTATCAGACGCAGCCTCGGCCACATCAAACGGGCTCGGCGGTGATGGGCTCAAACAGGGTCCAGCTCGTTGACAGTACATATGAGGCGTTTTGCGCTTCCGAAGTCTCTGACAGAGGAGTGAGAATGGAAGCAGGAGAAGAAGAGGGGGCTCCAAACCCTAGGGTTGGTGCTCGGCATATAAAGAAAAGGACTCTCAGAAACAAAGCTCTCTCCATCTCTTTCAATGACAAAGATCTCAGGTATGTATGTATGTCTGTATGCATACATGATCTCATCTCTCTCTCTCTCTCTCTCTCTCTCTCTCTCTCTCTCTCTCGACTCTTCTCGTTCTCGTTTTTCTCATCTGAAGCCCTAGGTTTTAGGGATAGGCTTCTGTGTTTGTTTTGCACCTTTAGAAAAATGGTGGTGAACATTTAACCGTACACATGGCTTAGTTTTACGGCAATCCACACAGACCAAATCTCTGATTCAACCATGGATGGAGCATAACCGAAAAAAATGAACCGAGAAGATATTGTTACGATCTGAATTTTCCCTTCGAATCTGGACCGCTCACTAACTCACCTTTAACCATCCAGATAGCCATTAATTGGACGGTTACGATTGCTTGATTGGTGTGTGATTTTAGAGATACGTGCGACCCACAATTTCGATGGTCTGGATGTCTTTACATCAGTGTCACATATGAGGAGAATGAGTCACCAGCATTTTTAAAATGGTGTTAAACTGACATAGGAGTCTAGCCATAGTTTCGATGATCCGTGAAACCCGAACAGTACAAAAACTCTCCCAGTTCAAAACTCGGATGAGTCGGAGACTGAGTAATGAGGGAGGGAGGCTGAGTTGTAGTAATTGATGGAAGTTGCATTGTTCATGAATATCGATTCGGTCCGTGTCAGATGACTTAGGTTGAAAAATTCACCTTATAGAAAACTTCAGCCAAGCTAACCAACTTGCCTAGCTTTCTTTTAAGTTATCTAGACAATGGTATGAGTTTGCTACATGCAATGGAGCATTGGTGACTTATCCACTGTACAAGTGACATACATGTGCACTGTCCAAATCGGGAGCGACATTGTTATAGAAGGTAGCCCATAAATCCCACTGATCGGATGATCCTCACCATCCTATTGGTGTCTGTTATATGTACGGTTACAAAAGGAAAATGATTAGGGCCCATTTGGCCGGGCGGATTGGAAGGGATTGGATGGCATTGGAAGGGATTGGAAGTTAAATCCCAGGATTGGCTGGGCGTGCCAAACAGACTGGGTGATCTGATCCCGGGATATAGCAATCCCATGGATCTTAAGACAATCCACTGACAACACCATCATTGCCTTTAAACCCCATCCAATCCACCTTAATCCGTTCAAATTTGCCTGGGACGTGTTTTGTTGGAGGGATTGGAAGGGATGGGAAGGTTTAATCCCGGGATTGGCCGGGCGTGCCAAACAGACTCGATGTAGCAATCCCGGGATATTGCAATCCCATGGATCTTAAGACAATCCACTGACAGCACCATCATTGCCTTGAAATCTATGCCATCCACCCTAATACCATTCAATCCCTTCCAATCCACCCGTCCAAACGGGCCCTTAGCAGTTGAAATTCAAGGGGTTTTGTTTTATCTTTCATGGTATGTTACATGCAGCATAGTATAGCCCTTCGACTAACTTGGGATTTTCATCAGGTGGAACTATGTCGATTCAGTTAATTTCCAAGTCGATTGGCATGTTTCTTAATATTGCTGAATGTATGCTTCGTGTCATGAATTGTTTGTAAATGTAGCTGTTTTGCAATGTAATGTAGGAATGCGAGAGTTAATGTTCGTTGTTTGGTTCTTTCATCTTTGTTATGGTATTTAGCCTGAAACTTATGTTTCTCATCTTTTTTTAGTTTTATTATTAGAAGACTTGAGGCAGGTGAATATTTCTTTTAGGATGCATTTGGATGTACCCCAAACCATTGGCAGAAGGATATTGTCATGAAACAGATAAAACACGTTCTCCTGATCTGTTTAAGATGATGGGAATATTATAACCAAATCTTCCATGATATGGATTTTCTGCCTTTTCTTCCCTGAATCTCCTGCCATACTAAATGTTTGGATAGTCATTAGGGCAGAAGGCCATCCTATCCTCCCCAAACCCACCTTTTTCGTGGACATCCAAATGTGCCCTTAAGCCTTTCCAACAGCCCAACATTGATTAAAATATTACTTGATGATTTTCATCATTTTATATGTTAGTACTTTCAGTGTAGTTAATGGCACTAGGCACACTTGCCCTTGGAGTGCCTGAAATGGCTAGGCATAGCCTTTTCTTCATAATAAACATTAGCACATATTTAGAAATATGTTTTGATTTTTAAATCAATCAAAATCAACACTATTCAAGAATCAACTTGCAAAGGAAAACAGAAAGTGAAATGGAAGTAAGGGAAATAAACAAAATCCATTTACACACTAAACCATCCATTTATCAAACTAGTATTAGTAATCAACTACACATTAATCAAACCATCCATGACACGTCTAAACTAATGTCCATTAATCAAAAGATAAAACTACTGAAATGTTGTTTAGGGTTTAGACAAGCTATAGAGTTCAAAAATTATGTCCTAAATCTCAATTTCGTTAACAAATTAAGGTTTACTTCAACAAAACATCTCCCTTTTGATGAAATTCTATGTGCTCTTATGCATTTCTAATGCAGGGGCATTTTCACACCGGGCTCGAGTGGGGTTGCCTGTGGGATGCAAGGGCACACTCGGGGTGGGCGGCCCGTGAGATAGGCTCCACCCGTGCAAGGCAGGTGACTTGTGTGAGGTAGTACCCATGTGATTTGGAGCCCCGGGGGGGGGGGGGGGGGGGGGGGGGTCCTAACCAATGAGATGTGGGGCTTGGGCTATGAGATAAATGGATTAATTCGCCATCTCTCAGTCCGAGCTTTTAGAGCAAGTGGTTAATTGTCTTGCATCAATTTCCATCATCATCAAATTCATCTCCCTCCTTGACACAACCTCCTTCGTGATCCGTTTCCTCGGAATCAATCACCTTCTCCTCTAACTCCATGTTTCAACTCCTTTGGTGTTCCTATCTAGTGCTTGGAGCTTGATCATGGAGCTAAGACAATTTAAAAGCAACTTGCACAATAATTCATCTATTTATCAAACTAGTATTAGTAATCACATGAAACTGCAAAACTGAAAACAAGTTGGGTTTCTTGTTTAAAGGCTCTACCTAATTGGTCTTTGTCTAGTGTATTTGTGTAGTAGCTGTTTTGGCTTCTTGGGTTGTATTTGCTCTTTTCGTCTCAGTTTTGCTGTGGCATTTTAATGAATTCATTAACTTTAAGGAAAAAGAAAAAAGAAAAAACTGCAAAACTTTTCACTGTTAATCAAAACGTAAAGAAGCTGCTCAAAATCTCCAAGCTCCTCGACATATTCTTTTTCTTCCTCTGTTCCCTGGAATATCTTTGGCTCCACATTGCTATGCCTTTGTAGTTGTGATCTAGAGCTTGGAGCTAGATTAGGGAGTTGAACAGCATCCTACATGTCATCCCAAGTTGAGTCATCGTTCATCCAATCATCGCCTTCTTTCCCAACTATCCATTCATTGCAATCATCAATCTCATGCGTCAAGATTGGAACGACCTTGTGGTGATATAGGATTCACTCTTGAAGATGTTGATTATATTGTACAAATACTAGATCATTTACATTTAGCCACTGTTGATCTAGCCTGGTCCCATTGTTGTGGATTTGCAATTTTTAAAGTGACCGATGAGTAACTTTTAAACAGCACAAAGCAATGATGATAGAAGATTAAACCATTAAACAACTTAGCACTAATTGACATGCTCAAATGTGTTTCAATTTGCATTCACAACCAGAAGCACTACCAGTAAAGCCGAGAATTCAAAAGGCAAGCCATGGTAAATTTGGAGTTTGATTACCACCATTCAGCTACAGTATTATAAGCTGTGATTGTGATTGTGCTTCATAGAATCACATTAAGAATTAACGTTAGAATATTCCAAATTCATGCATGTGAATGAATTTAAAGAGAAAAGGAAAGAATACAAGGTTGTACTTTTGTTCTTTGTCGAACTGCTACATCTACATCTCTTCCAAATAGGCCTTTAGCAGGTCTGTACGTGGTTGGTTCTAAAGAGATTATATTTTGCATATCGGGATATGGAAGAAGCCTCTCAGCGCACTCATAGATTCTTTCACCTCTTTGTCTAATATGATTCGCATGATAAAAGGCTGGATAAAGTAACATTCTTCATATAACAGTTGATGGAGCTGTACATCCCATCTGTCATTAATAATTTCCTAAATCGGAAGGCACCTCTATCATGCCTACTTGTAGCCTTTTTAATTGTTCCTTTCACTCTATCCGTGGCTTTATAGAATTAGCCCTTGCAAGCTTCTCATCACCATCAAACAAACGGAGTACATGGTGTGCCGTAAAGGCCGTTATGGGGCCATAAAGGCCGTTATGTAAAGGTAACGGTGGCAACCGTTACACATTACGGGGTCGTAACAGCCGTTATGGAAAAAAATGACCCGTAATTGCCGTTAACGACACGTTACGTCCCCTATAAAGGACATAACAGTCCCGTAATTGTCTGTTATGGGGCAGATACATGTTTTCCATTACTTTTAATCAACATTACGGGGAAAATACAGGTTTTTCAGGATATTCTTTTTTTCAATAAAAAAAAGAGACCGTAACGGCCGTTACGGGAGCCGTAACAGCCGTTACGACCTGTATCGTAAAGGTAACAGTGGTGGCCGTTACGGCCACTATTACCGTTACAGAACACCTTGTCGGAGTACAGGGACTATTGGTGTAATGATTCTTAAAGTATATGAAATGTTCTTCGGAAAAGGATTGTTGTTGGGCTGTATCACATGCTCTTTTGCCTTTAACATTCTTTTGCTATTTACTGTTTGTCCATTCTTTTGAAGTAAACGTTGCCCTTTTTTTTTTTGGGTCATGTGTGCTTTTTGATGTGTGATAAAAAGTGGTGGATCTTGTGATGGCTGGTCTCAGGAGTTTCCTTTTCTTTGTAAAATGTCTCGTTATGTTTGAAACACTTGGATATTGTAAATCAACACATTCAATGCAATCTCATTGTTGATGGTCCATTTCACTACAAGCATCATCTTTTAACATGAAGTTGATTGCAGTGAGCGATGCAAGGTTAAAATAAATTAGGACGCTTTGTCATCAAAACTTTCCAACTAAATACATAATTCAATGCATTATTGGTCACAACTTGCAACACATTAGATTCTCAAATCCTTCAACCACTCCATCTAGTAACTCAAATAAAAAAATAAATCACCAGCCTTCACATATGATGATGTGTCAACAGATTCTAAAAACATTGTTCAAATTGGGCACTTCCAAAAAAATAGTCAACTTCTCCCCTGTCAATCTGTCTACTCATCTGACATATAATTGTAAACCCATATTTTACCCATGCATCCAACATGTGTGGTTAACCTCTTTGCTCATGAAACGTACACTAAGCTCGTGATAACGTGGAGCATTCATCGCAGGGTCCAAATTTCCTTGTAGCTTCCGATCATTTCCTTGAAACTTATCAAAGACAGATGCGTTCTCGGCCTGATAAAACCTTCCTGCTATGTATTGGCAAAATCTTTCTTGATCTTCTTTTTTATTTTATCCATTTTCAATTTTTGTTTGTACTTTCCCCATCTCCTTGTCCTTTGCCTTTCTTACTGCATCTTCTAGACCAGGGGTAACAAAGACATCTGTGGGAGCCTTTTGGCGAGGTCATTTACATCTAGACAATGGCTCAGCATGATTACCATTAGTACTCGTAATGAATTGAACTTCTTCGCCTTCATCATCATATAAAACAAATGCACTTTCATTTAACATTATTTCCTTATCATCCTTCCTCTTCTTTTGATCCATCATGTATAAGTTGATCTCTTCTTTTCCTCATCGTGAACCTTTGGGCATATGAGATCACATTTTGTCCAACACCAACAAGATGGTTTTTGTTGCTAAATCCGTCCCTTGACTTACCACAGAAATTGCAAGTTCTTATCATTATGATCTTTTAGACGTGATCATTTCCACCTAGAATTCTTCCATCAGATGGCTGTAGATGTTGAATTAATCTTGAAAGGAAGAAAAAATTGCTACTAGAATCAAAGAAAAAGACCAACGATGATGTAAAATTTACCCAAAATGTTGTACACTAAAACTTATATCGGATCCACCATGAAATCTCCAATCCAGCAACCTTGTCTTCACTCTTCAGTCTCTTGTGTGGCACCAATAGAAGCTCAATTTGGCTTCGAGATGTCCTAGGTGCTGACCTTAGCTCACTATTAGAAGGAGAAAGCAACAAAAAACGAAATTTAAGGGAAAAAAAGTTGTTGAAAATTTGGGTAAGAATATCTTAAACTTTTAATCTTGAAAGAAACAGTTAAAGTTGCTGAAGTAAGGCATAAAACCCCCTTATCTGTTTGCCCCCTTAAAGGGTGCTAAAATAACTCCAAAAAAAGCACACATATGAGGTACCCTTAAGTGTGTGTGTGTGTGTGTGTTCTTTTAAACAGTTCCCATAAGGTTATCTGACGTAAAATGGCAAAGGTCCCTCAGGCATGCCTAAGCACACCTAGGCACTAGGCGCATGCCTGGAGTCATTGTGTTGCCCAGGGTCCTCAAATGGACTCTGAGTTAAACAGGCCCAGAATGTCTAGGCTTGTGCTTGGAATGCCTTGTGAGGACTGTGAGGAAAACAGGTCCAAAATGTCTAGGCATGTGCTTGGAATGCCTTTGATAACACTGGGTACTACTATATATTGCTTCGTGAGTTCTTATGGATAGCCAAAAAGTTATTGATTTTTGTGGAAAAGAAGATAATCCATGAAGGTAGACAAGAATGGGAAACCCCTTCCTCTATAGGGCCATAAATCAATTGATTATTAGCCTTGTAGGGGATGCTTTTTTTCCAATTATGATGCTCAGATCCTTCAAGAAAAAGTGGAATACCTGACTTGCATACATGGACTGAACACTAGAACCACCAAAATTTGAATTGCAGTCCTGGTAGTTTATTATTATTTAGAGTGAGCTGCACCAATGGGGCCACTAGCCCAACTTGCAAATGTTGTTTCTGAAATAGTCTTCAAAGCCATTATTCTCAAGAATCAAACGATCCTTGCCATAACTGTATCATGAGATCTTGGGATTTAGAGGATGCACCTTGGTTTCCTTGCCATGATTTGTTACAGTGTTAGCCATATCCCCCTTTGAAGTAATTTTTTTTTTTTTTTTTTTAATCTTCAAGTTTTAAAGTTATCATAGCAACAAGCTACTGTTACATGGAGGTGTTAGTAACTTAGCATTTGAAGCAATTAAGTGGCAAATGTCGTAGCTAAGATAATAAACATGTGTAGTTGGCTTATGATTTGGTGTGTTGATTGTTTGCATGAGGTTTCATGTATTTCATGGTCGTAATAGGCATGTTTTTCATGGTTGTAATATGCATGTATTTCATGGTTGTAATAGGGTGTTTTTGGACGAGAATTTGCATGAGGTCTTGGCTTTGTTCTAATTAGCTTATTTTCTCATCATCTAAGTAGCCTGGTCTAGCCAATTGGGTCTCGTGTTATGTTTTCTTTTCTTTAATAATATTATTGGCCTTTAAAAACCCGCACAGGGTTTGGGCGAATGGCTAGCGTCATGGGTTTGCTCCCCACAAGTGTGAGTTCAATTCCCCTCCCTGGGATTACCCGACGCATGTGGTTTGCCAGTGATTGCGTGCATCCGCAAGGATTAGTCGCCCCATAAAATGGGGCGGGGACACCCGGTCGTCATAAAAAAATAAAAATAAAAATTATTGCCTTAAAAATCCTAAAAAACTTCGACCGCATCATAACATGTGGTGAGAGCTTTCTTTTACACCTCTAGATGGCTTATTTTGTATTTCTGATTCTGAATGACATTTATTTCCATGCCTAACTGGAGTTGAATTTAATAGGGATTATGTTACTGGGTTTCATAAGAGAAAGAAGAAAAGGAGAAAGGAAGCCAAACAACAGTTACAAGAAAAGGAAAGGCTTAAGCGTATTGAGAAGCGTAAAAAGGTTTGATCTTCCTTGCCTATATAAAGATGCAAATCCTTCATTTATAGTGCTAAATGTTAAAGTTCATTTATAGTACTAAATGTTACTCTTCATGCCTTTATTGCAATAAGATATGTTTAGTTCCTCGCTGAAAAGTGTCATGGTATCATTTATGCCTAACACATGCTATGAGTAAACTGTATCCTGGACAGCGTATCCTTTAATTCTTTGTTCCGCAAAATGCTTCTTGAGCAACAAGGATTATTGGATCCTTGACCTGAGGCTCTGCACAATATACTCGAGTTTTCATTTCTGCCAATAGGATTCCATGGTCTGTTGCATCCAACCCTGAATGGACCATGCCCCAAAAATATCCTCGGTGGGATAATCCTAACCTTTCCATTTGTAGCAAGAAAGTAGATGGTTAAGAAGAGATAGTGCAATGGCCTACATTCAACTGAGAAAAGCCCGAAGATAAATAAGTGGTCAGGGACTTCCAATTTAGGTGATTTTTGGTTTTTTGGTCAATCCATTGTGGTACACAACTGATCATTAATCTTATGGTCGAACCATGCGCTCTCTTCTTAGAACTGAAAAATACTGTTCAAAGCCTCAGGACAAGGATCCTATAATAATTCCTCAACAACAAGATGTGCAGGATTAGTTCGCAGAGAAACCCTAGAGATCTCTTTAGGTTGTCTTATCTTTTGAATTTCTTAACAAGTTACACTATATATAGTATTACT
The DNA here is from genome assembly GCA_021015155.1 of Magnolia officinalis. Taxonomy (NCBI): domain Eukaryota; kingdom Viridiplantae; phylum Streptophyta; class Magnoliopsida; order Magnoliales; family Magnoliaceae; genus Magnolia; species Magnolia officinalis. The sequence continues at coordinate 58,237,978 of JAJHSJ010000015.1, forward strand.
TTGCTAGTTTTTCGGGGGCATAGAAACTGAACCCGATGTTATCTTTCCATCGGCCCTATTTGGGATCAGGGGGATGAGAATATGATTTTGGTGAATCCATGAACTTGTCAAATTCATGGATTTGTGTTGTATTTGGACTTGGCAAATCTCTAGTCCATGGTTTGGAAATCAAGCTACAAATCCATTGATTTGGGAGCATTTATTGCAAAATGGCAGACCATTTATTGAAAGGGAAATACCCTTTGTTGCTTTTGAAATAGTCTCATTTTGTTGATTTACGAAGTCTTTACTTTTTTAGGGGATCTCGATTTGCCCCAAATTCATGAATTTATGGGGTGTGGATTTGGTAAATCCATGGGTTTGGCAAATCCCCAATGAAAAACGAATGAGATTTGAAATCTGTGGATTTCCCAAATCCCTCAACCTTGGTTTGAAAATTTGGCTCATGGTTCCGATGATGCATGAGAATTTTTAGGATGGAAAACTCCTCTAAAGGGGATCAAGTACTCCCAAAATGTAAGGAAACATCAAACGGTTTTCTTCCCTTTCTGTTCATTTACAAAAACAAGTCGCATCTACACTAAAATAATGGCATAAATGATGAATGCAAAAATCCCTAAGCTTAGTTCAGCACTAAGATCTCTAATAGCTACAAAAATATTGCTTATTGTTGTGTATGGAATTGATATGGCTGAGCTGGACGAATGGGCATATGGTAGAGCCAACTCTCCACCATTCACCTGATGGAGCGAGATACCAATCGGGTCCATCCATCTATTGGCTAATCGTGGACAGCATACAGTTCAAAAACTATGAATACTGCACAATCCTATTGATTACTATTTTGGTACTTATCACTGATGAATTATACCATCATCGACCATTTCTGTTTTCTGCTGTTGGGTTGAAGGCCACTGATTCCATGGGTTCGATCATCAATTCATTGGGGTTTGAATCTTTCGACATCCATTGCTGGAGCCACCATATGGTTGGTCTGGATCAATACACACAGCTGCCACGTGTAGAGCAGGGAGACAGCTCTACCATATTCCCATTCTATATGTTGCGTAAACCTCTTTGATATAATATTTACTCTCTTCTATGTTGCCTGGCTTACTGTGCTCATGCATTTCACGGCAGAGGAAGATGGAGAGAGAATTTGCTTTATATGGTGGAGCTGTACCAGTAGAAAATCCTTCAGGACCTGATGAATGTGGCAGCGAGCCTGAAGAGGATGATGGTGCAGGAGCAACTGCATCGGTTTCTGGTATGTTTTACTTGACTGCAATTGAAGCGATCACTGCAATGGCCTATACTTGCAAGAGCAGCTATCTGAATCCTGTCAGCCCTGTCATCAAGGGGGCTACACATGTACATGGGATGCAGACCACCTGTCAAATTCTTGTAACTGCCATCTCTTTTCGTACCATCAGGTGTGTAGCCTGCCAAATGAACGCCATGGATCTCAACACATTTCAAACAGGATTCGGGTGTCTTCTCTTGACAAGTACCACCACATTTCTCAATTGAAGCTGCTGGATAGGGCAGTCAATGAGTCGGGTTTTGAGTTATGTCCTATAGTACACATACCCATGCAGTTTAGGTCTTGCCTGGTCCTGGTCTAGTTCTGGAAGACCCATACTGGGATCCAGTCGGGTTCAGTTACCCATTGGGTACCCCTTAGGTCTTTGGATCTAAGTTTCGAGATGGGTTTGGGGACAAATAAGAGCATTTATATGGTTGGGCCCACCTCATAAATGGATTAGATTGCGCACATGTGCCACTTTGACATTTGCATGGTGTGTAAACGAGCTCTCTTACATCAGTGTACGGTGTGTAAACAGGCTCTCTTACATGTTTTTGGCTTAGGAAACCTCATTTCTTTAAATATATATAAATTTACTGTTAAGACTAAGTAGATCCGACCTGACCCGACTTTAGCCAGGTCCATCACATGGACCCGACCCCAAACCTGACTAGACCCGAATTTTAACTGGGTCCAGAATGTGAGACGTATGCATGATCCGTTTTCTTAACTAGTCCAATAAATGGGACCCGGACCAATTAAAAATCAGTCAGTTCCATTAGGTACCCGCGGGTCCAGATACCTATTGACAGCCCTTAGTCATCGTTGTGATTATCATTTGAATGGTCAGTTAATTAAAATGTCCTCTTTTATATGGGCTTATAACTATCAAGGAACGAAGATGTATGACAATGGCGATATGACAATCATGGTGACAACAAGCGAGCTGGGCTGCGAAGATGTAGATCTTAAGGTAACACATTCTCTACCCAAATCGATTGAAGGAGCAGAAAAGAAGCATAGCTTGCCAGTGAAGAAGAAACCATTTAAGAAAGCAATGAAACATCGGCCGAATAAGAAGCCTAAGAAATCCGAACTACAGAAGAAGGGGAAAAAGAAGGGTCGAAACAAGCGGTGATAGCTCAGAAACTGATGGTGTTACAGCTGGGGATTATCGAATATCATCTTCCCCAGCAGACAATGAAACATATAGCTTGTTTGCTTCTTTAAAAGCTACAGGATTGTGAGGTATGAATAGAATTTTGCTTGCGTCTAGGATTCGGAAAACGCAGGGTCTATGTTGGGGGCCTAGATTGTGAACTGATTAACTGGCCCGGATAACAAACAGCCAGATTGGGCCAGTTCGACGCCTTGTCATCACAACCCATTACTTGGAGCTTGATGCTTTTGCAGTTTGAAATGATTAACAACATGACATGGGGCCCATTTGGACCCCTTTCGCCTCCGGTTGGTCACATTGGGCTTTTGTCTGGCTTAGGTGGTAGGCTCGATGGTCGATGCCCAGGCATGGACCTAAATTTCAAGCCCATTTAATAGCCTGGCAGGGTCTTTGTGGGGCCGACCGTGATGTATGGGTTTTATCCATGCCGTCCATTCATTTTTTTTTTCAGATCATTTTAGTGAGTCTAAAAATTAGGCAGGTCCAATGCTTGGGTGGACCGCACCACAGTAAGCAGCGGCGATAATGAAACTCACCGTTGAAACCTTCCTAGGGGCCACCGAGATGTTTATTTGCAATCCTACCTGTTCATAAGGTCATTAAAAACTATTGTTGCTCACAAAAAGTTTTTAATGGTGGGAATTCAATCCCCCGATGTGCGGTCCACTTGAGCCTTGGATATGCCTCATTTTTGGGTTCATATCCTAAAATGATCTGCAAAAATGGATGGACCGTGCAGATAAAACCCATACATTATGGTGGGCCCCACAGAGCCCTGCCTGGACGGATTATCCTCCAGGCGGGGGCAGGACGCAATCTGCTTCCTTTAATAACTGGGCCGGGTTTGGACTTTCTTTAAGAACCCTTCAAACGATTTCTGTCAATTTTCATGCATGACGGGCACACTTAAGAACGGCCCAAATCTTATAACTAAAGAGGGTGGGCCAGGATGGGCGCAGACCGGACTTTGAAAAACCATAACGGGCCGGGCTCAGCCCTAGGTTTTACTGTGTGGTCTGGATCTGAACAGACCTCGGCCCGGGTAAGCCTAGCCCGTTGACAGCCCTAAATCAATGGACAGCCTATGTATGACTCAATGCGTCTGAGTGGCCCACCCAATGAACGGATCGGATTGAATTTTTTATCTTAGGTGAACATCATAGTGTGGGCAACCTTTCAGACGGATTGGATATTCTACCTTCCTGAGATTATGGCGGGAAAAGTGGATGATCATATCTCGTTAATCATACACCTGCCTCCCACCCAAGTACCGGAAAAGCTTGACTTTCAAGTAAAAGAGGATTAGGTAGCTCGTGGTTGCCGTCATGCATGAGCACACCCGGGAGCGGATCAGGTGTTACCCGGGTAACGTGTTTGTGGGTGTTGCCTTGAGCGTGGGGCCCACTTTGCCCCATGTATTGTATATCCACTCCGTCCATCAGTTTTTCCAGATCATTTTAGGGTATGGTCCCAGAAATGAAACAGATCCAAATCTCAAGTAGACCACGCGGTAGGGATTGAATGGCCACCATTAATAACTTCCTAGAATCTCAAGTAGACTAGACGGTAGGGATTGAATGCCCACCATTAAAAACTTCCATATAGGTTCAAAACTCTAAATGGGCGGCATACAAAGAAATTGCAAGGATTGAACATCTACCGTTGAAATATTTATAGGGCCACACAAGATTTGAATAAGGCTAATGTTTCTGTGTTTTCAATTCTTCCCAATAGGAAAGACCTTATGAATGAAATATAAGCATGATGGTGGACCCTAGGGAGATTTCAACGGTAGGCATTTTCCTACCACTTTTTCCTGTTGTGCGACCCACATGAGTTTTTGATCTACCTCAATTTTGCTAGCATGATCTGGTAAAACAAATGGACATCACGGTCCCAGAATGTAGGAGCATCAGAGCTATACATAAGTCCTGGGCAAAAGCTGGGCAGGATCACTTATCAGGTGGGCCACATGTGGATATTGAATGTGGGCCGTAGGTAACTCTGTTTAAACCTTCCATCCTTTTAGTAAATGGGTGACCCACCTGACCAGGGGACCAACCCGATTTTTCCTCAAATCCTCCAAGTTCATGTGATGTGGCCCATCTGAGTTTTGGATCAGGCTAAATTCCGTACTTGCTCTTCATTATGGTGAGCTACACTTGATTAACGGACATGATTAAAGACAGCATGATGGCCCACACAAAAACCTCTGGTGGGCACCCATTCTGACTGTTCTCTGTGGTGTGGCCCACTTGAGTTGTAGATGTATCTGTTTTTTTTGTATAATTTCCTACAATCGAGGATAGAACCCAATGGACGGAGTGGATTTTACATATACAACATGTTGGCCCCACTAGCTTGGGTGTTTTATGCACAGGTAAAGAGTATTCCGGACGCTACGCTGTCAGTCTGTCACCGGCTACCCTTGACGTAGGGACTAGGATTGCTTAGCGTGTCACACAGCACCGACTTGGTAGTGGTGGGTGCTGAAAAATCACTGTGGGCCCTACCATGATGTATGTTGATGTAAGTGTTTTAACTACGCCGTCCATCCATCATGCCGGCTCATTTAAGGGTATAATTATGAAATGAAGCATATCCAAATCTCTATTGAAGCATATCCAAATCTCAAATAGACCCACCTTAGATAATAGTGGTGATTAAATGACCACCGTTAAAATCTCCGCTGATATTTGTGTTTTCCCTTCATCGACAGATTGGATGGCAAACGGTTGGCGTTCAATCAACCATTGTTTCCTGTAGTGTGGTCCACGTAAGATTTGGATCCACCTCATTTTGGACTCATGCTCTAGAATAGCTTTCAAAATGGATGGATAGCGTCGATAAAATAGATACATCATGATGGGCCCGCATAGCTTCTTCAATACACGTTAGTGCTGTGTGCTCCTCCACACAATCTTAGTCTCAACAGAGGCAATGTGGAAGCGGACTCGGTGGAAGTAAGTTGGTCGAAGTCCTTCGTGGTAAGATTTGATTGAACGAGGTGCTGCTGTCAGATATAAGAGATAAGTAATGATATGAAATAGACAGTAAGGTTCTTACCACCTTTAGACATTGCGAGATTTGATTAATGAACCTTACATAAGATGAATCACTACATATTCAAAAGTCATGCAATGCTGAGGGTGGTGAGCTCCTAGCCACTTAATCCATTTACCTTTGAAAGTGGTTTGGTTTTATTGCACCAGACTAGACCAATCAAATCTCACCACGTAAGGGGCCTCACCAAATCGAGTTCGGCTTGCATGCGACATCAAGAATGATAAAATATGTGGTGCTCACGTGATATCGATTGCGTGGTGAACCCAACACCACGGAACTATGTGGTGTATGGACTCTATAAGGCCCACAATAATGTATGTGTTTTATCCATGCTTTTCACCCCTTGTGTCAGCTCATTTTAGGGCATGAGGCCAAAATTGAAGCATATCCAAAGCTTACGTGAACCACACTATAGGAAACAATAGGATAATATCATCCACCATTGAAACTTCCTAATGCTTATAGTGATGTTTATCTATCATCCAACCTCTTCGTAAGGTTACAAAGGCCTTAATGAAGGGAAAACACAAATATCGACTTGATCTAAAACTTTTGTGGCCCTAAAGAAGTTTTCAATGGCATGGTTTAGTCCCCACAGTGTAGTCTGATTGAGCTGGATGTGCTTCAATTTTGAGCTCATGCCTTAAAATGAGCTTGCAAAACGGATGGATAGTTTAAATAAAATGCATACATCATGGTGGGACCTGTAGAGTCCTTACACCATGTGGCTATGTGGTGTTTGGTTCACCATGCCATTGGCATCCATGTTTACTTGTCAAAGGTGTGACCCGCACTGAAAGGGCAAAATATTCTTTTGATATAGGGAATCTTTAATTTTCATTGTGGACTAATAATCACAACCCTTTGTAAAGGGTGTCTTCACAAAGTCTCCAATAGTCACAACCCTTTGTGAAAGGGTGTCTTCACAAAGTCTATAAATAGACTTCTGATTTTAAGTTTTCGAATGGATTAAAAAATCAGGTTTCCTCTTAAAAATGTGTTCAAGTATTTTTTAGTTCGGGTTAAGACTACAAGTGGTTCGAGCCCGTGTACAGTGAGTGCACCGCTAGGACCGGGTCATAGTCGTTGTATCCTGGAGGTCGATTGCTCTGGAAACCTGTTGCACTTGGGACGCTATCCAAGGGGAGCAAATTCAATTTTAAGCCGAGTGACTCACGTCACGCCTCGACTTATATAAATTAATAAGTTTTTTAACTTTCTTATTTTAATTTTATATAATTTAAATAGTTTTCCAAAATCCAATTTCCAACAATCTTGAAATCGAATTTGGTTTGGAAAACTATTTAAGAATTACGGTTGCATCTATTTGGTTGGAATAACCCAAAATGAAACCACATATACAAAAGTGAACGTATACACCAACTGAGTAGGATATACACTGATCTTAACATCCTTGTACAATAAAGATCAACCCATATAATCTGGAACCCTCATATACCATCTAATAGTTAGGATCTTATACATATTTGGTGTACATATTTTCTGGACCACCTGTGCAAATCATCTAAAAGGCTTAAAGTTATGCACTGATGCTATAGTTTATTGATTGTTTTTATGTTTATGTCATTGACAATGTCAGTCTATCACACACAACAAGATCAAAGTCATATGTGGTGTCACACCAAGTAGGTATCCACTAATATTCACCATTTGTGTACAATGAGGATTGATCTGGGATGTATATAAAACTAGGATATCAGGATAGGACACAAGTATTAGGAACTTTTTCAACTACCATGCATGCATAAACAAAGAAGAGCCATTTTCACATAGAATCTTTAAAATATAAATGATGGGAACCATGTGAATCAATGATGGTACTGTACACAAAAACATTATCATACATGTACAAACTAGAAGTAAAGAACATTATGATTATTTCATGTTATAAACCTTGCTAGTCATCCTCCCTCAAGTCGTTACTTGCTTATGCCAAACACACATGATGATCCAAACTGTTCATCTTGGGCTCGTTGTTATTGTTGTTGTTTGTATGTATAAATCCCGACCCGAATTCCAGATTTATAACGTTGTGAATGGATGACAGTTGTGAATGTGGGGGGATCTAATAGCTTTAAGGCCCAAAGATTTTAAAGAGAAAAAGATTTCCTCATTTCTATTTTCATCTCCAAGGTTTTGTTCGGTTAGGATTATTCTAATGTCTATCTTCTAGTTGTGTCTATTGTCGAACTTTTACATGCACCAAAATTCTTAATGATTAATATTTGTTACATACATCAAGTGTGTCCTTTGATGTCATGTTATGAGGTCAAAATATCATGTTTGGATCTCTGGTTACTATATAATAAGAAACGGTTCATGTTTAAAATAAATAATTAAAAAAAAAAAGGTTTATCAATCGATGGCTGAGATTATTCTCTATTATCCACCCATAAGAGTCCACTAGATGAACCATCTGGATCACTAGGGTGATGCTCCCATCTTTATAATGAAATACTGTCTTAATCAGGTGTCGATTCTTGCCGAAACCGTATATTAGGCACAAAGTTTATTAATTGGATGGCTAAGATCGTTGGTGCAATTTTGCAAAATTGACCATTAGATAGTCCAAATCGACTCAATGTATTATAAAAATTTATCTTAAGAATTTCCAAATAAGCGGTCACGATCATCTCTTGGTGGGTAGAAGGAGCGAATCCCTTTAAAAGCAATATCTCCACAATTGTTGTTATAAACTGCTACATGAGTAGTGTACATCCTATTTAATTTAGCATAATTTAAGTTATGTTGATGTTAACATGCAGTTGGGTGATGTTCTCATGACTCATCAATTTTCTTTGTTGATTAATTGAGAAATGCAATACTCTCAAATAGGGAAAGATTTTAAAAGTTCTCATGTTAGTACGGTGCATGTGTGAGAGATCTCGACCATCTACCAAGTAGGGCTATAAATAAACAGGCTCTGTCTAAAAGCCAAACATGAACGCTAATAAGAAAGACATTCTCTTACAAGTATATATGATAAGTGGATTGGCCAAATGGGACAGGACATTGTCTATAATCAAATGCATATATTGCTTAAATCAGATCCATCACACATGTGTTGTAAGTCATGTGAAGTAGGCATAACACTTCTCATTGCTAGAATAGTTATTTGTCACATGATTTCATGCTTATTTGGAATTATAATTTTAAATCATCTTTATGTCATCTATAGTGTCTATTGCATGCATAGAATCCATGGTCCAAAATATCAATCTTAATCATATCATTTTTCATATGGTACATGTAAGAGTGAAAATATTATTTAGTGGGTTTTGCCTTTAATGGCCTAAATGGAGGGGTATTCATATCGGACACATGACACATGTGGATGATGCATCAATGCTAGTCATTGATGAAAGTAGCATCATGTGAAGTAAAAGGTCAAAAGGTGAATAGTAAAAATAAAAATAAAAATACTCTTATGGTTTTCAACTAAGGGAATTGGTTGGAAAGACCCACTAAATGCAGTCTGAATTCACCGCTAGATGACAATTGGATTATAGTTACAATTCATTTTAGATGTGACTCATCATTGGTTGTTCTGTGAAATGATGGTTCTCACATGCCTTGATTGGAATGAATTCAATGGACATTATCAGATTGATAATTGAGTCAATTAAACCATGGGACTAGTTATAACTATATTCTTATATAAATACTCACATTTTCTTCTTGTACGAATAAATCCGCTTGTAATCACATCCATCATCAACATCGTTCTATGATAGGATCCAATACTTTTTAAGAAAATATTATTTTCATCCAATCATATACCAATCTAGAACACATGTGTTAGATCTAGTCAAATCATATGATAGTTCCTATGAAATCCTCAAACTCAAAATTTGGTTAATAGGTTTATCAGGTAGGCCATAGATATATCTATCTAGGTTAAATCTGAAATTGTGGGGGTGCATTTGAATGCATTTAGACAAACCACTTAACCCATGGAGTACAAATTTAGTCAATGAATATTTGATAAATGGGTTGATATGAAGGATTGTACCAAGAAAGGTATATGACGAATGTTCTGGATCAATATGCACATGTGTTACATTGACATCATGTACGTTTTTGAAACAAGATATTTAGAATCAAACTGATTACATGTTTTGATGATCTAATTGGTAGCCATCAAATAAATGTTCAGAAAGAAAATTGTTAGTGTTTTGAATTCAAAAGATAATTGTTGGGTCAATGGGATTTTCAGGCTATATTTTATTCTCATTGGAAACTGGTTTTAGACATTTGGGATTGGTATTCATATGAGACTATAAGTTCATTTGATGAACTATGTTGTTTTACCATCAACAAATGTATCTATTGGCCAAATTTATGCATATATGGAGCCCATTGTTTAATCATTGATCAAGATACTTGATAATGAACTTGAATATTTCTCCTTCATATTTAGTTGCCAAATATCCATTGATTGTATTGAATTCTAATCACTAATTGATAAATTGGCCAACCTTTCATGTGTTAGGGAACATATAATAACATGATAATGTTGCGATATGATTACATGAAAGCTATACTTATTTTAATTGTCATATGTCTATGCATGACAGATTACTCTAGCCTCTTTGTACTGCAGATATAATAAGTTCGATTGACTTTACCACCAGTTAGTTGAATGGTGGTCTAGTGAGGTTGGTTGAATAGTAAAAACACATTCAAGGCTAAGAAAGTTGGTTGTATGCAGAGCAGGTATCTGTTGCTTGATGGAATCGTAATTCTCTGTGAGGTTAGAAATGAGTTCAGTATGCTTTGGCTTGAGATATGAATAATCAAAGAGCCTGCAATTGACTGTCAAAGACTTAATTGAAGAGCAAAAGGAGGAATCAACATAGGCAGAGGCTCATTTATGAGTAGCTAGTTGGTGAGGCAATAATTTGCCAATACGATGATCCCTAGCTGATCTAAAAGGATGATTAGCTACAATGGGAACTAAGACGAGTAGAGGTAAAAGTCCTACGGGTCATGAATCCTCTGACTAAGTGACTATGTAAAAGATTAGTAATGATATATCGAAGGGAATGAGGCTGAGCCTAATATATGAGCTACCAGTGTTGGCAATCCAACCTATACGAGTAGAGATCCTATTAGATAGGTTCAATGGGTAAACAACAAGACACGAGGTAGATGATTGCACTGATGTAAATGAGCCCCTTCTATGGTGTACAGTGCGAGCAGCAATGAAGAAGGATGAGTTTTTGAACTCTTAATGAATCCATAGTCATATATTTGGTGGTGTACCCAATTGCTGCGTACACTTGATGGAATTCACCTATATAGGTGTGGAGGTGGAGGCCGCTTCTTATGAGAATCTAGGCGAATTCTCTAAAGCACTCATGAAATTCAGGTAATTGTGCATGACCGAAACGCACCGAACCGCAGAATCACTTATAGCGGAAAAGTTGTGTGAGTGGCATGTATTTGCGATCTACATCAAAAGGAATCAGGTTCAAGACTATGGTGTCACCTGATTCCTATAGATCTGTCATGTTTACTCTAATGTCGGTTCAAGTCTATGGTGACACCGACACCATTGCACAACTCTTCCATCTTAACCCGAAATGTCAAAAATTTTGAAATATGTGGAGGATTGTTGTATTTTAAATTATTTTAAAATAAGTAAGTGTTTCAAAATATCCTACGGATGTATCTTTTGACTAAAAGGTTATATCCTTTCATAATTTTGTTTTGAAAAGTTGTATCTTTTGAAACTTAAGGGTCGTACCACTTGGGTTTAAACCCAATAGTCACAACCCTTTGTGAAAGAGTGTCTTCACAAAGTCTATAAATAGACTTCTGATTTTAAGTTTTCGAATGGATTAAAAAATCAGGTTTTCTCTTAAAAATGTGTTCAAGTATTTTTTAGTTCAGGTTAAGACTACAAGTGGTTCGAGCCTGTGTACAGTGAGTGCACCATTGAGACCGGGTCATAGTCGTTGTATCCTGGAGGTTGATTGCTCTAGAAACCTGTTGCACTTGGGACGCTGTCCAAGGGGAGCAAATTCGATTTAAAGCCAAGTGACTCACGTCACGCCTTGACTTATACAAATTGATAAGTTTTTTTAATTTTCTTATTTTAATTTTATATAATTTAAATAGTTTTCCAAAATCCAATTTCCAACAATGTCGACACACATACATGGCTTTGTGCATACAACCCCATGCTCAAGTTAGGTGTGCATCAAGTGATGGGGCCGCTGGCTACTCAAATAAGGATGTGCATTAGTAGGTCGTTGCATGCAACTTGCCCATCTATGGCATGCAATCGATAAAAAGGAAGGGTGTATGTAAAATGTGAGATCTATAATGGAAAGGACAAAATCATCATTTTACGTGAAGAAATTTTATTAGGTTTCATGCTTGATGTGCACACATGATGCTTTTTAATTGATGAAACATCATTGATAAACCAAGTGCATGTAGTGCACAATCTTCACCAAGAGGGATACAAAATTCATTTAAAAATCTTGAATCCGGGTCCTTTGCTTGTCACAAGTAGAGAAATCCTACTTTCTTGCATTGTGATTGGTCGACATCATCACTGACATTGTCAGCACTATTGCATTAAATGTAGTGTATGATGATGTGATCAAATTAGATTGCAACAAGCAGGATTTTCTTGCTTATGACAAGCAGAGGGACCGGATTCAAGATTTAAAAATCTTCACCAAGAGGGATACAAAATTCATTTAAAAATCTTGAATCTGGATCCTTAGCTTGTCACAAGCAGAGAAATCCTGCTTTCTTGCATCGTGATTGGTCCACATCATCACTGACGTTGTCAACACTATTGCATTAAATGTAGTGTATGATGATGTGATCAAATTAGATTGCAACAGCAGGATTTTCTTGCTTATGGTAAGCAGAGGAACCAGATTAAAAAATCTTTACTTTTTTTTATTAAGTCTCATATTTAACAAGTGCACATGATATAATTTTCATTGGACCATAATTATTACATAGGGACTCATATAACCCCTAGTAACACACAATCCACATCCACAAAAAAAGCCATATGTTGTAATCCCTAGTTAGACATAATCCACATCGATGAAGAAGGCCATTACTGTATGTCACCTTACACTTGAGCACATACTCGGATTGAGAGAAGCCCTTATTCAAGGGGGAGTTTTTGATACTCCGACTACATATGATGCTAGATATAGGCGCACTTAAAATGGTGCACCTTAGCATATCTTAATCCAAATTAAACCGCCTAAATTGTGGAACATTGTCATTAAGTTATAGTACAAAAATTAGGTTAGTTGAACAATCATAACCTTTAATCCATAAACATTTTTTGAAATAACGCTTTTGGATTAAAATTTTTATTTTTCATTTCCAACTGTCCAAAAAATGTTCAGCAATTTAATAATCGAATAACTAAATCTTTTTTTTTTTTCCAATACGTATAAACTATAAACTGGTGGCTGTAATTTGGACAATTTACTTTGAATTATGAGATTTTTACCATAAAATTCCTCACAATTTCATATTACCAAAGCATGCTATTTTTTAAGGCAAAAAAAATACTCCTAGAAAAGGCATGCAGCTCAAAAAATATAAGGGAGCCCACATTCCGAGCTAAGAATAAAAGAAAAAATAAGGGGAATTAAATAAGAATAGATTCCAAAATACAAGAGCATAAGAGACAATGACCATCAATAATGATATTATGATTAATTAACATATCTTTCATTTTAAGTCAACTTGAAAAGATCATCAAAGTGGTAATGAAGTGCCTAAACATATTATCCTTGAATAGAGATCAACCTAGTAAATAACAATATTCCAATCATGACAAGCATAGACCAAATAACCTTATCCTCCTCGAAACAAAGGCAATCAACCTCATTTGGTCCAAAAATTCAAAGCTACTAATGAAGGTAAAATGACTTATTTATCCTTAATTTGAGAATTGTGAGGAGATCCATAATGACCCACCATGATAAAAAGGAATTAATAGCGCGCGCACACATGTGCTATAAAGCTCTTATCCACACCACACATGTCAACGCTGGATCTAATCCATCCATCAGGTTAGTCTAACCTTTAGATATTTTCTCAAGAGTGAAAATCTAGTTCATTCAGCGCATGGGCCCCCGATATTAAAAATAAATGAATAGGTTCAAAAACAATTTATTCTAAATTTTTGGAGCCATTGTTTTGTAAATTGTAGCTCACTTAATGGTTGGATCAACTTGATTCTTAGGCTAAGTCATCAAGATAGTGGTGTCGTTCTTATGTATTACCAGAATAACACCTTAATGGGTGTTACTCTTGTTGGGATGCCTTGCACAAACCTTAGGATCTAGCCTCCCGAAACAAACCAGAATTATGGCTAGTAAAGTAATGAAATAAATCAAAGCATCAATCACACACCACACAAGAGATTTTTACGTGGAAAACCCTCAAAGAGGTAAAAACCACGGGACCTCGTCCAGATCAACAATCCACTATGAAGTAGAACGTTACAATCTTCTTCACTCACGTAGGAGTGGATAAACAATAAGAGAAATAGAGAAAACGGAGAGATCTAACCGATTACGAGGACATAGAAGCGCTGAGATGTAGATTGCAAAGTAGAGAACCTCCACGAGCAGAACCTCCCTTCTATAAGCTTCCTCTCTCTCTTTCTTCCTCTCTCTCACCTTTGATAGCCTTAAACCCTTTAGCAAATACCTTGTAAAGCTTTAGGAAAACCCTAGGCAACCCCTTTTATAGTTTTGGGAAACTCCTTTCCGCATCCCAGTTGCGAAAGGACTTAAATCCGCAGTTTCGCGCAAAATCGCGGAACAAACTGCGTAACCTTCGACTAGTCGAGACATCCCTTCGACCAGTCGTAGGCCCCCTTCGACCAGTCGTAGCTACAGTAAAAAACAGCAAAATTACTCGCTGGACTTTGAGTCGAAGTTTCGACTCGAACCTTCGACCGGTCGACCACCAGCCTTCGACCAGTCGAGCAGGGCTCTCGACCAGTCGAAGATGGGTTAAAATAACCCATCAACTCTTACCATGGGGTCTCTTGATGATGTGTAGTATATCCATACGTGGTCCCAAAAATAAAATACATCAAAATCTCATGTGGACCGCACCAAAAGAAATAGTGGTAATGTTTATTTGCCATCAAACCCATTGATATGTAGGGAAAATATAAAGATCAGATTGATCCAAAACTTTTGTAGGCCAACAAGAAGTTTTTAATGGTCATTAACCACTTTTTCCCGTGGTGTGGTTCGCCAGAGATTTGGATCTACTTAAATTTTGAGATAACGCCTTAAAATGAGATGAGAAAATAGATGGGCCTTGTGGATATACAGCACATTCATCAAGGTGGGCCCCACACGGTAAGGGTAGCACCTTAGGATTTTGACTTTGCTTAGCCCACATGCATATGGGCCACGTGAGCCAGTATGGCATATTAGACTCAAGATCCAATCCATCTATCAGAATGGCACCACTATATCAATGCCCTAATCCAAGAATTAGGTTGATCCAACAGTCAAGTGGACAACATCTTGCAAAACAAGTGTACGGCTGCAAAAAACTTGGATGAATTTTTTCTAACTCATCCACCTGTTTTTAATAGTGGGGCCCAACGTGCTGATAGAACTAGATTTTCGTTTTGGAAAAATATGTATGAGGTCAGATTAAATTGATGGAAGGATCCGATCTCTACAAGCATATGGCTAGCTTGTAATCCCTGAGTTTCAAGACTGAAGGCTGATGGTATTGTGAGTGGGTCTGTTAAAAAATGTTTGACTTACACACGTGTGCAAGAGTATTAATTCCTTTTTCTTGTAATGGGTTTTAAAGATTTTTCTCACATTCTCTAAGGGTAAAAAGGTCTTTTTAACTTCTTTAAGTAGGTACTAGCATGTTTTATTTTCTGAAAAGGGGTAATTAAGTCTTTTTAACTTCTTTAGTAGGGTTCAAGCATGCTTTGTTTTCTGAAAAAAAATAAAAATAAAAAATGGTTGGGGCTTGTAACTAGAGGTGTACACGAGTTGGGCCGAGCCGAGCTTTGCCCAACTTATGCTCGACTCGGACAGCTTGAGTCTCAGCATGTGCTCAGCTCGACCTTCAAGCTTGGAACAACAGCTCATACTCGGTTCGGCTAACAACTCGGTCCAGTTTAAGACGAGTTCGAGCTGAGTTTTTAAGTTGAGTGGTTGCTAGTTGGGTAGGTTCGTCCGACCAAACTAGATGTTAATCTGATTGTACCAGAGCCACTCGGCCAGTGGTTGCTGGTCAGATGGATTTCGCTACTCATACGGATGCTACTCGCAGTTAAAAATGGAAAGAGAGAATGAGAGGACTCACTTTGGGAGAGGAGGTCGTCCGGACAGATGCTGGAAGGAGGAATTTTGTCGGGCAATGGAGAATGACGAGAGTATTGGGCAAACGGACGACCAATTTGGGCGAAAGGGAGGGAGAAATGGGTCAGGGTTGGGCGATTTCGGCGCTAGAAGCTCGCTAAGTTAAGGTTGCTCTAGGCTGGGCGAAATGGGTTAGGGTCGAGCGAATGAAGGTTTTTTTGTAAACCTTTATATATGCACTTAAAACTCGATCCGAGTTGAGTACGAGCTGAGTTAAGTCGAGTCGTGCGAGTCGAGCTCGAACTTAACTTGAAATATTCCGAGCTCCCAAAAAATGGCTCGAGTTGGTTTAAACAGAGTTTTGATCCGAGTTGAGTTAAGCTTTTTCAAGCTGAGTCGAGCGAGTTACCGAGCTAATTCCGCTCGTGTACAGCTCTACTTGTAACTATGAAGCGGATGGTGTCCTGCCCTGCCCGGAGGGAAATCAGGATGGGCTCTATGGACCCAACTGTGATGTGTGGATTTTATCCACTCCATTCATCCATTTTTCCGGATCACTTTAGGATATGAGTCCAAAAATGAGGCAGACCCAAGGCTCAAGTGGACCACACCACAGGAAAGAGTGGTGATAATGGCACCACAGTTGAAAACCTTACTAGGGCCCACCATGATGCTTATTTTCCATCCAACCTGTTCATAAGGTTCAATAGACCTGGATGAAGGGAAAACGCAGATGTCAGCTTGATCCTTTTGTGGCTGTCAAGAAATTTTAATTGCGGGGATTCAATCCCCACCATGTGGTCCACTTAACCCTTGGATCTGCATCATGTGTGGGTTCATACCTTAAAATGATCTGAAAAAAGGAATAAACGGCATGGATAAAATCCATACAACACAGTGGGCCCCACAAAGCCCCTTGACCAATTCCCTCGACAGGGCTTTGTTGCAACAAATAGGGATACTCAAAAAGCTTGCTTGACTTCAGTAGAGATAGACAAGGGCCGCAAGGCATTACTTTTGCCTATGTGGAGAGAACGACTTCATTTGGATGAGATTCAGTCCGTCCATCAGGTCTACTAATATACATTGTATAGTCGCTAAAAAATTAGCCCAATTCAACTAACAGGTGCGCCACACAATGGAGAATAGTTGAAATGAAAAGTTCCACCATTGCAACTGTCAGAATTCATTGTGGGTCTGCCGTTCGGTCCACTCACATGGCATACCAGGCAGGTTTTTATGGGAAATTAGGACATTCCAAGACTCATATTAGCCAAACCAATTTAAAAGTTTTGAGAATGATTTTACACCGTTCCCTGTAGCACGGCCGACCTAACCTAAGTTTTGGATTTGACTGAATTTTGGTACGTTTGGTGAAAATATGAAAGTGCACTCAATGGACGGGATAGATTTGATACATTTTTGTCTAGAGTGGTGCTCAGTTAGTGCAAGTTAGGTTTCAACATACCCATATAAGTAGACATTTATTGCTTGATATGTCTATATTGACCGGATGTGGTGGGATTTGATTAGGCTAAGCGCCACTATTAGCAACAGGGCCCACAAAAGAATATATTCCGTGACCCAAGTGGTGGGATTTGATTAGCTCCCATCCTTTGCATGGGCCTCATATCTTACAGCCAAACATGGCCTAATCAATTTTATTTTTATTTTTTTTTTCACACACGCACACACACTCACGCTAGTGGAATGGCCTAATCAAATTATGGCCTAATCAAATCACACCATGTCAGGTCACTAGGCACTCCGCACACACACAAAACATGTTTAATGGCAACGTATGGCCCAATTTGATTTGATTAGGCCATTACGTTGCCATTAAACATGTTTTGCGTGTGTGCGGGATTTAAATAGACCAGGTAAATATGGTCTTAGTTAAATATGTACTAAATTGAATAACTTTCAAATATACTTTGCATAAGCTCATTTTTAGGCAAACCAATCACCTTTTGTGCATTGGACATGGAGAGAATTGATTAGTTTGTCAAATATTTTAGTCCATACAAAGCATGTTTGAAAGAGATAGGGAAATACGTGGTGACCCTTCTACCACATAGGTCCATGGTGACAGCCTGACAAGACTCAATGGAGCCTATTGTGATATTTGTATTTTACCCATGTCATTTATATAATTTACCGGCACATGAGTCCAAAAATTAAAGCATATCTAAAGCTCAAGTAGACCACGCTACAGAAAATAATAGGAATTAAATGCCTGTCATTGAAAACTAGAGGTGTACACGAGTTGAATCGAGTTGAGCTTAGCACAACTCGACTCGGCTCGGCTACTAGCTGATCCTAGCTCGAACTCAGCACGGCTCGGTCCTTGAGCTTGATTGGCCAGCTCGGCTCAGTTCGGTCAATAGCTCGGGATAGGTCGAGCTGAGATCGAGCCTGTGCGACATTTTCACAAACACATGAAGTGCACTTTCAATTTCTTACGGTATGTAAAACAACAACAGATGTTTACATGTATTTCATTAAACGCCTTGCGGGTAACATCAAAATCAATTAAAAAAATGTATTTGTTTCATATACATACCTTCTTTGTCACTAGCCGACACTTCGTTGAGTCATTTCATCAAACACTTAACAAGCAACATCATTATCAAAGTAACCGAGTCACCAAATTGGTTCGATTCTAGTTCAATTCGATTTAGGGTTTAATCCAAGTTGAATTGAGCTTGGGTAAGCTTAAACTTGGTTCGAAATTTTTTCGAGCTCAAAAAATCAACTCAACTAAGCTCAAACCGAGTCAAATGAAGCTTTTTCTAAGCGAGTCTAGCGAGCTAAATGAGCTAACTCGATTTATATACAGCCATATTGAAAACTTTTTGTAAGCGTTATAAGTTTTGTATCAAGTTGATATTTGTATTTTTACTCTGTTCCGTTCAGGAAACATTATAAACAAGTTACATGGCCAATAAACATGAAAGTAAGCCCTAGGAAATTTTGAATGATAGATGTGATTATCCCCACCATTGCCTGTGGTGCCGGCCACTCAGCATTGAAGGTTCTTTAATTTTGAACTCATGTATTAAAACATGGGTAAAACACATGCATCATAGTTAGTTCCAAGGAATTCCGCCACTATTGAGGTTTGTGGTGGCGGGATAACCACGCAATCCGAGTCCGTTTGAAAGCGACGTGGATCTACCCACCTTAGCTGTGAAATGAGGTGGCGAGATTTGATTGGTGGACTCCTACATGGTCCGAAATGAACGACCTTTCTTTAAGGTTTTCGAAGAGTACTCTCTGGGAGCATACAGCCCCACCAATCAAAACTCGCCACGTCTTTTCACCATCCGAGTAGTTGGTGAACAACTCACCACCCAATCCGCGTCCCTTTAATCCATTTCAAGCGAGGATTGCGTGCAGACCAGGTCACCATGGATGTCCTTTTTGACCTGACTCTGTTGGGCCCACAGGAATCTATGTGTGTTATCCATGCCGTTCATCCATTTTTTCAGATCATTTAAGAACATAGAATAAAAAATGAGTAAGATCTAATGCTCAAGTGGACCACACCACAGGGGAACAGTAGTGATAATGACACCTACCTTTAAAACCTTAGGGCCCACCGTAATATTTATTGGCCATCGAACCTGATAAATGAGGTCTCAAAGACATGGTTGAAAGCAAAACACAAAAATAATTTTGATCTACGACTTCTGCTCCCCATGAAGTTTTCAACGGTAAACGTTCAATCACCTTTATTTCCGGTGGTGTGATTCACTTGAGCTTTGTATCCACCTCTTTTTTTGGGCAATGACATGAAATGATCTTAAAAAAAGAATGGACGGCGTGGATAAAACTTACATTACAGTGGCCCTACAGCGTTGGGTCACTAGGATATCCCACCTGTCCGCGTCCGATGAAGGTTGTTAGGTCTGGGTGCGGATTAGGTGCGGCCCGGCTTTATTCAAGATGGTGCGGGCCTTACTGTGGATCCTACCTTGATGAAAATACGCTATATCTACACCGTCTAATTGTTTTTTACAGATCATTTAGGTCATTAACCTAAAAATAAAATAGATCCAAATTTCAGGTGGACCATACGTTAGGAAAGAGGGCTTATTTACCATTAAAACCTTATTGTGGTTAGATAGGTTTTGGATCAAGCTGATATTTATTTAATTTCCTTAATCCGGGTTTTTTTTTTTACGTTATCAACAGGTTGGATGAAAATAAACATTATGGAAACAGTATGGTGGGACCCAGGAAGTTTTTAATGGAGAAGCGTTTAATCACCACTTTTCCTATAGTATGGTCTAACTTAGAATTGAATCTACTTCATTTTTGAGCCATTCCATAAAATGATCTGGAAAACGGATGGACGGAATGGATATAGAATACATACATCAAGGTGGGTCCCACGGTAATAGATGCACCGTCTTGACTAAGGCCAGGGCCGCACCTAATCCACTCCCGGTAGGTATTGTACGTACGCGACCGAGCCAGCGGTACGTGGCCCAATGCAATCCCTCCACGTCCAACACTACGAGCTACCGGCGGTTGGGTCACCACGCAATCCCCGTCCCCAGTGGTGGCAGGGTCACCACGCAATCCACCTCGCTCTCTCTCGTCTCTTCTCTTCCGAGAGCCCACAAGCTAAGCTCTCTCTCTCTCTCTCTCAAACCCCAGAAGCCCCTCTCTCTCTCTCTCTCTCTCTCTCTCCCCCAAAACCACAACGTAGCGAGCTGGATTAGCGCCTCTAACCAGCTGCGACAGCGGCAAGCCTCTCGACAAGCTTCAGGTCTCTCTCTCTCTCTCTCTCTCTCTCTCTCTCTCTCTCTCTCTCTCTCTCTCTCGTGGATGAATATTGAGAATATGGATTTTGAAATAATTTCTTCTTACTCAGAAAGATAGGGTTCTCATCATATCTATGGGTATGTATTATTGAAAACCCTTGCTTAGGTTTTACATGGCATGATCACCATTTCCTATATCTCCTGCAAGTAGTATCTTTCTCTTATTACAGTTAGGGTTTTTAAAATACCCACATCGATAGTCGGGTATTTGCAAATACCCACATCCCCGCAATCTCTCTCTCTCTCTCTCTCTCTCTCTCTCTCTCTCTCTCTCTCTCTCTCTCTCTCTCTCTCTCTCTCTTCTCTCTATCTCTCTCTCTCTCTATCTCTCTCTCTCTCTCTCTCTATATTTCGAAATACCCACATTTAAAAACGAAAAAAGAAAAAGGAGTTGGGTTTGCAAATAACTACCTTGTTAATATCCAGGTATTGCAAATATGTTGTTGTTGCTGTAGCTTTTATGGCTTTTCTCAGAAAAAAAAAAGAGAGGAAAATACTCATCTATCCTACTCTCTGCTCTTTCAATAAGAAAGCCCAAAAAGAATAGCCCGAGCGGGTCACATTTATGCGCAGATTCACTGAACAGATGGGCGGAAACATTCGCTGCTACCATCCATCAAAATTGTGGGCCTGTTGTATATGGGGGATGCAGAGAAAATCACAGTCCAAGATGGAGCCTTTAATTTTCTCTGTGAGCGCTGGGATAGGAGTGTGGACATCCCTGAAGATTCAATTATATTTTTCATTTTTTCTAGATTTTCCAGCAAATGGCGTTCGGGACCAGCTTTCAGGCCTTGTATGTGTCCCCTGTTCTGGCCAGCCTTTCCAGGAGATTAATTCCCCTTCCAGAGAGGCACCTCTAGCCCGGCTTTAGCATTTCATATTCTTTCACTTCAAACTAGTTATAAGATCACATCTTTTCACCACACATTTCTAGATTGCAGAACTGTTCCAGGAAGTCGGACCTTGTTTACCAAACAATAAAGAAACTATTGTAGGATTAATATTATAGAACTGATTACTTGATTTTGTTCTTGGGTTTGCACTTTTGCTTGTCTCTGTGTGTGTGTTTTGATTTTAGTTCTAGTAGGTATTTCATAATGGCTGTTGCGGTCGCTTTTTTTATTGGGAAAAAAAAGGAAAAATCTGTATCTTCCTCGTAACGGGTCGTTACGGCCTCTACAGAGGGGTGTAACAGGTCGTTATGGGTCATTTTTTTCCATAACAGCCGTTACGACCTTGTAATGTGTAACGGTTGCCACCGTTACCTTTATGTAACGGCGTTAGGGGACACCATGAGTTCTATTCCTTTTTTCATTGTGACAAGTGCTTTATTAGTTCTGAATGGCTGGTAGGCATGATGGTTAATGAATATTAAGTATTTTGGTAGATTTTAAAGTTGGATTGCGTTATTTATAGTCGGACAATTTTTTGATGGACTTATAGGTCAATTGATAACATGGATGATAATTCCTTGGAGAGTCAAGTTTCTTCTCAATCATGTCAAAGGGCGGACCTTGATCTTCTAGATGAGAGTCGCATCGAAGAAGCAGAACAAGAAGAATTGGTTAAGGAGGATGAGAAATTAGATGAAGAATTAAAACTTGAAAATCTTCAAGATGAAAGTCATGTCCAAGAAACAGGACAGGAATTATCGGTTAAGACAGATGATGACTTAGATAAAGAACCGAAACTTGGAATGGAGTTTACTTCTGAAGAGGATGCATATGAGTTTTACAACAAATATGCTGGGAAGGTAGGGTTTAGTGTTCGAAGAGCATGGATAAGAAGATCAGATGATGGTATCATCACTACGAGAATATTTTGTTGTTGTAAAGAAGGTAAGAAACGTGAAGATAAAAGAACAGATCAGGTGAAGTATCACCGTCCAGCTACAAGAACTGATTGTCTAGCAAGAATGATCATAAGGCTTCAAAAGAATGGCAAATACAGTGTTACGAAATTTGTTGCGGAGCATAACCATGAGGTTCTTACACCATCAGAGGCACACCTATTGAGGTCACAAAAAGCATTAACTAATACTTTGGAGAAGCGTTATGACCATTTGTGTCGCAAGTTTATTAAAATTGCAGCAATGGCTGCAGACTGTGACGAGGCCTTTAAATTTGTTGATAGCTATTTAGAAAAACTTAATGTTGAAGTGATGGAATGTATAAAAAGAGTCAAGGGACCTGCACTAATGACATCTCATGCTATTGATGGAAGTGTTGATACTGGAATTGTATGTCATGAGCCGACTGACAATGAAGTTACTATTGTTAATAGTGTAGGTTCCCAAAATGTAAGTGGAATTAGAGTACCACCTACAGTTGGAAGCAGTTGTTTTACACTTAAATATCCCCTATATAAAGAAGTGAAGAAAAGATCCCGAACTGAATCCACCCAGTCACGAACAAATAAGGAGAAAAATGAATCAGCCCAAGCACCAAATATCATTCATCCTCCTTTATTTCCGCATCCACATTATCCAGTTGCATTCCCTCCGCTTGCTCAGTTCAATCAGGTATCATTGAGATTTTATTTACTCAATTTTGTCATATCATATGTTATTCTTGTTAAAAGTTTTTGATACTTTGTTTTTCTCTTACAGGGTCCACATGTTATTATTCTGAGTCCTTTTGGATTGCCAAGTGGATCCCATGCAGGACCTGATCATCATATGATAAAGAGCTACACTCCTGGCCCCAGTGGATCCATCAATGCACCATTGGCTCATTGTGGGTACCAACAACCTAATGTCAACATGTACCAACAAAACTCTTTGAGCATCAAAGCTCAAGTAATGCATATTAATTTACTAGACTTATCATATCATGTCTTTTGTTCATTACGCTCGGACTCATTGAAGATTCTGTTACCTTTCTTTTTTCTCTACTAGGGTTCTGCAAAACTTAATCATCATATGGTGACAGGTTGCATAGCCGGTCCCAGTGGATTCACATATGCACCATTCCCCGCTTGTGGGCAGCAACCAAGTATCAACTTGTCCCAACAAAATCCTTCAAACAATCCTCAGTTAACCAAGTTACATCAAGATCCATCCAAAGGGAACACCGTACCTAGTCAGGTACGTGACATTTCTTGAGAAATTACTCGAAGCTTTACCGAATAAGCTTTTTAAATTTAGATATTGTGAGAAATCGATGCATTATTTGAAATTCCACATGCAGTCATATTCACCACCATCTGATGACAATGAGTCAGTGAGATCTGAGGACTGAGGACCACCATCCGCATTCCAGTAATTAGATTTTCAGTTATCAAAGGTCAGTGTATGTTGTTCCTCTAGTGGCATGATTCTAAATTTATATTTTCTCTCTTTTTTTTCTTGGTTAATGTGTTTTTTTAAGGAAATGATTTCATGAATACGTCTAGTGGCATGATTCTCTGTGTGTGTATGTGTGTGTGTGTTTCCTTAACTTCTCTCATGTTTAGAGGTGAAATTCTCGGTGGCATTTTCTCATAGATTTCTCTCTCTTGGACTGTTTACAGGCTCTGATGAAAAGATGGTGTCATTGAAAAATGGAAGTTATGGCAAGTGTGGAAAGATGGTGGATCAATCAGCCTATTCAGATTCAAACTATGAAGTTTCAACCGTAGTTACCCAAATAGTGGTTCGACTAACTCGAGTTTGAATATATAGTTCGTAGTTTAATAACTTTTAAATTCATCAATTTGATGGGGTAGGTTTTTCAATTTGCTAGATTCACTGTTCGGATTCATTTAGTTCAATAGACTAGTAACAGGCTATAGTTCTACGTAATTCAATCCAGTTGAGAGCATTCACTATTTTCTAGTAATCAACTAACCATGCAATCGATGTCCATCAATTGATGGTTAGTATTGCTTGATAAATGTGATTTTAGAAAGATGCCCATTCACAATGTGCCCCACAATTTGGATGGTAAGGGTAGCTTTGCATGAGTGCCACATAAGAGGAGGATGAGCCTTTACTATTTTCAAAATCAAAATGTTGGTGAACTATCACAAGAGTGGAGCCTTAATTCAACTATTTGGTTGCCAGGTTTGCATTAGTTAACACGCGTGTTCAAGAGTGGGAGATCCAAGCAGTGCATCAGTTCATACCACCTTGTAGATGCCATTGCTCTAAGGTCAAGCCAAGTCCACTTGTGAATGTAAGAAACAAAAGATGTTTTAGAAAGACTTGGCCAAACATGTTTAGCCATTCATTTGTTTGTAGCCTCTAACTCAACTAATCAGTTCACTGGCCCTACTTTTGTTCCATGGAATTTTCATAGTGGGATCCATCTAATGGATGGACCAAATGTGACACTTTGTCACATGAGATGGAATGTAGATGGGCTCCATCGTACACTCATGTGTGCTTACTAGAGCTCTGAGTTTTCATCCTGTGACTCTAGTATGTGAATCCTCTAGTAAAAAGAAATTTGCTACCCTTGTAGAGTATGACAGATGATATATAGGCACTTCAAGATTCTGCATGTTGAATACAAATAGCTCAAATTGAACCACCCAAATTGTTAGATGCATCATTAACCATAAATATGACTGATTAAATAAAGTAATTACAGATTTGTAAAACATTTAGTCGATGATTGAACTGAAGAATAGACAACAGTCCTAATTCATCGAACAGATAGCCATAAAGAGGTTTGAATTGTTCAACCAATCTAGTTTTTGGGTCATGACCTCCCTATGGCGGTCAAATAATTTGAATGGTTCATTTGGAGTTTGGTTTTTATCATGCCTATAGTTTTTGAGTGTGTATCAATGATCACACCCTGCCAAACTATCAAATAGCTCTTCTTCCTCTTTTTCTTCCCTTCCAACCAAAGGAAGAGGATAAAGCCATCCGCCTTCCACCATGGAGTTGCAGACCTGCCATTTTGAACTCCATCTGCTATCATCCCTTGGAGTTGCTGTGGATCCATCCTCCATGGCCAATTTGTGATTTGGACCATGAAGATTTGATTCGATGAATATCATCCAATCCAAGCAACTTGAACTGCAAATTAGGTTGCTCGAACTAATTCAGTCTGGGCTCAAATGCAACGAATTGGGTAACTGTGGTTTCAGCAACAAAATCAGTGGCTAATGAATGTGGATTTTGGGCATGTTTCATTCTTTCAGCTTCATGGCATTCATATATAATCTCAAGTTGTGGAATGAATGTGGATTGATTGGGTACAAGGTGTAGTCATGTGATTAGATTGCTAACAACTTTATTTCTTTTCTTTTCATCTTTATCACTATTCGTGATCTTTATTTGACCTTCCCCACCCAAAATAAAATAAAATCTGTGGTCTTTATAAGCTATATATATATATATATATATATATATATATATATATATATATATATAGAGAGAGAGAGAGAGAGAGAGAGAGAGAGAGAGAAACAAGCGCATGTTGCAGAATGTGGATTTTTAGCACAGGTTGAATGTGAAAGAATGTGGGTTTTCGGCGAACGTGGGTTGTATGTAGAAAGAATGCAGATTTTCAGTGTATGTGGGTTGAGTCTGGAAAGAATGTGGATTCGTGCATGTGGGCGGCTTGTTGTGGAATGATTGTAAGAATGACTTGGATTGATTGTGTGTATGGGTTGAATGTGTAATGAATGTGGATTGTTTGTGTATGGATTGTTGGTTTATATAAATTGGATTCATATGTCAGTCCCTTTATCAGATTTAACCTAGTGTTAGTCATCGTCATGTGTAAGAGTGAAGTGATATCATGGACAGATCATGAGCAGAAATATATCGAATTTTCCTGCAGTTTGCGTATATTATTTTACATGCTATCTGCTGAGAAATTTTTGACTGATGCTCCATCAGTTCTTTAAGTTGAACAAGTAGAGAATGTGTGGAGAATATCTGATTGGAGAAGCAGGATCTCCATTGCTTGTGAAGACATGTAAGATGGAACCCATCTTGCCCATTGTCTGCAAACTTGCAGAGCTTTGGATTGGAAGGTTGGGCTGGTTGGGGCAGTTCTCTTGGCATCTATTGATTTCTTTTTTCTTTTTCCCTTCTTAATGGAAATAGAATCCTGTAAAACATATCTATTTTGCTGATTGTTCTTGTATTTTACAGAGTTGTTCGATCCTTTTCTATTAGTGGCATTGCTGTCTCGGGTACTATTTTGCTATTAGCATAGTTGCTTGTGTTAGGGAAATCTCCTTTTCTATTAGTGGTATTGTTCTTTGTTTCTCAGGTACTATTTTGCTATTAGTATAGTTGCTTCTGTATTAGGGAAATCGCTGTTTGGCAGAATGAATTTGGAATCTGAATTAAGAAACCAAATCCTGGATTTTTAAACTTGGACTTTGTATTCTTTCAATTGTTGTTGGTAGCTTGGATTTTCAATCGTGTAGAATTCAGAAATTATGTTTGGTGGCTTAGATATTAACTTAATTAGGCATGAAAAGGGAAGAGGATAGAGTAATTCTGAGAGTTGGGAGGATTGAAAATTCATAATTTTTCATCTACCTAACCTTTTTTTTTTTTTTTGGTTTTTTTTTTTTTTTTTTTTTTTTTTTTTTTTTTTTTTTTTTTTTTTTTTTTTTTACCCCTGCTGAACATATAATACTTGGTGGATGTGGGGCCCATGTGATGCGTGCATGAAATCCAACCTATCCATCGAAGCTGAATGCATGGTGTGCCACCCACCACCCACCTAGGTAGTGTGTTGTGGTCACCAAGTTCTGTGCGCCCCAGGATGATGTAGGTGTTATATCCAAACCGTCCGGCCATTTTGCAAGATTAATTTAGGGCATGAGCCCAGAAATGAGGTAGATCTACAGCTCTAGTGGACCACACCACAGAAAGCTGTGGGGATTGCCTACCCTTGAAAACTTCCCGGGGCTACGGAAGTTTTGGATCGTTTTCCCTTCATCTGGGTATGTGTGACCTTTGAACAGGTGGGATGGCAAATAAACATCATGATAAGCCATAGGAAGTTTTGGAACTATTTCCTGTGTTGCTGGTCCACTTGAGCTTTGGATATGTCTTATTTTTGGGCTCTTGCCCTAAAATGATCTGGAAAAATGGATGGACGGCATGAATTAAACACACATCACCGTAGGCCCCACAGTCGGCTCACCAGACCGGGTCTCCAGGTCCGCGTCCTGGACCAATTCACGTCTGAGGTGAGGCTCAGAACACGTGCCAACGCGGCATACATGTGCGATATCTAGGCCGCATAGCAGGCGGGGCTTGGTTTGGATACCGTCCAAACATCCAAGCAAGTCGACTAAATCGGCCACACGTATCAGCGGAATTCTGTCTGCCCATTGATTCTCTAGCAGAAGGTAATGGTAGATACGCAATCACTAAGAAATTGTGTGCGTGGCATGCAACTGATTCAAACTGAACCGTCCAAATCATGGGTCCATATTTAGATAGATCATAAACCCTAAATTTAACAGATCTCTTCTTTCACCTGCCGATTCGTGGTCATTTAATCTATGGTCGAAATAAAAATAATCAATGGTCCAAAAATAACAAAGAAGTGCTACTACGTAAAAGGTAAAGATCATTCAATCAATCTGATGTCTGGATCATGACCTATATGTGGAGATCCATACAGTATCCATACAGTTTTATCGGTTTGATTTGAGTTTATATATGCTACCTATACTATATCGGAGTGCCTGCGTATCAGCAGTCACACTTAGGCAGAGTACCAAATAACTCATTTCTAACCGTCTATTTTATGCATAAGTGTGGCCCATCGGATTAATAAATATCTATATGAGACCCCTCCTAATGATTTGTTCCATTTTTTGTATTCATGCTGCGATTCATTTCTTCAATCTCCACCCTTGCAAATAGCCTATACCTGAATTAGTTAAACAAGAGTGATTGCGTGTTGAGTAAACTCATTAAGGCACATCCGTGATGTATGTGTTTATCCACATTATTCACCTATTTTATCAGCTTATTTTAGAGTATGATCCCATAATTAAAGTATTATCCAAATCACAAGTAAACCACACCATTTAAAACTTTGTAGAGCACACAGTGATATTTATTTTTCACCAAACATGTTCATGAGGACGCACAAACATAAATGAAGGAAACACAAATATTAGATTGATATAAAACTTTTTTAGCCTTTGAAAAGTTTTAAATGATAAGTGCTCAATTCCCATTATTTTTTGTGGTGTGACCCACTCTAATATTTTCATATTTTTTAAATTTAGGCTCATGCGCCAAAATGAACTAAAAACAAATGGACTGAATAGGACACATATATGATGCTAGGCCTATAAAGTTTACTCAGCACGTTATACCATACTGAGTTATACTATAGCATATTGAATTACTAGGTATGCAATCCACTCTCTAATTAAACTCTTAGGCTGGTTGATTTTTTGATTATTATTATAAATAATGGTAAATGAATAATGATAAATTTTGATGGGTGTTTGAATGAGAATAAAATACCTATACAGTATCACTTCAAAAATCATGCCAAAATGCATGAAATCAACATGTATTGGGATCCCATTAAATTTATGAGTCCCATCATAATGGATGTGTGATCCATCTCACCATTTTACCATGATATGAGTTTAAAAATGAGGCACACGCCACAGAAACAAGGGAGATAATGACTCTCAACGCTCAAACTTGAAGAGTTGCTGAGGCGCATAGGGATGTGTATCTCTCATCCAACTTGTTCACAGTCCTTAGGGAGTTTTTAATGTTAGGCATTGAATTCCCACCGTCCCTTATAGTGTGGTCCAATTATGCTTTGGATCTACCTCATTTTTGGGCTTAAGCCCTAAAATAAGTTTATGGAACAGATGGATGGCATGGATAAAATGCTTCACAAATTTTACACACTGAAGTTGTATGGTAGACTAAGCTTAGGCAAACAAGCTCCCTTTCAATGTCAATATTGGGACCTGTCAGTGTCAAGACCGCTATTATATTTATTATAATTGGAAGTAGAATAGGCAATGAATAAACTGTGTGATGTGATTTTTGTATTTTATCCACTCCGTCCATCTATTTTACTGGATAATTTTATGGCTTGATACAAAACATAATCATATCAAATGCTTAAGTTAACCCCAGGACAGGAAACAATGTGAATTGAGCGGCTATCATTGAAAAATTCATGGAAGCCATGAAAGTTTTGGATCAAGCTGGTATTTGTGTATTCCCTTCATCCTTTTCTGTGTGATGTTATGAAACAGTTGCATGACAAATAAATGGTATTGTGGGCCCTATCAATGTTTCAACTATGGAAATCATTATTCTACGGTTCCTGTGTTGTGGTTCACTTGAGCTTTGGATATACTTCAATTTTGAGTTCAACTCCTTGAATGAATTTAAAAAACGATTGGACAAATACATCGATGGTGGGCTCAACAGAATTTACTCAAGTATGATAAAAGCTAAATAATAACGACTTATTTACATTGAATTACAATTGTAAATAAAAAATAAACAAATCCAAAGTGGACTTGCATGACACTCAGGCAGCCTATGGTACTTAGAGGTGCCTTATTTACATTGAATTGCAATTGTAAATAAAAAGTCAAACAAATCCAAAGAGGAATTGCATGATACTCAGGCAGCCTATGGTACTTATAGGTGCTCAGAAATTGTACACTTGGAAATCAGTAACTCATCGTAAACTGACAAAATGGCAGAAGAAAATGAAAATGAACGTAATTCACACTCCCAAACTAAATTGGTTTAAAAATCCTAACTCCTGATTAAGTGGACACTTGTTTGTTGAAATAGGACCACTGAATACTCTTTTACTACCAACTTAGGGTGTCAGCGGCCGGACCTAGGCCTGGAAATTTAATATTTCTAATAGGGCTGGGGCGACGGCCCAACTTGAAACAGTTCAAAATTGGCTGAGGCCAACCCCAGGTCCGACCTGTAGACAACCCCAACCATCCAATAAATGTCTACCAATCCAATAACCAAATTATCAAATGGTCATAAATTTTGGATCAAGCTGCATCGAAAGGGAGAGATATATTTACTGAATTTTATGTAAAAAAAAGGTAAATTTTAAAATTATTTTTAAGTGCCTGCGCATCATCCATCATGCACTTTCAGACTAATTTTTCTTTTATCCGGAGCAGATTAGGTGCCGCCCCGACCTAACCCCTGTACGCACGACCTAACCCCTGTACGCTGTTTAGCTACCGACAGGTTGAGTGGTTGACTTCAATTGATGTCGCCAAATTTCGTCAGCCCCACCATGATGTATTTGTTGTATCCACACCACTCATTTATCTGAAGAGATTATTTCGGGACATTAGCTAAAGAATCAGGCAGATCCAAATCTGTACTAGACCCACCATAGAAAACGGTGGAGTGAGTTACGCCAACCGTTGATACCTTCCTAAGGTCCACCATGATGTTTATTTGAGATCCAACCTGTTCATAACTTTTGTAATAGTGAGCATCACTCTCCCTACAGTTTTTTGTGTTGTGGTCCACTAGAGCTTTCGATATGACTCATTATTGGGACAATGCCCTAAAATGATCTCCTCCAAATGAATGGACGGCATGGATACAAAACATACATCATGGTGAGGCCCACATAACTCGGTGACGTCACATGTCGGTAGCTAATCCGCATCCCAAGATGCTGCGGCGCTTACTGCAGGGCCTACCTTAATGTATTTATTATATATCTACGCCGTCCATCCGTTTTTCCTGATCATTTTAGTGCATTATCCCAAAAACAAAGCAGATTCAATTCTAAGGTGGACCATACCCTAGGAATAGTAATGATTGACCATTAATGGCCTATGAAAGTTTTTGATAAGCTGTATGGAAAATAAACATTACCAAAACATTAAGGTGGCCCTTAAAAAGTATTTAACGGTGGTACGTTCAATCACCACTGTTTACTGAAGTATGTCCACCTGAGATTTGGATATACTTAATTTTTGGGAAAAAAACGGATGGACGGTACGGATATATAATAAGTACGTCTGTACGGGGCTCACCTAAACCGCTCTCGTTTTTATCGAAATCGGATTGTGTACTGAATTACTCCGTGCACTCTTAACGTACGGAGTAAACTTAGTTGGGCCTACCGTGAATGTATGTATTTAATCCACGCCGTCCATCCGATTTTTCAGCTCATTTAAGGGGTTGAGCCCAAAATTTAAGAATATCCAAACCTCAAGTGTATCATACCACAGAAAACAGTGGTAATAATGATTTTTCACCGTTGAAATGTTTCTGGACCCCACAGTGATGTTTACTTGACATTTAACCTGTTGATAATATATTACATACATGGATGAAAGGAAAACACAAATATAAGCTTGATAAAAAACTTGTGTGGCCCACAATAATTTTTCAAGTGTAGATGCTCAATTCTTACTGTTTCCTGTATTGTGGTCAATTAAAGATTTTAATATAAATCATATTTTGTATTAAGCACTAAAATTATCAGATAAGATGGATGGACGGAGGGGATTAAATATATAAATCATGGTGAACCTCACAGAGTTAGCGTACTGAGTTACTCGGTACGCAATCCGCGTTCGAAAATACGTCTACGGATGGATTAGCCGTTTATGTTCCTTTCGCGCCTTCCTCCTCTCCCTCTTCTCTAAAATCTCAACCAACTGAAGTAGGGTTCTCTCTCTCTCTCAATCTAGGGTTTCAGACGCCATAGCCAATGTCTCCGACATCTCTCATCTTCCATCGCTCCTCTCGCCGCCTCTCTCTCTCATCTCCTCTCTTCTCTTTCCACTTCTATAAATACCTCTGCTCTTCCTCTTCACCATCTCATCTCCCCATTCAAACGAACCTCTCTCACCCCATCTACATGCTCTGGGGCTCCAACACCAGCGTCGGCAAAACCCTAGTTTCCACTGGCCTCGCTGCCTCCGTCCTCTGCTCTCCAAATCCCGCCAAATTCACCTACATCAAGCCCGTCCAGACCGGATTCCCTCAGGACTCCGACTCCCGCTTTGTCTTCCGCAAGGTCTCTGAGATTTTCCACGGCCGGAAGCCCTCGGCCTGCCTCCATGCGTCGAATCATGCACTGTGGGCGTCTGCGCCGGCTGCCAATGAGGTGGTAGGTGGCAGAACTGGAGGGGAGGGTTTGAGGGATTTGTGCTGCTACGAGGAGAGGCGGATTGGGACTGGGGAGGAGGTTGGGGTGTTTGAGCTGGTCTGTAAGACGATTTACGGATGGAAGGAGGCGATTTCGCCACATCTTGCTGCGGAGAGGGAAGGAGCGGTTGTGGAGGATTCGGTGCTGCGGGAGTTGTTGCAGAGGTATGTAGGATGTCATGAGGGTGGTGGGGATTGTGGTTCGGGGGATCAGATTTGGACCGTGGTTGAGACAGCTGGGGGCATTGCAAGTCCGGGGCCTTCGGGGACTCTTCAATGCGATTTATACAGGTAAAGTTCCCATAATTTGACATGATATTGATACTCATTAAACGAAAATGTTTGAAAGAATGAGTGGTGAAGTGCGAATCTCATTGGATGAGACTTGATTGATTATGAAGAATTGTAATTTTTTTTTTTCCTGATAGTTATGCTTCACTTTAGACTCATTCTAAAAATAATCTGTAAAAAAGAGTGAGTAATGATCCTGTGGGCTGAGTGCATTGTAACCTTACCGTGCACATAGTTGCATTTGGAGTAGGTGGCATCTACAATACTTATCCCGGATCCTCCATTAGGTCCATTCCGCTCGTCATAGGCAAACTTGAAAAAATCATGCTGAGTGGATGATCCAAAGTATCTAGTCCGTCGCATGGAGAAATTGATGGACAAGATTGTTCATTAAAAATAGGTCAAGTCTGTTCATTAGAAATTGATTGGATGATCCGTTACTAGACTTTGGAGGATGGCTGTCTTAGCAATCTGGTGGTCCGTTTGGGAAGAAAGGAATGGCAGATGCTTTAGAGACTCTTCCAACTCCGCTCGGGCGGTTTCTTCCAGGGCCAAGCGGAATTTGATTGAATGGGCCTCCTATGATGACAATCTTAAAGATTGCGACTTGTTGTTCTTAGGATTCTAGCTCTTCTCTTCTCTCTCCCTGTTTTTTCTTTTTCTTTTTTTCCTTTATCTGTTTTGCTGCTGTCTGCTATCTTGGCGGGCTTTTATTTTTGTTTCTTTTTTCTCTGCTTTTCCCTTTTCGCTTTTAATGAATCAGCGTTATCTTTCAAAAAAAAAAAGGTCGAGTCAAGGATGTTTAGGAACTTTTGATTGCTGTAGTGTTTGCATAGTAAGGTAAGAAGATTAGACTAGATCTAATGGATGGACCAGATTGATGATGTGGATGATGACAAGTTGAAATGCAACTATGCGCATGGGAAGTTTTCCATACACATAGCCCACTAAAAAATTTCTCAATAGGACTTATACGATACATGCTTTCCATCTTTGCAGAGTATACATGGGGATTCACTCCGACAAGTGGGGGCCCTGTTTCGCTAACCAAAGCACTGGTCCATCGAGTCTAACTGTGGAATGCCCTAAAATTCTCCTAGAGGGAAGAAGATTGAACAGTTGATATTAGGACTTTTTTTAAAGAACCGTTTTCCAAGCAAGCAGTAAAACATTACGTGACAGGCACAAAGAGCTGATAGTGAGTGATCCTTGTGCGTATCAATATGGTCATATCGGGACTGTATCGGCCTACTTGAAGATGCTGTATCGCTGATTCGATTCGCGATCTCGGATGCATGGGCAGTTGTACTGGTTCGTATTGGTCAATATTGACTGCACTGGGACCAAGATGGCCCTTTCCTATCTTGGTGTGGCTGAGACAGGTAGAAAGCCCACTTATTTGTTTTTCCCACTTTTTTCCCCACTATATTTGCGAATTTTCCTCATTCCAAGCTTAGAGGAAGGCAAGGTTGGGCAAGAGAATTGCCTCTACCTAAATATCTTCCTAGAATCACATCTTATCAGTGTTATCACCTACACCATGTAAAAGAGAACATCACTCTTCCCAATGTTGCCCATTTTATTGGAGATGTCCTCGCTATTTCCATTTCTTGGGATTCCCAGTTTACTTTATGGCTTTTGACACATCCAAACTGTCTCTTCGAGTCATTACTACCAGGAACAATCCCTTCTCAGTTTCATCATATTTTCCAGCAACAGCATCCCTGTAGAGAGTGCTTGGCTCCTCCACAAATCTCCACCAACACTTCCAAGAAACACACAATTTCTCTTCCATCCAATACCTCCTTCAGCTTTTGGAAAGATATGGACCCCCTCCCAAGATGCATGTGAATCATATCTTTCTTTGTTTGTAAAATGTTTTAAGAAACTTAGTGTAAGCATGGGCGTTATAGAGAAATAGTTTGCAACAATTGAGAAAAGTTTTCATCTTTTCGACGACCAACTGCCTGTATATGTGAACAAGGGACAAGGGACCAAAAAACTAATATGGAAGTGAGTAGCAAGATTGGAGAAGGAAATGTGGTTTTTGATGATAGATATGCATTTCCTTGAGAAACATAGGGCGTTGGGAACCAAATCATGTGAGTTTTCTATGGACATTGGAGCAGCGAGTAAAACTGTTAAAGGTTGAGGCTTAACCTATCTAAGTGCCCACACTCTCTGGGTGCATTGGCATCAGTGATTTGATCATTGGCGAATCAGTTTCTCTTCTTCACGCTTGCAGATTTGCTGTTAACCTCAATCTTAGTCGGGTTACTTTCGAAGGAGGCTCCTCTAACACCATCTTATGGGCCAGAGGGAACTCATATCCTTGGAGATTAGCTGATCCTGTTGAGTAAGTGTGGTATCTTTGCTTTGGGCAGATGTTCTCCTTTTCTCAGATTCCAAGAGAAGCTAACTCCGATGCCGACTGTCTTGAGGATGGTTTGATTTCTTCTTCTTCAGTAGGCTTTAAAGGTTGCAAGAGCTACCCCTTAATGTCAAGATTTTATTCATGGATTTATTCTTTTCTTTTATTGTCATTCATAATTCATGATTTCTTCATTCCTGCAGACCTTTTTGTTTGCCTTTATTAGCCATAGCTCATATTTTTCTATATAATGTTAGTGTTGTTCCCTTTTTGGTTTTGTCTTTTTCTAATATATACATATATTTTTGCAAGCCAGGCCTTTTAGGTTACCAGCTATTCTTATTGGAGATGGACGGTTGGGTGGTATTTCTGGAACTATTTCAGCATATGAGAGCTTAAAACTTAGAGGTTATGATGTCGTTGCCGTCGTTTTGGAGGATCATGGCCTTTTAAATGAGGCAGCCTTGTTGTCCTATTTGCAAAATAGGTAATGTACTGCTTTTTATCTTTTCCTTTTCCAAGCTGGTGAACATGCACATACATAGGTTACTTGTGCTGGGACCATCTTACTCTTGTATAGGAGGTTCGGACCAAATTGACTCCTTATTTTGCATAACATCCTTAGGTGTTATTTTTCTTTTGAAATATTTCTCTCATTTCCTGCCTGTTATCAATTAACTTCAGTTCCATTATTTGTAGCCTATTCTACTAATTTGACATATGAACCATTTTAATGTTGTTTGGATTATTGAAGATTACTAGAGGTTATGCTCTATCATGTTGTTACTTTCAATTAAACTTAAGTCCAATAACCTAATGATCCTCTCTTCTTTTGTAGGGTGCCTGTGCTTGTGTTGCCACATATCCCACGAGATCCATTGGACAACCTTATGCAATGGTTTAGTGATTCTCACAAAGTCTTTTGTTCTCTTCAAGATATAATGCTAGATGCTTATTCAGAAAGGATAAAAAGGTTACATGACATGCCAAAGAAGGCAGTTGATGTTTTCTGGTGGCCTTTTACTCAGCACAATCTTGTGCCTGAAGAAATTGTCACAGTAATAGATTCACGATGTGGAGAGAATTTTGCAGTCCACAAGGTTTGTGCTTAAACAACTCATGATTCTTGTTTTGCTAGTTCTTCCTGATTCTGTTCTATGACCAATGATTCAAACTAATATGGATGATTGCATCTGATATGATCAGTTTCCACAAATATCAGTATGCAGAGTCATGATGCAGTTTGCTTTTCAGTTTATTATAGGATTCTTGGAGCACAGTCAAAGCAAAACTTACATTGCATTTAGTGTTGCACTTTTGTTATTATAATACTGTATATCTACTTTGTATTAGCTCTTAGACATTTATTTTCCTTCTCATTGTAGGTTGGGAATCAACAGACTTCTGAGCTTATTTCTCAACAGTTTGATGCGTGTGCTAGTTGGTGGACTCAAGGACCTGATGCTACCTTACAGGTCACCCATGCAAAGTCTTGTCTTTTTTCATGCATTCCTTTGTTGTTAGTTCTAAATCATCGTCGTCATCATCTAAGACTTATCCCAACTAATTGGGTCGGCTGAATGAATCCTTCAATGCAATTCAACTCTATCAAGGGCCATAACTACAATTAGACCATGAGTCATCAAGTCTTTTCTTACTACCTCCATGATGAGGACATCCAAGCATCATACTAGATGAAGAAGGCTGAGCCAGTCTCCTTACGGCTAGACGACCATTACATGGGGCCCACTTGACCCAATTCACATTCCTAGCCATGTTGAAGAATCCACGTGCATGTTCGTGTATCTTTGAGAACCCCACACTAGGAAGATGCATATGGGCTGCATATAGGAGCTTGATGGACACATCGAACCGTTGGATCGAGTGGATATGATGATCGGACTGTTGGATTTTGATTGTGGACCATCTTGACGATTGGATCATCATCATCAAACATCTTAATCATGAACTCCCATGGGTCACGAAATAATTTAGTTGTTTAGTTTGTTTACACGTTTCGTTATTTTTGGTATGGCTCGTATTTGTGTTAAAATTAGGGAGTTAGGAACAACTTTTAATTCTTTAAGCGTCTTTATGTTAAGAATCTTATCTGAGTGCGCTTTTTTGTAAAATGTATTTATGAGATTAAAGGGTTGGACCTCCCCACCCTAGCCATTATGCATGTTATGAATAAAGAAGATTTTTCTCATTTTACTTTGAGATTGAGCAAAAAAAAAAAAAAAATCATTTTGTGATTGGATTGGTAGTGTGAAACCACCAAGAGTGATTCCTTAGTTATCTTTTCTACTTTTCTCTCTTCTCAATAAGGTATTATCTTCATTCTTCTCTTTTCTTTTCTCTCTCTACTTTCCCAATCTGTCTTTTGTTTCCCTAGAACCCACCTCCAATTAAACCTTAACCTATCCAAATCCCTAACCCATCCACCCCAACCCAAACTACCCCGGACCCAAACCCGTTTCCGTACAGCCGTACGCACACACGTGTGGGGCTGTCCGTGTGGATGGTTCCCTTCCCCCTGTTCCTCTTCCTTTGTCACCTCCATTCCCCTTTATTGATTATCCTTTATTTTTATCCTAACCCTAAAACTCTAACTTACATTCTAGAATCCCAAACCCTAATTTCCAAAATCTCCAAAATTTCCAAACCCAAATCCCCAAATCCCCAAAATCTGAAAATCCCTTGTCCAAATTATAAATCCCTAATTCCCACAACCTGAAACGCATATTCCCAATTGTAGAAACCCTAAATCTTAAAACCCTTAACCCAAAATTTAAAATCCCAATCCGAAACCTCCCAAAATCTCAATCCCAATGTTCCAACCTTAATTCCTCTAAGCCTGGATACCCCAAACCCATTTCTGACATTCTCTAGCCTTTAAACTGCCCTAACATATCAAAACTTGTACAAGACAACATGATTTCCATTGAATTCAGATTTAACCCTTTGTTAGAATGGGGGTTCTATCTCTCATAGATCTTGGTTAATCAATAATTTATGATATTCACATTGCAGGGCTATAATAGGCTTGAATTTGAACATGTCATGAACATGAAATTTCTAAATTTATAGTAAATTAACTTTATTTTGTTGTTCCATTGCTCTAGTTAATCTGTCTTTTAATTTCATGGCACCATATTAGGTTAGATCATTCCGTCCTACATCACTCCACCCATGTCCTTTTGAGCCTTTCGCTTGCCCTTTCAAAGTCTTCAACTTGTACCAACTCACTCCTAACAGGCTTAGTTCTTGGTCTCTATTGCACATGACCAACCATTTAAGTCTCATTTCCCTCATCTTATTACTTATTGGTGTTGCTCCTAAATTCCCTCAAATGGATTCATTTCTAATTTTATCCTTGTTTCGCCACTTACCCTTCTGAACATCCTCATTTCAGCTACACTCATCCTATGAACATGTTGTTCCTTCACTGCCCAACATTCTGCTTCATAAAGCATGATTGGTCTTATACTCATTTATTTACCTTTTTACTTGATTGGTACCCGACAATTACATAAAACTCTAGAGGCACATTTCCATTAGTTCCACCCTACTTGAATTCTATGAGCAACATCCTTCTTAATATCTCCGCTCTCATGAATTGCTGACCCAACACATCGAAAGTGATCATTTGGGAAACTTCTTAGTCAGCAATCTTAACTAATTTCATGTGCCCACTCCTATGGCTACGAAAATTGCACTCCATATTTTCTGTTAGAGTCTTAACTAATTTTAAATCCTTTAGATTTTAAAGCATCCCTCCATAAATCTAGCTTCATGTTTATGCCCTCCCTCGTCTTGCTAATCAAAACTATGTCATCTACAAAAAAAATATGCACCATGAGACCTCTTCCAACAAATGCCTCGTTAATTTATCCATAACCAACAAAAACAGTATGGGCTCAATGCCAACCCTTGGAGTAAGCCTACAATAATTGGTAACTCAATTATCTCTCCATTTGTGGTCCTCACGTTTGTTATTGCTCCCTCATGCATATCCTTAATCATGTCAATATATCCTCTTGAAACTCCTTTCTTTTCCCAAAACCCACCAGATTCACTCTCTTGGGACTTAATCGTAAGCTTTCTCGAGTCAATAAAGACCATGTGGAGATCCTCCTCTTCCTATATTTCTTAGCTTCAGTGGTAGACTTCCTTGGCATGAAACCAAACTGATTTTCTGATTCTCATGAATTATTTCTAATTATTATTATTATTATCAGTTCTTGTAATCCCCCCCCCCCCCCCCCCCCAAAAAAAAAAAAAAAAAAAAAAATTATATATAAAAAAAAAAAATGGAAGGTTCGTATCAGTGTATTAAATAGCGTGGTAGCGTACGCTTCGTAGCGTAGCGTACAAAAAACACTACGTAGCGTATAAAATAGCGTAAAAAAAAAGAAAGAAAAAACATACCTTTTTTTTTTTTTTTCTTCCTCCTCTTCCACTCGCCGGCTTCCTCCTCTCCTCCTCCTCCTCACTCTTCTTCTCTCTCTCTCTCTCTCTCTCTCTCTCTCTCTCTCTCTCTCTCTCTCTCCTCTCTCTCTCTCTTTCTCTCTTCTTCTTCCTCTTCTTTCCTCTTTCCTCTCTCTTTTTTTTCTTTTGAAATCGGAATTGTTGACTGGTGTAGTATAGCTGCTGTAGGTACGTGTCATGCTAAGACGAGCGTTGACACTCCTCGAGCTCCGAGTTGTACGAACGGTTCAAAGGAGATCAAAGTTACATGGGCTCCACAGCGATGTATTTATTATATCTACACTGTTCATCTATTTTTAAATATCATTTTAGAGCATTAGCCAAAAAATGAATCGTATCCAAAGATCGTCTGGACCACACCAAAAATAGCAGCGAGATGATGATTTTTCACTGTTAAAAAATTCGTAGGCCCACCATAACGTTTATTTTTCATACAATCGGTTCAAAAGGTCAAAAAGACCTGAATGAAGAGTCAAAACAAATTTCATATTGATCCAGAAGTTCTGTGATCCCAAAAAGGGTTTCAATGGTAGACGTTCAATCCCCCACTGCTTTTTGCAGTGTGGTCCACTTGATAATTAGATCTGTATTATTTTTCGTGTCAAGCCTTAAGACGAGCTCTTCAAATGAATAGACGGTTTAGATATAACACATACCTTATGATCAGATCCATAGGACTTGCTTGCGTCAAATGAATGGACTGGTACGCGTTACGCAACACGTTGCACAATTTAATAAAATGTACACGTAGCACATGGGCCCCACCATATTGTATGTATTTTATCCATGCCGTCCATCCATTTTGCCACATCATTTTAGATTATGATTCAAAAAATTAGTAAGATCCAAATCTCAGGTGGACCACAACATAGGAAACAGTGGTTATAAAATGCTCACCATTAAAAATTTCTTAGGGTCCACTGTAATGTTTATTTTCCATCTAACCTGTTAATAGGGTCACACTAACGTGGATGGAGGGAAAACACACATGTCGGCTTGATCTAAAACTTTTGTAACCCCGATAAATTTTTAATGATAGTCGTTTAATTATCATTGTTTCTTATGGTGCGGTCCACCTGAGCTTTGGATCTGCCTCATTTTTGGGCTCATGCCCTAAAATTATTTGGCAAAATGGATGGACGGTGTGGATATAACACATTCATCACGAGTGGGGTCCGAAAAACTTTGACACTCGTGTGCTACACTTCACAATCTGAGTCCTACCTAATTCAGGCCCTTAAAAAATTGTACACGAGACATGTATTAACTTAAAATTTACTAATTAAATTTTGGACTGTAATTGCTAACTCAAAATGCCAAAATATTTTGTTTTTTCTTACTATTTAATATTTATCATATATATATATATATATATAATATTTTTTTTAAATTAAAAAATAGAAGTATTGTGTAGCTTACGCTACACGCTATGGAGGGTTGAACGCTTCGCAACACGCTACCACTATTTAAAACACTGGTTCGTATCTTATGATTTGATGCCAGCTCTGACATGTCTTTGGTAAATGTAGCGTTCTTTCGTGATATACTTAATGGTGAAGGAGGTCAAGTTAATCAGGCAATACATTCAACATAGATGGTGGCAAGGACACTAGTAAACAAAACTCTTGACCATGCCTCTCCTCTTTGAGATCTATAGGAGTTTAACATCATAGTTATTTTTTATAGTAAAAATACCATACTCCTGTTTGCTCTAGTTTTCACCCAACAAGCTGCCTGTACTGACTATGATTGACACTTTTTAACTTGATCGTGTTTCCTTATGAAGTCATGATATCTTCTTCTATCTCCAAATACAAGGAAATCCCCTACGAAACTTGGAGTCGCCACTCTGATATGGAACATTCTCTTCATGCTTCATTATCCATTGTGGCCAAAACAGTTTTGATAGAACATTAAAAGTGGCCACAATATCAGGACTATGGTTGTATTCATAACTCACAGATGATTTGCAAATCTCCTTGGGTTAACATCCTGGGTTGTTAACTTAAACCCCAAAAATTATTAATTGTAGATAAATGGCATTTTATAGCCATTTATTTGAAAGTTACATCTTTTGGGGGGACAAATGACAATCGGCATTGATATAGAAATT
This sequence comes from Magnolia officinalis, assembly GCA_021015155.1. Classification (NCBI taxonomy): domain Eukaryota; kingdom Viridiplantae; phylum Streptophyta; class Magnoliopsida; order Magnoliales; family Magnoliaceae; genus Magnolia; species Magnolia officinalis. The sequence goes on from JAJHSJ010000015.1 coordinate 58,280,104, forward strand.
AGGGCGTGAATGGAAAACATATCCTTTCAAGATGAGTGTTGTAAAATTATAAGAGATTTATTTTTACATGGTATGGACCCATCAACACAAGTTTCAGTTTCAATGGATATTGGCCGTGGTTTCAGTCATTTGCATTGAGATGTGATGATAAAGTAACATTAGTTTTCACTTGTTTTCAAGTTGATTTTCTTTTTTTAAATCGCTAGTTGTGCCCCTTCTCTAGTTTCCATCATCTTGGAAAATTTGTAAAATGTTTACTACAGTAACAAGTTTGAACCCTTATATGTTGTGTTTCTCATCAGTTCTATTGTTCTAAAATTTTCTTCACTATGGCTTTGTGATTAGGTGGTTTCAGATTGAGCTGGCAAGAGATATGGGTTATGCAACTGCAAGGTTTGGGCATGTGATGTTTCCTGAGAATGTCTATGAGCCTGCTTTACACTGTGCGGAGCTCTTGCTTGAAGGCGTTGGAAGAGGTTAGCTATATATATATATATGGATATGTTTGCCTTACCCAAACTACATCTTTTCAAGTGCATATTTTTCATCTCTTTAAATAAATGCAACTCAATGATTTGCACCCTGATTTCTTCTCTTAAATCCTGATGGTAAATCCATCACTTTAACGTCAAATGTTCTCTTTCAATGGAAGTATATTTTTTTCCTTTGACATGTTGATCTGCTGTCCTGATCAGCCTTTAGATAGAAATATTTGCATATAGACCTAGCAATTTTCTCGTCTCATTACTGTACCCTTTTTCTGGTGGTTAAGTTGTAGTCAAAGATACTGGAACCATGCTGCCAGCAGATTGAGGGCACTTGTATCAGCATGGGTTTTTTACTATATGTTATGGGTTTCCATAATGATACACGCTTTTTAGTTTCTTTATGATCAATATGCCTTAACAAGAGCAACATTACTTCCTATGCAGGTTGGGCTTCACGAACTTTCTTTTCTGACAATGGATCCACTGCCATTGAAATTGCTCTCAAGATGGCATTTCGTAAATTCTCATTTGATCATGGAATCTTGGATCGTTTTAAGGACAACTTAATAGAAAGATGCCTTAACTTCAAGGTCAGCCTCATTACTCCAAAGTTGGGTTCAGGTGTTTTTTCATTGCATGCAAACGCTCTATGATGCACAATGCTTAATACTAGTTTGAAGAAATTTTCTGCTCATTCATGGCATTCATGTAGGGCATACCAATTATGAAATAGAGATATTTCTCGAGCCTTTTCCTAGGACATTGTAGATTGGATTAGAGGGCAGGTGAAGTCAAGTTAGTGCAGATGTAGCATGATTTCATGAGACTACCTCTTAACAGTAGAACCTCGGGGCCTAGAGCATGGCTAGTGCAGCAAAAAAATTGTGCATTTTTTAAGACCCATGAACAGATGCAAGAGCAGGTTAAATGTTAGTTACCTGATGAGATATTACCGATAGATGTGATGCAGGACATGAAAATTAAATATGATATGCAAGATTTCAGGCTTTAGATCATACTAATTTTGAAACAAGCACAAAAATTCCACATCCCACATAAAGTCAAGCATTTAACAAGGGGAATCTATGAGGGTCCAAACCTACACATGTTAGGACTGAATCAATTAAAATTATAGACCAAACGATGCTCAAAGAAGAGTAGATTCATCCACACATGCAAAAGATTATTTCCCATTCCAAGGGATGCACATGTTTTAAATCAAGAAAGCCTAGGATTTGCAAAAGTGGAATAGAACTTGGGATTTAAGATTATCTGGGGCTAGGGTTAGGGAAATAAGGTGAGAGAGGGTGAAATAGAGGAGAGAGACGAGCCCGAGGTGATCCACACGTGTGGACAGCAGCCCGAGCCTGACGCACGTGTGTGGGATCCTGCCCCACGAATCTGAAATCAGCCAGCTAGGTGCTGGTCGGCCAAGGGAGGTCCACCTTCATGTCAAGTTTCACGCCGATCGGATGTCTGGTTTGTGCACGGTGCTCCGCCGAAGTTTCAGCCCTCCTGCAGGGCCTGATTCTACAAATCTGCTGTAGAAGAAAGATTGGCTGCAAAAAGAGATGGATTTGGAGATGAGATGGTTGTGGGAGATGATGAATATAGATGGTAGGAGATGGGGGCGAATTGGGATGGGTGTAGCTTTGCACCACGGTAGTTAGCCATTCAAAGAAGGGAGAGATTCGCACTCAATTAGATTTCCACAACTCAAAGAATTAGAGAAGCAAGAAAACACAAAATTTTATTAATCATCTTCAATGCGAAAAAAACCTACAAGGGGTTGCTATTTATAAGAAAACCCTATACCCCAAAAGTCGCGCCATGTGCGCACACTATTACTTAGAGATGAAGTAACAAAAATAATAACTAATCAAAGCAATTTAAATCGTTCATGATGTTCCTAATAATGATAATAAGCAAAACTCAAAGTCCCTAGATTATCTAGGGTAGTGGGCCACGATCATGAGATCCAATGGTAGAATCCACATGATGATCGGATCCACTCTAAGGAACCAAAACACAGTCCTCTAACTAGGAGACCCTCCCTGGACGTCGTCATCGATCTAGATTGATGGCGGGGCCCTTCTCCTCCTTGCGTACGTGCATAGGGGGGGCGTGCATGTGCGCGAGATGTCCCCATCAAGATGTAATGAAGATCAGTGATACGAGATTTACATCTCTTATATTTGCCAACTGTTTGCAAATTCTAGCATGACAATTTGACGCATATATCATTGCAATCTTGACTCAAATAGCACTATGCTGTTGAACATAATCCCGTTTCTATTATGTTCAGTTAAGATCTATTATACCCAGACACTTCGGCCCAATGTTTAACACTTCAGGTCACATGTCCTTGCTATGCTATTCGCATAGTTGGGTTTGGCACAAAATACATGATGGGCAGTACTACAAGCTTCCACACTATCGAAGGTCCTTTCTGACACCCTTTTGGACGTGTGAACATAGAATAATGTCTGGATGACACCAGCTGTTCGAGTTAGTAGCATGCATCTATTACATGCTGACAATGAAATGATGAACTTTCGAGTGAGGTTCTGTAATCTCTTGAAAAATCCCCTGAATCAGTTTGTGATTGGCTTAATATGGATGCAATCCCTTGCATGAAATTATGTTGACTGTAATGCAAAACAAGCCCACGGGACAATGCAGACAAAACCGATCTGTTGATTTCATGAATACCTTATATACAATTTTAGTTTTGAGTTCACCACGGTTGGATCTCTGTCATTTTGCTTTCTTTTTTTCTTTTTCTTTCCTCCCCTCCTTGATACCATACTGTGGGGTCTCAGTGGGCTCTTTCTCTGCCCTTTCCCTGGTGACCAAATAGAAAGGAAAAAACAAGAATAAAAAAGGATATAAGATAAGGAGCCACCACTTTTTGTTTAATTGTCTTTCTTCCTATTCACTTCTCTTCGATCATGTTTAAATTTTAAAAGAAGCCCCCAGACCTTCCATAAATCAAAATCTCCCTTACAGCACTCTCTTGTAGCAGTTTTGATATCAAGGGCTCCGGAAAGACGTCTTTGCTAGTTCAAGGAAGACATCTTATTCTGTCCTCCATTTGTTGTAATTGAATTGAAGCATAGTAATTTTATTGGTTATTAATAGGCATACTCTAGTCGGGGGTCATCTCTGTGAAGAGTAAGGATTCCAAGTACCATTGTGATTCATTTCTGGGATAACTGATGGAAGAAAAAAACATTATATATTTAATATATCTATTATTGTTGGCTGTCTGACCACAGTTGACATTAGTAAACTTTAACAGAATGATAACTATTATTAATTTTGAATGGCAATTTTAATAGAACAATTTTGAGTTTCTGTATATCAGAAATTGGCATTCTATTGGTACAATGTACTTGTACCTATTGCAGTGGTTTGAATAAGTCGATACTTAGATTGTTGCTTCTTTTATTCAGGTCCTGGCTCTTAACGGATCTTATCATGGTGATACCTTGGGTGCTATGGAAGCTCAGGCACCATCATCTTATACAGGCTTCCTCCAACAACCATGGTATGAATTCCTAGCCATGTAAGAATATGGGAATTCTTTTGTTATAAGAATTATTGCTCCTTATAAGGGCCTGTTTGATTTTTCAAATACACTGTAAATACTTTGTAAATAGGTAATAATTACTTACCTAGGTAATTTCCGCAAAATTCTCATGGCTGATGTTGACACCTACTTTTTGAATGCTAAAATCGAGGACAAGTGCAAAATAAATGTGGGGCCCACTATGATGTATGTGGCTTATCCACACCGTCCATCTGTTATGCAATCTAATTTTAGGATATGAGCCCAAAAATGATGCAGATCCAAAGCTCAAGTGGACCACACCTTGGGAAACAGTGGGAATTGAACGCCTATTATTAAAAGCTTTTTGCAGCCCTAAGAAGTTTTGGATCAACCTGATATTTGTGTTTTCCCCCTTATCCATGTCCGCATGACCTTATGAACCGGTTAGATGACCAATAAACATCAATGCGGGCCCGGTAAAGGAAACCACTTTCAACGGTGGACATTTTAAGGCCACTATTTCCTTTGGTGTGGGCCACTTGAGCTTTGGATCTGCCTATTTTTTTTTGCTCATGCCCTAAAAGGTTTCAGTAAAACGAATGGATGGTGTGGATATGTCAAATATATCATGGTGGGCCCCACAAATTTTAGTCTATCTTTTAAAACCAGTTTTCGAGGTGGAAATACCCTTCAATTTTCAAACAAGCTGAAAGAGTAATAATTACTAATTTTCAATGTATTTACGGAGGATTTGAAAAATCAAACAGGCCCTAAATGAAAAATTAACACTTATGTTACTGATAAACAAGGATGGAGGAATTACTAGAACTCTTCATTACACAGTTGACAATAATGATTCATAAAGCTACCACCAATTACCTGGGACAAGGCTTTGATGATGACAACTAGTCAAATATTAATGATGCTCCTTCTTAGATCTTCAATTGCAAAAATTTTGAGGCTAAATTTTTCATGGAAAATTTATGCATAGTTTCGGATATTTATATGGGGCTTCTTCAGATAGTTGGAGTTGGTGTGACCCTTCAAGGTTGGATGACCCATTTATATATCTGCTTTTCTATCCAATCAGCTTAGGAACTTGGTTTGGATGATAGACATCTTGTTTTCCTCTCCATCTTTAGCTATTAATAGGAGGACAATCTCCCTAGCTATTAGCAGGGTGAATTGTCCTTCGCTTACGCTTGGGAACTCCTACACACCAGTGTAATTTTGTGATTTGTTGGTGGGTGTTGTCCTTCCCTCATTGTGATTGTCTTATTTTCTCCTCCCTTAGTATCATTATCCATATATATATATATATATATATATATATATATATATATATATATATATATATATATATATATGCCTAGATATAGGTTTAGTTTATAAGTATTCTTAAGGCAACAATATGCTTAAAAGATTTAATCATGCTTGATGGGGAAAAAAATCTCAAATTGAACAGAATTTATCATTCCCAACCTCAGAGTTCCATTATGGAAAGTTATGCCTGCGAATCATGTTAAGGAACAGAGAAAATAGAACACATCATGTACCAGATATACTGCAATGTAACCACATTCAAATATTGAACTTAACTGAAGGTTTGACATTTGGCAGGTACTCAGGAAGGGGTCTCTTTCTGGATCCTCCAACAGTTTTTATGTGCAATGGAGATTGGATTCTTTCCTTACCTAAAGTGTTACAGTCTGATAAACTGAATCCTGAAGAAAGAAGTATGAGAAGCATTCTCGCCACAGCTTGATTAGTTTCATTTCATTAATGGCCTAATTTATGTTGATTTTTTTAAAAATTTCCTTGCAGCATTTAGCTCCCGTGATGATATATTTCATGGGAGCAGGGACTCTTCATGTCTTGCTGGAAATTATTCTGCCTATATATCCCAACGATTATTACCATTTTCAAGATCAGATGGGTCCGATCATGTTGCTGCATTGATTATAGAACCAGGCAAGTGGATTTCTTAATTTCACAACCTATGATTTGTTTCCTTGCAAGCAATGTCTTAAATATCAGCGATATCGGCCGATATATCCCACAATATATCTTGTATCCCACCTATGTGATACGAAACGCACAGGTAGTGCCGATATATCCCATATGTTCGATCCGGTGAGCATTTTCAATTTCGATCCCTTTTTTTTTTGTTGAAATTATGTTAAATCATTGTCAAATGGTTACAAATTCATTGGTTCTTCATGTTTTGCATGAAAAATCATGGAGTTGGAGCTTTGATTTCGAAATCCATTGGTTCTTCATGATCTCCATGTTTTTTTTTTGAAATATTTTTGAAATTTTCCTTCAACCATCTGTCAATTGATACTATTTTTGAAGTATTTACAAGTGTTTGATGAAATGATCATCTCATATACTCTAATTTCAAAATTGGAGTGTAGGTGGTTTGATTTGGGAAATTTCAAAATTTCTCCTAAATTGCTTGCAATGTTGCACTCCAAACATGAAATCAAGCATGTATGAGAGTTGATCTACTGATTGTTAAGTCCTCGTCAATTTTCGGAAAATAAAAATCATTTTTAATTAAAATTTTTATTAAAATATTATTATTTTTTGAAATTTCCCTTCAACCACTTACCAATTGAGACTAATTTCGAAGTGTTTATGAGTGTTTGATGAAATGATCATCACATACATTCTAAATGTTATGCATTCAATTTGAATATAGTTGAATTAGTTCAGTTAGACAGTGCATAGCTTAGGACTCCATACAAAGGAAACCTATTATGTGCACTTCTTTTTTGAGATGTTATGATTTAAAAGTGTGTATTGAGGTCTTTTTTAACAATCCCTGAAGTTTCGTTGAAAAATTCAACCATTTCACCAATGTTTCCCATGTTTCCCAAAAAGTGCAATAAATTATCCAATACAAACGATATATCCCGTGTGATAACTGATACGTATCTATATCCCAAGGATATGATATGTAATGAGATACCGATATTTCAAACACTGCTTACAAGTGTGGTAGAAATGGGAATTCTTCTTTCATTTTTCTTTTTTTTTGAAAGGTGAGAACACACACTCTTACACCCACACACACACCACATGGGTTCTTGAACCCATGACCTCATAGTAGAAGCACAAGTGTCTACCGCTGAGCCATGAGAAGAGACCCAGAAATGGGAATGCTTTTGTGATTAATTTATTGATTGCTGTTCTGATTAAGGACAATGCTCAACATATGCATAGCAAGTTACTTATTCTTGAGCATATGTTCTATAGATTGACAAAAGTCACAAAACTTAATCCTTGATATGTATTATTCACCAAGTCGCACCTGGATACATCGAGAATTATTATTTGACAATCTAATACCATATTATTCGTAAGTGTATTGAACAAATGTAATGGCCAATCATATGTGATTTTGTATTTCCATGTTGGAGTTCAAGGACCGATAACTGTAAAAGTCGGTACTATTTCTTCTTATATCTATGTGATCAACCTTGTGTTTAGTCGATGTGATGATTCGTACTGCTGTGTGATTGGAGTTCACATCACGTCTAGCCAATTACATTAGTTTTTTTTTTTTTTTTTTTGGCAGTTATCCAAGGTTCTGGCGGCATGCTTTTTATTGATCCACTTTTTCAGCGAGTGCTTGTTAAAGAGTGCCGAAGTCGAAAAATTCCTGTCATCTTTGATGAAGTATTTACTGGTTTCTGGCGTCTTGGAGCTGAGGTTGGTTGCTAGTTCAGTGTCCACAGAATCCTTTCTACCTCCATTGTCTTGATTGTTTGACCAGTAGTTTGTTCATTTCATACAGTCGGCTGCCGAGTTACTAGATTGTTTGCCGGATATAGCCTGTTTTGCAAAGCTGATGACTGGGGGGATAATACCCTTGTCAGCTACACTGGCAACCGATGCTGTTTTTAATGCATTCAAAGGAGACTCAAAGGTACTTATTCTACCAAAATGATATTAAGAAATTCTGCTTAATGATCAATTTGCGGAAGAAGCAACTTCCTATACACGTTTTTTTCTTCCTGCTTTAGCAATGGTTGGACCAGCGATTAAGCTAACCATTGTGAGTTCTGTAGGCAAATATACACTTGCTCACTGAATACAACCACTACCCAAATGTCTGCCTTTTCACTGCATCATTCTTGATGAGTGTAATTCTCCAAGAGGACACATTCTTAAAACCATTATTTTGTCAATGGAGATGTGCTTATAAGCCTCATATGGTTTGATGTTGCTGAACCCATGGCTTAAACTATCGCAGGTCTGGTAAGACCTATGTGGCTATGTCCCCATGCTTGAGCATATAAGGTGATTACCCAAGGTGAACCTCCCAATTATGATCGGAATTGCTAAAAAAAGTGAAAGAGTTAAAAAGAAGAAGAAGAAGAAGAAGATGTATTCAACAATCCTATCATATCTACAAGCAACTTCTATGTAAATAAAAACTCAGAGAAAAAATTAGATTGTATCCCGACTGAAGGTGGATGGATGAATGTAGGAATCCACAGAAACAACCCAAGAGTCGGTTGCACCTGAATCTCTCATACCTGTCTCTTTCATCTTCTTTATCTATCTATGGGCCTAGGAGATGATAAACTTTTGTTGGAACTAGGGCTTTTCCAAAAGTAAAAGAAAGAATAGGTTAAGATTGGGCACGAGGAAAATTCATTTCCATTCACCCTAATAAGTACCTAAGAAAGGCATCACTAATCAATCGTAACTTGTATTTCCACATGGGGCCCGTTGTTAGATGATCTTAACCATTTGGAGTGCATCAGTAGTCAATCCTAACTTGCATTTCCATGTGGGGTGCATCATTAAATGGTCTTAACCATGTGGGTGCATCGTTAGTCATTTTCGAAACGCTATATTGATGAAGCTAGTATAGTTAGTGTCATAATGTATTCATGTGCTTATTTAATATGTCGTATGCATGCATATATTACATCAAATTCCATAACACTTTTACGCGGTCAATATATTGTTTGAAAATAATGTATTACTGCTCACACAATTTCTAATAATTTCTTTAACAATGAACATCTTGCTACAGCATCGTATTCATGTTAAGGTCATGCTGCAAGTGTATGCAGTGGCAACCATCAAGTCCAAAGTAGAGTCCAGGCTTTTGAAATTCAAACCTTGAGCTTATTTATATTATCTGTTTGTCATGCATGTTTCCATGCAGGTGTCCCTACAGTCAGAGCATTATTGAGCATTGGCGTATGACATTGTATTGCATCTGGATGAATCGCTCAGTTTATTTAGTTATTTTTCTCTGATTTCAGCTCATGGCTCTTTTGCATGGCCACTCCTACTCTGCACATGCTTTGGGATGCACAGCAGCTGCCAAAGCTATACAATGGTTCAAGGATCCACAGTCAAACCTCAATATCATTCCTGAAGGAAGGCGACTGAGAGAGGTGACCCAGAATAGGTGTTTCTGTTACTTTATTCAGTGTAGGGTTGTCAATGGGCTGGGCCTGGGCCAAAGTATGATCCAAATTTTTGAATAAGGCTGTGGCTCGACCAGTTAGAATTCAGGGCCCAAATCAAACCCAGGCCTGCTCTGTTGACAGCCATAAATGAGTGTCACGTGCATATGCATCAGTTACATTTTGAATATAATTTAGCTCATCTTCTGTTTTGATTTGGATTAGGATCTGTACTATAGGCTTCATGATGCATCCTGTATAGAGAGTAGGGCTATCAATGGGTACCCAATGGACCTGAACTGTTCGGGTCTGCCATTTTGGACCCGACTGAGGTACATGTCTAGTCAGGTCTGGGTCTGGGTCCATCTTGGACTCAGTTAAAATCTGGTTGGGTTGGGTGTGTGAGGTTTACTAAGCCACACACATGTAAGGCATTAGGGCACTCACTTACACCACGTGTCAAACTTCCTGTGTGTGTGTGATCTAATCCATCCATTTAGGTGGGCCTGGCTATGTGAATAGCCTTTCTCGATGTGGGCCTGACCTGATGGGTATCTGATGGGTACCCAAATCTGATCAGGTCTGGGTACGCTTTCTAAGGAATGGGACCTGCCCCGAAAGGAGCCAGATGCAGGAAGATCCTGACCAAATTAGACCGATCTCTGGGAACTCTGGGACATGACCCATTGGCTGCCCTAGTAGAGAGGCTCAAGAGGACTTCTCTCATGAGGTTTTTCACTTTGAATAACATAGGTGAAACTCATTTCCTGGGAATTACCTCTCATTTTGATTGATGATATTACACATTAAAAAAAAACTCATTTTGAACTTCTTCCGAGTTGTACAAGATAATAGGTCAATTAAAGCCATCAGATTGATCTACATCTTGTAGGTCTATTGTCTGGACTGCTTTGTTGACATGGCATTTTTTTTTGGTCTGTTGGTCACTACCAGGCATCATGGCTTTGGCTTCTTTACCCACTGCATGGTGTTGCTAAGAGAGGTTTTATAACAACTTGGGATAAGATATCAGTCCTACTCTACACACATGCACATGTGGCGCACATATACAAGATTCATGCTGTTTGTCAGGTGACCACACTGTATGCTGTGGCCAAAATAGCAGGCCGACCCATACAAGCCAGTCTGCATGTCAAATGTGGACCACCGGGCAATTATTTTTAGCTGTTTATTTATTGTCCTTTTGCATGTGTGGCTCATCTGATGACTTGACTGGTCTGATCTTTGGCTATGACATGTAATAGACCTCTGCCTAAGGTTCGGATCTCACACATGCCATATTGGCACAAGGGTTGAGTAAGATTCAAGTTCTTAGTATTGCAGATAGCCATCACATTTCTTTCCAATGAAATGAAATCTAGGTCTCAGTTTGCATTTTTGCAAGTGTCAGGGAGTTGGATTACAGTAATTGACCAAAGAAAAAGTTGTATCACTTCTGTTTTATTCCTTAGGTATCAAGGCCTCATTTCTGTGAATAGACAGATTTCTTTCTTGTCACCTTCTTTAATACATTCTGTAAAAATGTTTGCAGTTATGGGATGATAAACTTGTCCTTCAACTATCATCCCATCCAGCGGTGCAAAGAGTGGTAGCATTGGGAACTCTCTTTGCCTTAGAACTGAGAGCAGAAGGCTCTAATTCTGGGTATGCTACATTACCTGCATCTCCCATCTATATTCTGTAAAGATTCTTTATTGACCATTGAGGGCTTGTTTGGGTGCCACTTGAAACAAGAGTTTGTCTCGTTTTAGGTAATCCTAATTTTGTATTATAGAGATTGTGATTGTTGGGTGTCGAGATTATTTTTAATCCTTACCGAAAAGAAATATGATCTCTAAAATGTAATTACAATCAACTAAAATGAGATGAACTCATTTTTAAGTGGCACCCAAACAGGCCTGAAGATGATAACACAATAACAGAGTTTTTGCAGATCCTATTACCTAACACTTTTACATCTATTCTTTTTCTTCTTCTTTTTTTTCTCCAGGTATGCATCACTTTATGCAAGCTCTCTTGTGCAGAAGCTCCATGGAGATGGCATTTTTATGAGGCCTCTTGGAAATGTCATTTATATCATGTCTGGCCCTTGCACATCTCCTCAGGTCTGCACACAGCTACTCCGCAACCTATACCAAAGAGTCGATGAATTCAGCCAAGCCAATGGGTTATCAAAAGATATGCAGCCTCCACAACAAATCAGTATTTAATCTAGTTTCTATCTGTCACTCTGAATTACATTTGTTCAGAGTTCTGAAAACCTATAGGCCTGTTTGGACGCACCACTCAATGAGAAATGAGTGGAATTTGACAATTTGCACATCAGATGGCAGGGTGCACTAAATGCTGCCCTCCACATAATGCACCCTAGCATGGGAAACTGATGATTAATGGGCCATACTCCATTGTCATGAAACTCTAATACAACCCCCCCCCCCCCCCCCCCCCCCCCCCCTATCAAAATAATAATAATAATAATAGGGATCCGATGATAGGACAGATGAATTGTTTTCTAGCTGATTCTGATATTCAGCTGTAGATCTGTTTGAGTTGTAATTCATTTATTTTTATGTCGTCATATTTCTCAAATGAACTTGAATTTGAAAATAATGATCTGTTTGAAGTCTTAGATTGCTAAGATAGTATGATCATATATCTTGGGCATTCAATTTATTTAATTATAAACAAACACCAGATGGTGAGTTGCCCGTTTGTGACAAATAGGGAGCTTTCCTGTTCTGTGCTGAGTTTGACCATGTTATCCAAGCCATTGATCTGATGGCCCCATCATGGAATCATTCAAATATTTTGTTAACCATGTGTTTGCATGCCAACAACAAAAAGGTTATTGTTTGACAAATTGCGGAGATTTCATGAGCATGGTCCATGAATGATGGTGGCCATCAGATCAATGGCTTGGCTTGGATAAACCAAACTGGTGGACTTGGATCAACAGGGAAGATCCCTATTCCTCACAAATAGGGAAGTCTGCATCTGGAAATTGTGACTTAACACAAGTCATTCCATTCTTGTGCACTGAGTTTGTCCATGTGGGACTGTCGTTGATGGTCCCAGATCGCTCCCCCAAAATCACCCAAATCGGAAGATCCTGGACGTTGAAATTGAATGGGGTTTATCGGTGCATTTGTATGCCAGCAATGGAAATGTTGGAGTTGAATTTTTGCTGGCTTGAATAAACCACCCACGGGCCCGCAAGTCCAACGTGGAGGCTCCATTCATTACAAACAAATATTAACCCTTCCTATGCTTTTTAAAAAAAACCATTTGGGCTTGCTGTCATGCACACCACCTATCTGGTTCTTTCTATATGTCCATTCGACTCTTCTACTATCGTCCTAATGGTCCAGCCATCTTTTCCATTCATTTCTACATGTTGCTGACTGGATGGTTTCAATCATATAATCAGTATGAATTTTTTTCCACGGCTACCTGTGAAGGGGCGCGGATCTACTAAAGTGACGTCACCAAGCTGTGGACCCCACCACGATGCATGTGTTGTATCCATACTGTCCAACCATTTTTAGAGATCGTTTTATGGCATGAGAAAAAGAATGAGATAGATCTAAAGTTCAAGTGGACCCACCACAGAAAACCGTGGGATCAGTCACACCCACCGTTGAAACATTTATAAGGCCTGCCGTGATGTATTTTTTAGATCCAACCTATTCATAAGTTAACATAGAGATAGATGAAGTGAAAATAAAAATGTAAGCTTGATCGGAAACTTCTGTGGCCCCTAAGAAGTTTTGAACGGTGGATGTCACTGTCCCCACTGTTTTCTATGGTGGGATCTACTTGAACTTTAGATCTATCTCATTCTTATTCTCATGCCATAAAACAATCTCTACAAATGGTTGGACGGTATGGATACAGGACATGCATCATTGTGGGGTCCACCCCCTGTGAAGAGCCGGTCAGTTCAACGGACGGACGCTGATTTCCTGCAAAAGCCTTTCGCAGGAAGTTCCTGCACAAGGATGCGGGGTGGGGCACACTGATGTTTCTGAAAAATCTACCCGGTCCATCTATTTTTTGAGCTTATTTTAGGACGTGAGAAAAAAATGGGGTGGATACAAAACTCAAGTGGGTCACACGAGAGGGAAAATTGGGGAAAGAAATTCTTACCGTTGAAACTTTCCTGGGCTCCACCTTCATGTTTATATGTCATCCAAACCGTTTATAAGGTCAATCCCACTGGGATGAAGTGAAAACACACGCACACACAAAAAGACTGATACAAAACTTTTATGGCCATAAAATTGTTTCAACGGTGCTCACTGATTCCCAACTGTTTCCTTTCGTGTGGCCCACTTTGGATCCATCTGGTTCCACCCCGCATCCTTGCAGATGAACTTCCTGCCAAAGGCTTTCGCAGGAAATCCGCGTCCCCAACAGACAGTCCAGATCTATTTTGGCTACTGCAAAAGTTCTATTCTGGCCGCCTTGTTTAGACGGACTAGCAGTTATTGTGGATTGATATGGCAGTTCAGAGGCAAGCTTGGTTTTAGCCCATTTTTCGTACAATGCGAGTAGAGATCTTTGTTACACATGCATTCACATGTGCTATATTTGCCCATATTAGCTTTATGTGTAGATCCGTACTCTTGCTCCGGTGTTAAGACTCTCTAGAGTTTCAACACCTAGTCAAGGGCTACGAGTACTCATAGGTGGTGAAATCCCAATACAGCGTGAGTGTGTGGAGGTGTGTGCGCGTGTGTTCAAAAAAAAAAAAAAGAAGCAATGTGTAAATGTGTCATATGACTGCTTGTGTTCAACCATCCCATATGTGCTACTTTCAATCTTCAAGTCCGAATTATTCATGTGCACATATCATGCATGAAATACATGTGCCACTATCCATCTTCAAGAAATTGGGGTGTTACGCATTTTTTAAGTAAATCTTGTGTACCACTCATAATTATTAGTAAGTGTACAAGATTCATATATGCTTATTTAGACATGTGTTCTGTAAATAACTCAACATTAGGTTATTTAAACAATCATGTTCAAACACCTTTGTGTATATAGATGCATTGAAAAAGTACTGTCCCAACATGACTTAAGTGAAGGATGTGGATTGCCTAATTAGGGTGGTGAGTTGATGTGGAGCCCACCATGATGTATGTGTTATATATATCCACATTGTCCAACCAATTTTTAGATCATTTTAGGGCATGATTCCAAAAATGAGGCAGGTCCAAAGCTCAAGTGGACCACATCATAGAAAGCAATGGTGATTGACTGCCTACCTCTGAAAACTTCATAAGGCCACGGTTTTGGATCGAGCCGATATTTCTGTTTCCCCTTCATCCCGCTCTATGCAACCTTATCAATAGGTTCGATGGCAAATAACCATCACGTTAGGCCCTATGAAAATTTCAATGGTGGACGGCAGACTCGCACTGCTTTTTGCGGTGTGGCCTTGGATTAATCATGCCCAAAAATGATCTCACAAAATAAATGATTATTTGGGTATAACACATACATCATGTTAAGCTACACATAACTCTGCTACGTCAACACGACAATCCGCTCCCTAGTTAAAATAAGTCACCTTATTTTATTTTATTTTTTAAAAAACAAAACAAAACAAAACAAAAAAAACAAAAAGCCTGATGCATGCATGATGATGCCTTGCATCTTGTCCTTATCTATTTATCACAGTAATAATCGTCATCGCCATCCCATTTGAATTTCATTAAATAAAGGTAGAAATATTTTATTAAATTGCAGGTTTTTTACTTACTACGTTTATTTATTCCCATTTAGTATATTTCTAGTAAATGCTTGGTCTGAGAGTTCCCACTCTATGTTTGAGTTTTCACTTTGCATAAGTGGACCCCATTGTTTTTCAATCCAAGCCGTTGATATGATGGAGCTTCATTGCAAATGGTCCATGCCCTAGAAATCCCCTATCCCGTAAGATCCTAGCTACCTGGTATTTTCTTCTTTTCCTATTTGAATGTGGGATGCTGTTATATCATCTTTCCTAATGGACCGTTGATGCATCATATCAATGGCTTGGATCATTGCAATGTGGGCCCCACTTTGTACGACTTGTGATGTGTAAATTCTCGCTACAAGAACTATATAACACCTTTTGCGTAACGTGACGTAAGATGATGACGTGGGGTTACGTGGAAAGCCTTGGAGGTTGGGAAAATATCAGCTCCTCTGATTGTCTTGGGAGAGCCCACCTGAAAGCAGCCCGCGGCAGATATCGGAAGAGGATTGCGTGGTATGCCGCACACCACCAACCTCTCTAGTGTGTTGACGTCACCAAGTTCTGTGGGCCCACCATGATGTTTGTGTTTTATCCACACCATCCATCCATTTCGCGAGATCATTTTAGGGCACGGGCCCAATAGCTATGCAGATCCAAAGCTCATGTGTGCTACACCACAGAAAGCAGTGGGGACAATGATGCCCACCGTTGAAATCTTTCTAAGGCCCACCATGATGTTATTTGTTGTTCATAAGGTCACACGGACCTAGATGAAGGGAAAACACAAATATCAGCTTGGTCCAAAACTTCCTTGGCCCCCAATAAGTTTTCAATAGTGGTCCCCACTGCTTTCTATGGTGTGGTCCACTTGAGCTTTGGATCTGCCTCATTTTTAATACCAAACCCTAGAATGATCTCGCAAAATGGATGGACGGTGTGGATATGATACATACATCATGGTGGGCCCACAAAACTTAGTGACGTCAACCACACCAAGGTCGGTGGTTTGTCGCACACCACGCAATCCGATAACATTTGTTTTCGTTGGTGGTGGGGTGCACTGGTCATACCATCGAAGCTTGAACGGTCACACAACGAGCAGCTGCTGATGTGTCGAGTCAAGCGCAGCTATTGTTCAGCACTTTGATGCTGTCGACGAGAGACTGAAGAGTCCTATTCACGGTGCAAATAGATGTGTTGGTTCTGGGTCAGCCATCAGGTCAGACCAACCTGGCCCAATCCTGGCGTGGGCTGCACCGGATGGACGGCCCTGATTTTGGACCAGTGCGATTCATGGACCCTACCAAATGGCTGCACCGGATCTCGCGCTGAACTGGGCGCGGCTTGGCTGGATCCCCGGATCCACCATCTACAAAAGTCGGTTGATCCCTAACTGTGGGGCCCACCTTAATTTATGTGACTTACATCCATTCCGTCCATCCGTTTTGAAATTTATCTTAGGTCGTAAACCAAAAAATAAAGTTTATCTAAATCTTAGTTATACCACACCACAGTAAACACCTGTGATTAAATACTCACCGTAAAAAAAACTTCTCACCCAATGTTTATTTGCCATCCAACCTGTTGATAAGGTCACAGAGACCTGGATGAAGGTACCACACGAATATCAGCTTGCTTCAAAACCTTTTTTAATGGTCAATCACCACTGTTCCCTTTGGTGTGGTCCACCTAAGATTTAAACCTACTTAATTTTTGGTCTTCTAGCCTAAAAACGATCCGTCAAAACGAATGGACGAAATGGATTTAAGACACATAGATCAAGATGGGCCCGCAGTCAGGGATCCCCCCTCCTCGGTGGACCCGGGGATACACCGAAGTCGCGCCCCGCTTAATCGCTTAGCTGCGACCCGGACCCGCCATGTGAGTGGGGCCCTGACCTTGGGCCCCCCTGGATGTACGAATTGTATATTCACGCCATCCATCCGTTTTTCCAGCTTATTTTTGCTACGTTCCAAAAAAATGTGGCAGATATAAATCTAAGGTGGACCACAAAAGAAGAAGCCGTGTTCATTAAACACCTACCATTAAAATTTTCATAAGACCACCGTTATTTTTATTTGCGATCCAACCTGTTGATAAGGTCACACGGACGTGGATGAAGGAAAAACACAAATATCAGATTGATCTAAAACTTTCGTTGCCCACAAAAACATTTTAATGGTCAATAAATAATTTTTCCTTTGATGTGGTCCACCTGAGATTTTAATATTTCTCAAATTTTCACCATGCCGTAAAATAATCTGAAAAAACGGATGAACGGCGTGGATATACAATTCATGCATCAAGGTAAGCAACACGGACATGGTCCCACCCATATCGCTGGTTCCGCGGTCGCATGACTCGCATCTAAGTCTAAGGCGTGTCCGCCTCAATGTCGACAATACAGCTATGAATGGACGGTCAATAATAAGCGGCTGCCAACGTTGAAAGTCAATCATCGGCCTCTGACGTAATATTTGAACCAGCTACCTAACTCCATTTCGTTACGGAATACCGAATGAAAAGGAACGATGCGTTCCATATTCATGAAAGAGTTCCACCACTCACTGGGGCCCACATGCTGTGATGGTCCTTTGATTTTGAACCGTTCATATTCTTGTTGCTACCCATAATCACACTTTTCTGACGATCCTATTCTTTGAAGTTTAGAATTGAATTATAGCCGTCAAAAATTATCTTTTGGTTGTTGTAAATTCGTCTTCCGATAGAGACGGTTAAAATCATCCAATAAGCATTTCTTATAGTGGTAGACAATAGAATCCACAGCATGGACGGTCCTGATTTTCTGAAAACTCAGCATGTGGGCCCCACTGAGAGGGGAAACACACAGGACCCGGTATCACCAAAGGCAAAACTGTTGATGAAAATACCAACAGTATTTGGGTGGGGGTCGACCATCAGCTCTCGCTGCTTTTGTTGGGAATCGACGTCCGCCGAGCGTGACTCGACTGCGACCAGGAACCAGCTATGTGGGTGCGACCCTGACCGTAGGGTCTACCTTGATGTAGCCGTTCTTATCTTTTGCTAGATTATTTTAGGGCATGGTCTCGTAAATGAATCCGATACAAATTTGAACGGGATTAGCTACTGACAGGTTGAGTAGCTATGCCGGCTAATGAAGTGACATCACCAACTTCTGTGGCCCCACCATGATGTGTGTGTGGTATCCGCACATACATCATGGTGGACCACACCACACGAAGCAATGGAGACAATGATGCCCATTCTTGAAACATTACTACAGCCCGCCGTGATATTTATTTGCCACCTCGTAGTTAGACTAGTAGTTATGCCCGCCCGCAATTCCGAATCAGTAGCAGGAGAAGTGGAGGCTCCTTCTAGATGAAAAGCCAATTCAGTTCCTTAGTTTATAGTTTGATTGAGGTCACATAGACTTGGATGAAGGGAAAACATATATATTAGATTTGACCCAAAACTTCCATCAATTTTTACCATTTTCTGTAGTGTGGTAGTGTGGCTCACTTGAGCCTTCAATCTGCCTCTATTTTGAGCTCATGACTTAAAATGATATATCAAAATGGACAAACTTTATGAATAGAGCACATACATCATAATTCACTTTATCACAACAAGCCATACCATTCAACAGGTTCAAGAAGATGCACAAAACTGTAGCCCCACATATAAACTTATGGTTAGCATGCCATCTCTATTGTTCATTGTAGTGTGGCCCACGCCCACCTGAGTTGTTAATCATAACTGATTTTTAGCCCTAGGTCTTATAACCAAGGATAGAACTTGATTCGCAGACTGAATTTTACACACGATATGGTGGACCCAACGAGCTCGGATGTTTCAGTATGTAAATTGCCCATGGCCCATCATTAGGGCCCTCCGTGGTGTTTGTGAGAAATCCATCATGCCCATCTATTTTACAAGCTTATGTCAAGAAGTAAGAAATAAAATAAACAAATGCAAAATTCTTTTTTTTTTTTTTAACACACTTGCCCAACGCACACACTCCACATGAGCACTCGAACTCAGGATTTCAGTGTTGAAACGTGGATGCATTAAAGCCCAGGCAAATGAAAAACTAAAGTGAGTCACGCGATCAAGCACTATAAGGGTTATGCCCAACTAAAACGTTGGCCAGGCAACAAAAGTTTTGCATGTAGGTAGTGTCTATGTTTTAGCTAATCTTTATAGGAATGACCCTATAAACAATTTAGATGGCACATAAACATAAAGTGGAAATTAGGAACATTTCAATAGCAAGTTTCAATGATTGTTATTTCCATCCCCACTTTTTCCGGTCATGTGCTTTGTTTGAGTTTTTGATCCACCCAATTTTGGATGGGTAAATTTCTTACTAACATCACCATGGTGGGCCCACTTAGATTCACCAATTTTTGTGGCCCACCATGATGCATGTGTTGTATCTTGTCCATTCATTCTCCAAGACCATTTTAGGGTATTATTCAAAAAATGAGGTAAATCAAAAGCTAAAGTAGAGCCATTACAGAAATTAGTGATAGTGGGATAGTGAGGCCTACTGTTGAACCCTTCGTAAGGTTCATCATGATATTTGTTTGAGATCTAATATGTTTATAAGTTCACATAAATACATATGTAGGAAAAACACAAATATAAAGTTTGATTTTAAACTTTTATAGCAGTGAGAAGTTTTTAATAGTTGGCATTCAATCCCCCACTATTTTATGTAATGGTTTCCTTTTATGTTTATTTGAGATCCAACCTGTTTCTAAGTTAACATAAACATGAAAAACTAATGTAGGCCCGTGAAATTTTTAACAGTATGCGTTCAATCCCCAATGTTTTCTGTGATGGTTCTACAATATATCTCTCTCGTTCACGCCCTAAAATGATCTCTCTAATGGGTGGATGGCGTGCATACAGCACATACATCATGATGGGCCCCACAAATGACGAAACTCGGTGACGTCACTTCAGCTGCAAGATAGCTACCGAAGCCCCTCGAAACTTCTAGCAGGTAAAATCGTTTTTCACGTGCCGCATAAAACAGGTGTTATCGTATATAGGATAATTGTGTTTTACTTTTTTGAAATGATGATGTGGAGCCGGATGACTATAATACTCTACAGCCGTCTATCTATAGTGTATGTGTTAGGGTGAAAGTTTAATCTGGACCGTCTATCTAGTGCAGATCATTAGAGATGGACCATGTTTCTAAAATCACATACGCAAGAAGATTCTAGACATGCCTATCTTAACTTTTTAGCACTTGATGTCGACCGTAAACTGCATTTATTAACTACCGTTGCTTAGAAGGCCATTGTTCAGAAGTCGAGTATCATCTTACTGGTATTTATCTTGAATTATTTTCCATCCATAGTGGGACGGACTAGATGGACGACTGGGATTGACAAATAAATCTCCACGTGTACGGTGAAGAGATATCTCTACCTTATTACAGTTCTTACCACTCTCTACCTTATTACATGATGCGTCGGCTAAGCTTTCCCAGAGCACGCGCAGGTTTTCTTCTGATAAGTGGGCCATTTGATTGGTAATCTAGAACACTTTTCTGTGGTGGGCCACCGTGGATGGAGCATGCTTTAAAAGTATTGTCGACCAGGTTATCGTAACCGTTCAATTTTCGATCTGTTAATGGATGGTTAAGAAGAACCAAGAGTGGGGCATGGGCCATCAACAGCGAGATGGGTCTGAATTACTGAAGCATAGGGCCCATATTCGATTATGCAGGTGGTGTATCAAATAGTTTCATGTGATGGACGGATAATGAAGCAGCTCATGATGGGATCCTTACTACGGAGTACCATGTCCCCCCTGAAAATCAGGCTGATGAGTCATCAGGTGGGCCACACATCTACAGCTAATTTAAGCCGTTGGTGAGTTCCTGTCAACCGTTCATATGTTTTGTACGTGTATGCTCACACCTGATGATGGTACTTGAGACCAGAAAATCAGACAGGTCGGGTGCATTGACCCACGTGTTAGATCGCTCTTTTTTGCTATGTCACTACTCGCAGGGATTGCCAGCCTCTGTCGCTCCATGGGGCCCACTTCCAGTGATGGTCTGATTACTGAACTGTCCATTTTCTCTGTCATACGATAAATTGAATTATGATCCTGTAATCATGCTTCAAGGATGATCCTGACCTTTTGATTTTTGGGTTCAATGTCAGCCATTGAAAATTTCTCTGCAATGTTTTATATTCACGTGCGCACACTGATGTTTAGGATTGTACGCTCTGCATAACTTGCTATGGTGTGGCATAAGATCCTAATCATGGACGGCTGGGATCATTGGATCATCTCAACGATGTGTTCCCCCCGTGGGGTCAGCTGTGGATGGAGAATGACCCAAAATGGACAGATTAGATGATACTAGCCATCTGATCCTCGAAATAATGGTGTGCGTGTATGTTTAATGGAAAATTATTGAAAAGTGAAGAAAGATGATGGATTAGATTGTCCAGTAAGTGTAAGATTGTTAATATGAATTATCCATGATAGAGTCGACTAGATGGACGGCCCTGATTGACCCGTTACCCACACAATGGGGTGATGGAGAACCATGTCTCGTACGTGTGGCATATGTATTGGAACGCGGGAGATCCAATGGTGGTCCTGGCAACCCAAACATTGGATCAGTTGGGTGAAACGGACGGTAAAAAAGAAAATTGTCAATGGCCCGAATTCAATAAGTTGGACTACTTGTTGTGATGAGATTTTCTTCTAGGAATCGACCAGTCGTGAGCCTCACTCGATCGGTCGAGAGTAGTGTTCAACCAGTCAAGCCCTGGCTCGACTCAAAGTCCAACGACTTTGGGTTTATTTTTTCCATGGTGCTTGACCGGTCGAGTGGGCCGCTCGACCGATCGAGGACTCTGCTCGACCGGTCGAGGATTCTATTCGACTAGTCGAGCTTACGCAAATTCGTTCCAAATTTTGTGTGAACTGCGTAAATTTAAGGTGGTTTTCACATAGGTGCGGAAAGGGGTTTCCAAATCTATAAATATAGGTACCTAGGGCTGTTCTAGGGAATGCAAGAGGGTTTCTTAAAGCTTTACAAGAGTTTGTTAAAGGGCTTAGGGCTATTAAAGGTGTGTGAGAGAGAGGAAGCTTGTGGAAGGGAGGTTATGCTCATAGAGGTGATCTATTGTGCACTCGATATCTCAGCGCTTCTACGTCCTCGTAATCGGTGAGATCACTCCATTTTTCTTTTATTATTTTATTGTTTATTAACTCCTGCGTGAGTGAAGAAGGTTGTAACGTTCAACTTCATAGTGGATTGTTGCTCTGGACTAGGTCCCGTGGTTTTTACCTCTTTGAGGGTTTTCCATGTAAAAATCTCTTGTGTCTTGTGGTTTGTGCTTTGATTTATTTCATTGCTTTATTATCCCATAATTCTGGTGTTTTTGGGATGCTAGATCCTAAGGTTTTGCGCAAGGCCCCCAACAAAGTGGTATCAAAACTAAATTCATTGAACGGAGTGGGATCGGTTTTGAATTATGGAAGGTGGCTCATCAAGGATGATCAGCCTCAATGGTTTTAACCGGATCATATGAAAGGCTAAAATGGAGAACTTGCTTTGTTGCAAGGACTTGTATTCTCCAATTCAAGTCATATCAGCAAAGTCAAAGGATATGACAAATGATGATTAGAAGAAATTGGACTGGAAGGCGATGGAGTTTATTATACAATGGTTGGACGATTCCGTATTCCACCATGTGTCTACGGAGACCTCAACCACTAGCCTATAGCTAAAATCACAAGGGCTGTATAAGAAGAAGACAACCGGTAATAAGCTTTTTCTGATAAGACGACTTATGAATCTTAAGTTCAAAGATGGTGGTTCTGTAGCTAAGCACATGAATGAAGTAAGCAATATATTGAACCAACTCTCCGCTACGAAAATGGTCCTGGACGATGAATTACAGGATTTACTATTGCCTAGCTCATTGCCTGATAGTCAGAAACATTGGTGGTGTCTCTAACTAACTCCGCGCCAGACAGAAAGGTGTCCATGGAACATGTAACTAGTTGTCCCTTCAATGAGGAGACAAGGAAAAAGTCTCGAGAGTCTACTCAACAAGATGCCCTTATGACACAAGAACAAGGGAGAGGAAAGAACAGAAAGGGCGGGAAGGCTCGAGATAAATCAAGAAGCAAGTCGAGTACCAAAAAAGACGTTGAATGCTGGAATTGTGGCAAAAAGGGTCACTATAAGCATAAATTTCGTAAGAATAAGAACGACAAGAAAGGAAAAGGAAAGGAGAATGAAGATAAATCAGACTCCACTGCGGTCGCTTCAGATGGCAACGTTGTAGTTATTCTTTCTGCAGATCATGATGTTTGTCTCACGGCTACGAGTTAGGACACGGATTGGGTGATAGGCTCGGGAGCTTCGTTTCATGCGACTCTACGCAGAGACTTCTTCACAAGCTATAAGTCAGGTGACTTTGGGACCGTGAAGATGGAAAATTCTGGCGTATCGAAGATCATACGGGTCGGTGATATTTACGTGAAGACCGATGTAGGCTGCACATTGGTTCTTAGGGATGTGAGACATATCCCTAACCTTCGCCTTAACTTGATGTCGACGGGAAGGTTGGATGATGATGGCTATGAAAACCGTTTTGCTGGTGGGCATTGGAAGCTCATCAAGGGTTCGTTGATCGCAGCCAGAGGAAAGAAGTGTTGCACCCTATACAAGGTAAGTGTCAGTGTGTGCAAGGGTGGGTTGAACGCAACGGAAGATTCAGCTATTGACATGTGGCATAGGCGTTTTGGCCACATGAGTAAAAAATGGCTTCACGTACTAGCAAAGTAGTGGCTCCTTACAGACGTGATAGGTATACCTCTCAAAACTGCATTGATTGTTTATCAGAGAAACAGCATAAAGTTTCATTTGTTAAAACTATTTCTCATGTTAATAAAGTGCATGCATTAGATTTGGTTTATTTTGATGTTTGTGGTCCTATGAGGACAAAAACTTTGGGTGGGGCATTGTATTTTTTCACTTTTATAGATGATGCATCTAGGAGGGTTTGAGTATGCTTTGAAATCCAAGGACGAGGTCTTTGGTGTGTTTATATTGTTTCATGCTATGGTCGAGAGAGAGACATGTAGATCATTGAAGTGCATCCGCACTGATAATGGTGGTGAATACATCGGTGACTTTCATGAGTATTGCAAGTCCTTGGGTATAGGCATGAACAGACGGTTTCCAAGACCCCCCCAGCATAATGGTGTGGCTGAACTAATGAATCGCACCATTGTAGAGAGAATCAGATGCATGTTATCCCATGCGAAGTTGCCTAAGATGTTCTGAGGAGAAGCAATGCACATGGCAGTATATTTGATAAACAGGTCTCCATCAGCCCCGTTGAATGGAGAAGTACCTGAGAAGGTGTGGACTGAATACGATTCATCGTACAGTCATCTCATGGTGTTTGAATGTAAGGCATTCGTTCACGTACCAAAGGACGAGAGGTCCAAGCTCGATATGAAGATCATGCAATGTGTGTTCTTGGGGTATGATGATGAAAAGTTCAGTTATAGATTGTAGGATCCGACTGAGAAGAAGCTCGTCAGGAGCAAAGATGTAGTATTCTTTGAAAATCAGTGTATAGAAAACAATGGTAAGCCAGAGAAGAACCAGCCTAGTTTAGGTGAGGTAGAGGACATGGATCCGGTTATTCCTCCCGTGGTGCCTGATGACGGAGCCACAACAAGGTGCAAAAGACGAGAGAGTTCCTACAAAAGATGGACTAGGGGAGCAGCCCAAACCTGATCCACCTATTGAGCCACATGCGAGGGGGTCAATAGGGACGGACATCCATCCAAGAGGTACTCGCCGCATGAGTACATTATGCTCACTGATGGGGGAGAGCCAGAAGACTATTTTGAGGCCCTAGCCGACGAGTATAAGGGGGAGTGGTTGAAAGCTATGCAAGAAGAGATGAGATCCTTGCATAAAAATCACACCTATGATATGGTGAAATGGATACTGCGGTATCTAAGAGGCTCATTCAGGTTGAGCCTATGCTATGGTGACGGAAAACATGTGTTAGAGGGTTACATATATGCAAATATGGCAGGTGACATAGACTCCAGGAAGTGTACAA
This sequence comes from Magnolia officinalis, assembly GCA_021015155.1. NCBI lineage: Eukaryota > Viridiplantae > Streptophyta > Magnoliopsida > Magnoliales > Magnoliaceae > Magnolia > Magnolia officinalis. The sequence goes on from JAJHSJ010000015.1 coordinate 58,305,465, forward strand.
CGGGGTTCATGTTCACGTTTGTTGGGGGAGCGGTCTCTTGGCAGAGCAAGCTACAGAAGGTCGTAACATTATCAACAACAGAGGTCGAGTACATTGCAGTCACAGAAATATATAAAGAGATACTTTGGATGAAGATGTTCCTACAGGAACTTAGCCTGAAGCAGGAGCAGCACGTGGTCTATTACGATAGTCAAAGTGCTATACACTTGAGTAATAATCCAAGTTAGCACTCCAAGTCGAAACACATAAAGATTCAGTATCACTGGATTAGAAATATTTTAAAACAAAAGATGTTACAGCTTGAAAAGGTCCACATGGACGATAACGAGTCAGACATGATAACCAAGGCTTTGCTCAAGGACAAGTTTGAGGTATGTAGAAACGTGACTGGCTTGAAGAAAGTGAATCCCTTCTGGGTCAGAAAGGGGGAGATTTGATGAAATTTCCTCTTAGGACTCGACCGGTCGTGAGCTTCACTCGACCAGTCGAGCCCTGGCTCGACTCAAAGTCCAGCGACTTTGGATTTATTTTTTCTATGGTGCTCGACCAGTTGAGGGAGGTGCTCGACCGGTCGAGTGGGCCATTTGACTGGTCGAGCTTACCCAGATTCGTTCCAAATTTTGTGTGGACTGCGTAAATTTGAGGCGGTTTTCACATATATGCGAAAAAGGAGTTTCCAAATCTATAAATATGGATACCTAGGGCTGTTATAGGGAATGCAAGATGATTTCTTAAAGCTTTACAAGGGTTTGCTAAAGGGTTTAAGGCTATCAAAGGTGTGTGAGAGAAAGAGAGAGATGAAACTTATGGAAGGGAGGTTATGCTCATAGAGGTGATCTATTGTGCACTCGATATCTCAGCGCTTTTACGTCCTCGTAATCGGTGAGATCTCTCCGTTTTTCTTTTATTCTCTTATTGTTTATCCACTCCTGCATGAGTGAAGAAGGTTGTAACGTTCTACTTCATAGTGGATTGTTGTTCTGGACTAGGTCCCGTGGTTTTTACCTCTTTGAGGGTTTTCCACGTAAAAATCTCTTGTGTCGTGTGGTTTGTGCTTTGATTTATTTCATTGCTTTATTATCCCATAATTCTGGTGTTTTTGGGATGCTAGATCCTAAGGTTTTGTGCAAGGCCCCTAACATGTTGGCCATTGGATTGGTGGGCTGCAACTTGAGGAATGTTGATTGCATTTGCTTGATCACACCTGTGATCCCAACAAGGTAGACGCTGAATCGTCAACAAGGTAGATGTTGAACCGTCGAGAAAAACGATGGATGATTAAAATACTGTGTAGATGTGTGGTCCACCTGATGAATGTATTTGTTTAATTTTATGTGGATGGATCTAAACAGTCTTAAATTATATATTTATAATTATTGTAAAATATAATGAAATTGAATATCGAAAAATATAATATTAATGACAGGTTGAATCAGGTGTGATCACGTTGTCTTTAAAGTGTTATTTGCCCATTCTCAAAATAATTGAGACTGTTGACATGTTGCTGACAAATATCTTACCGGATACAACGAGCCTATTTGTGATTTTGTGTTCCACAAGTACGAAGGAACCATTGATGTAATTCTATAAACACGATTTTTTTTCGTAAAATGAAAATAAAAAGAAAATTCTCGAATAGAAAGAGAGATAGAAAGTAGAAGATTTGGTTTGCTAGATTAGATCACTACACTAGTTTGGTTCTTGTAAACTTCTTGACTCAGGTTTGTATTGAACATACTCGCTTGATTAAAGAACACTTGGAGTTTACTGGTTCATTTGAGAGAATGAGTTGAATGGTTTGTGATGTTGAAATGAACCATCTAAGCTCGGTTTATATATACAAGAGTGGTTGAACGTTTTAGTTTAAGGTCATTATTGCAATTAGTAGTTTCTAATTGTTGATGATAAACTAGATGTTATTTAACAGTTTCTGACCGTTTCGCATGTGAGAGACTAACTACATGCTAGCCGTTTAGATATAGTGGCTAGTTGTTTATGACTGTTGTTTTAATCACATGCAGCAGTTTCTACATGGTCTAATTAATTACTACATGAGCAGTTAAACTAGGCCTCTTAAACGGCTAATTTAGTTTTTATATAAGGCAGAGAGGCGTCTCTCAGACCTCTTACCCCCAACACTCCGAATCCAACCACCTAACACATCTCTCTTAGCCATTGTCGCACTGCGACTCACACCTGCCTCGCGCCAGTTTGCGTAAGGTCGTGAAGGAGTGACCCATCTGCGACACGATGCACACATGCAAAGTGTGCCACTAGCGCCTCTACAACCATACTACCTTACATGCCCACGCCCATGCATCGAGTCCGAGACCGTGACTATGCATGTCTCAGTGCTCCTCTATCTCACCAAGTAAATATTAAGGTACTAACACCTTTCTTATCAAGATGATTTTTTCTTCTCTCATATTCGATATGAGACTATTCCCAAAGGTGAAAACTAAGTTTTTATTCACAATATATATATATATATATATATATATATATATATATATATATATATATATATATATATATATAAACAAAAATCATTTTCTATAACAAGGAATGCATACAATGCTTCTAATATTGTTTACCATACTGCCACGGATGCAACTTGGCTAATGACATTGCACCCAACGGATGTGGGTTTCTTGCGAAAGCCTTTCGCAGGAAGTTCCTGTGTTATGACACTAGGTGGGGCTACTATGATCTTTGTGAGAAATCCACCTCATTCATCCGTTTTTTGAGCTCATTTTAAGATATTAGACAAAAAATGACACAAATCCAAAACTAAAGTGGGCCGCACAACAGTAAAATATAGATAGGTGAATGCTTATTGTTGAAACCTCATTAGGTTCACCGTGATAAGGTCATTCCTACTAGATGAACTGGAAACCTGTAAAATCAGCCTAATCCAAAACTTCTGAGCCCCATGAATGTTTCAACGATGAACGTTTAATACTCTGTTGTGTAGCCCACTTGAGTTTTGGATTTGCGTCATTTTTTGGTCGCATGCCATAAAATAAGCTCAAAAAATAGATGGACCAGGTGGATTTCTCACAAAGATCACGGTGGGCCCCACCTAACATCCCGACATAAGAACTTCCCGGGAAAGGCTTTAGTAGGAAACCTGTGTCGTCCCCTAGCGAGGTGGCCAGTCGCTGGTGCTTTGAGCCCCATCATCATTATGATGTATGTGTTTTATTCACTTTTACATATCATTTTAGGGCTTGATCTAAAAAGAAGAAGGCAGGTCTAAATCACAGGTGGGTCACACCACTAAAAATAATAGTGATTGAATGTCCACCATTAAATATCTCCTAGGGCCGATTGTAATGTTTATTTAACATCCAACATGTTGATTAGGTCATACAGACTCAAATGAGGGGAAAAAAACCAATATAACTTAATCCAAAACTTTTATAGTCTACAAGAAGTTTTTCATGGTGGGTGTTAAATCAACGTTGTGTTGTCCACTTTATGATTTGGATCTACCTCAATTTTGGGCTCATACAACAGCATGAATGAAATAAATACATCATGGTGGGCCCACTGAGAGCTGACCACTGGCCAAATATGGCTAATGGCAGGATCACTAGCCAACCCGTTTCCTACTGCCCTTGCCTTTACGGAGGTACCCAATTTGTATCCAACTTCCAAATATGTTTTTTGCATGTTTGGAAGTTGGATATAGATTGGCTACCCCTAAATGGACGGGGACTCTTAAGGGTACACTATGATGTATAGATTTTATCTACACTCTTCATCCGTTTTAATATCTCAATTTGAGATACAAGACTAAGTACGTCACACAATTGAAAACATTCGGGGGTTGATAGAAGTTTTGGATCAAGTTCATATTTGTGTTTTTCCTCCATCAAGGTTTATGTGACTTTATGAACAATTTGGATGACAATTTCATATTACGGTGGGCCTCAGGAAGGTTTTAACAGTGGATGTTATTATCACCGTGGATTCCTATAGTGTGGTCCAGTTAAGTTTTAGATTTTTTTTTTTTTTTTTTTTTAATTTACTTATACCCTACAATGATACGGAGAAATGGATGGACAATGTGGATGAAACGCATACATCTTGGTGGACCCTCAGAGCACTTATTGTTTCCTAGCTAAGGAGGGGCAGAGTATTACCCAATTTGGGTCCTTGAAAGCAGTACAATGTTACTAGATAGTGCAGGTGCTAGAAATAGAGCTCCTAGGATGATAATGTTTAATTGAATATACATCAATCCATTCAAGTCTTGCCACATCATACTTTACGACAACAACAACACCTAATCTGCATCCTTAACCGAATAGGTACTCACTTATTATAATGACCAAAATTTTCTTTTAAAAATCTAAAATGAAATTTGATTTTTAATTTTGAATGAGAGAGAGAGAGAATCGTTGAATCTTTAATCTCTCTCTTATTCATCATATTTATCTCTTATCTAACGACTCCTCTTTTTTAAGGGAGGATACATGAAGAGCCCTCTTTAACAAACACGTTTAGAGTTAGAATGAAGAGGGAGAAAAAATATGCTTCGAGGAAATCATAAGCTCGATCTATTAGGTTGGTAATATGATATATTTACTTTGATTTTCTTGTAACCTATGCCTATTTTGATAAATCTATGCAATGACCGGGTTGGATTGTTGTACGTTCATCATATCGATCTATTCAATATGTATTGTATAGAGACATCATCCTTTGCGCAATCACTTTTGGTGAATTGACGTAAAGAATGATGTTAGCCTATAGTGACCTATGAAGTCAAATCCATACAATTCGTCAACTTTCTGATGTTGAAATACGCAAAAACCTCAAGGATCGAGTCAATCTGACCATTTGGTGGACCGTATTGATCGATGGTAATCTCATTATTCTTTCTTCAATTTTTGATACTTTATATTATTCTATTAAATCTATACAATGAACGATTCAGATTAATCGTACGTTCATTATATTGATGTGTCTAAAATATCTAGTAAAATAGTATAATTCTCTACGAAGTACTTTTTCGACTTAGTGCAGAGAATTGTGTTGGGCCATCTTGATGTGTGGGATTAGATCCACACGGATCATATGATCTAACATAAAAAATTGTTCGGACACTGAATATCATATTGATCCGATCATTGGATGGCCCACACTGATCAAATTGACATTATAGGTAACTCATGTTCTGTATATTGTGTCGGGTCACTAGACATGTGAAATTCTATCTAAATAGTCTGTCTAATTTATGTGATCAAACTACACTAATATCTAGCATATCATAACAATCTGACTGTCTGGTGGGTCGCATTGATTGGACATCAATTATTATCAAATCATATAGTTTTGAATGATGTGGGCCATGGGTGGTTCAGATTAGTTGATCAATTGACCTCTCTCTCTTTCTCTCTCTCTCTCTCAGTTGATCAAGAGATGACCAATGGTTAGTTTAGATCTATCCGATAGGCATAATTGGACTCTAAAAATGAAATTAAGAAAAATCCACGAATTTTGATTTGGTTCGTAAAAAATAAATCAAATCTAGATATTTTCAATTTAACTTTCGATTCGAGTCAATCCGATCGACAAAGTCGAATATTGTCTAGAGACTATCAAATTTGATTTTCTATTTATGTTGATTCGATTGCTAAACTATTAATTCAAGTTGATTCAATCGACGGAGATGTCGATCCGTTCGATAGACAGTTAAACAAACACGTTTGATTCCAAACTCGGATATTTGGATTAACGAACTAAGTATATGTACAAATTCATATACATTAGGTGTGTCCGGACAATTTAAATATCATTGGATGGTGGTCAACCACTATGATATGATCAAGTGGGTCTCACATTGGCTTGTGATAATTAAAAACCCCGTGTTAAGGGTTAGGTCCGAATGAGTTAGATTGGACAACATGTGATCCTTCGAGTGGACTCCATTGTGGGAAATTGATCAATCAAAGGTGGACCCATTTTATGAGTTAATATGATTTCAATTATATGGTTGTGTTGGAAATTTCTAGTTCACTCTAACTCAGTTAGTATAATGAAATCATTGTCACCAAGTTACAAGTGAATAATCCCAACATGTTTCCTCTCCTTTAAAGTTAAAATGGTAAATATGATGTTTGTTATTCACTTTTTTTTGATTAAGTAAAAATTACTTGGTTTAATGTTGTTGAACTCATGATTTAATTTATTTTAGTTGAGAATTATCTAATGCTAATTTTATCAGTTCACATGTAACTTGTGTTGATTCTAAGATAAATATCAGTTTGATATATGCGATTCATTGTTTTGTAACGTTATTACTACATTTGAACATTCATCTCTTGCATGCACACTATGTACTTGAATTCTTGGGAGACTTCCCCGGAAGGTGTACCGGGTAGAATTGTTACTAGATGCAGGCTTTGCCCATGCCTACCAAACTGGTAGAAGCCTGCAAGTGGCAGATGCAAGTTGACGGTCATGCAACTTAAGCAAGTCGATGATTTTTCCAATTGATGTATTCATCTATTTATGCATTTGCATAACATTAACGCATATATTCATTCCATGCATTTCTATTGTTTAGATGACTATTGTGTACTTTTGTTTGTTGTTTTATTTTAATTTTAATGCAATGAACCATGATGAGAATTCTCATTAGGCCTGACTAGCTTATACTCTAATGATGAAAAATCATACAGATGCAGCTGAGGCCGAACCATTAGCTCAAGAAGATGAGGATGCTACCGAGCCGAAGAGTGACCTATGGGACACATGGCCTTATTTCATGGAAGAGGAACTAGCCATTTTGAACTGATTTTAATTATTCATTTTAGTTCCCCACTTGTTATTTTTGGAATTAGTTATGAATTGTTATGACAATGATTTTATGATTTGGGGTATTGGACATGATATTACAATTATTTGATTTAATTATTAATTTTAAACATGTGAATGAGATCCAAAATGAGTGAGTCCTTAAATGAATTCCCGATAGTTGATTTGAATGGATATTTAGTTTTTGGATGTGTGATATGTAATTGTGATTGGATAGAGCTTAGAATATACATTAATAATATTAAATTGATGTTTTTATATAAATGCATTGAATTGATTAAGTATTGTGAAAAGTAGTCGAGTTTGGGATGCGTGCTTGGTACTAAAATATTGAGTAGTGACATTATCCCTAGTCTACCGTTTTTCTGTCCAATCAAATTCTATCATGTATACAAGAAAAAAGGCTTTTAGTCTTGGTTCAAAACTAAATTTAAAAAGAAGGAAAGAAATAAAAAAACTGAGGCTAAAGTTTTTTAACCTTAGTTTTGCCTCGGTTGTTCAAATTGGTTTGAATGTTTCGTGGTTAAAAGTATAAGTTTTGATTTTGACAACCGAGGCTTAAAAACTCTTTAGCCATAATTTTTCAACCATAGCAAAAAGAAACTTTTAGGTTAAAAAAAATCTTTTAGCCTCCATTTTTTAACCAAGGCTAAAAGAACATTTAGACTCCATTAATTTAAAACAACCACAACAAATTCAAATTTTAGCTTCACCATGAACTAGGCTAAATCTAAAATTTAACCTTGTTCTCAACAACCAATGCTAAAAGCCTTGGTTACTTCAATCCATGGAATGATATTCATTCAATCTAATTATTCATCAAAACATACAACAAGTATAAAAGCATAATTTATTAAATATAATAATATAAATAAATTATTTTGGGCTCATGCCCTCAAATTATATGAAAAAGAAAAGAGTCAGGATCCTCTGTTATCTGATCAACAGGGTTACCCTAATCCTCATTCGTCCACCTCATCACTCACTAAAAAAAAAAAAAAAAAGACAAAATAAAGCTTCGGACGCCAAACCGTTAGGGTAACATGAAATCCCTGTTGACCGGATAACAGAGGATCCGGTCTCAAAAAAGAGAAGAAGTTGGTTGACGGCCCACCGCAAGGGACGCACCATCTTGGTTGAGGCCAGGACCGCACCGAATCGATTCACTGGATAAGTGACATCGCTTTCCAAATGTTACGGTTGTCATTGTCAACGTGCTGTGGACAGTAACATAGAAAACAGTGGTGAATGACTCACGTGAACTATATCATTCAAAACAGCGGAAAGTTTTGGATAAAGATGATATATATATATATATATATATATATATACTTTATTCAGATTTATATAACCTCATCAATAGGTTGGATGGATGATAAAAATTGCGAAAACATTACAGTGGGCCTTAGGAAGTATTTAATGGTAGGGCATTCAACCATCACTGTTTCCTATGGTATCGTCCACTTGAGATTTAGATCTTCTTCATTTTTAGGGTCATGATCTAAAATGATATGAAGAAATAGATGGACGCGTGGATACAGAATAAACACATCAAAGTGGGCCCCTCGGTAAGGGTCCCACCCAATCTTATGCCCTCTTATGATGAATAGATATTTGCATGAGTAGCATCTCTTACTCCCATCTGATTCTTCAAACAGAAAGCAGTGGTAGTGGGAGCACTTACGTTGCACAGTGCTATTGGATGCAGACTATCGTGATAACCTTTGATGGATAAGTGTGCACTATAGCCGTTAGATCTACGTTCATTCCGGTGAATCGGTGATCCTGGATGTTGATCTAACGAGAACATAGATCGAGCTTGCTTCATTGAAAATCCTTTTAGATCGTAGGAAAGAAAACGGACGGTGAATGGCCTACAAAACAACCGTTAGAGGAAAAATGTACAAGGACCAAAGTGTAACATAGTCAAACCTGAAAGATTAGATATTGGTATCCTCATCCAAGGTGTGACCCACCATTTAAATGGTTTGGATCACCTAATAAGATCACAGATCCAACGGACTATATATAATCCCAACGTATCCTACTCGGCCATGTATCAAGTTATCCTACGCGATATTGGCCAGCTACTGCCCCATCGCTTTGTGATCTAGACCATTCATCTAGGCCGTTAACTATAAGAAAAATTTCTTGGACGGCGTGGATCTTTCTTCCCTAAAATTCCCCGCCACTATGGTGGGACCTCGTATATGTACGGCGTGGATGACCAGGTGGTGGTGCAACGGGGTCGCCTTCTTACCAGTTTTAACTTTTAAGTTTTAACCTACAATCAGAATGCCGGATTCTCTACAGCGTTTGTAAAGTATGGTTATTCTACAAGCCGGTGTATTCCGCCCAAAATGATGTGTGAATGAAATCCAATCCGTCCATCACTTGAGGTCCATCATGTCATGCTAAGATCCAAAAAATCAGGATGATTGGAACTCAGGTACGTCATATATTTTTAAAATCATGTATAAACCTATAAATCACGTAGTGTGGCCCACCGAGTTTTGGAATGTGACGATATTTCTGAGTACTTATTAATCATGGTGGGCCATAGATTGGATGGAGTATTAGAAAAGAAGGTGGGCCCACACACCATATAAACAATTTTAAAGGTAGGCATCCCATCCAAAATGTAACTTCTGGTGTGACCCACCTAAGTTTTGGATCAGTCTGATTTTTGGCTTACCTATATAAAATAATGGTGTGAACGTTTTGAACGGATTGGATTTTGTCTCTAAATCCCAGTGGCACGATCTAACGGTTTGTAGAAGAAGCTTACTCTACAAACGGTGTTGCGGATTCCGGCCTCCATAAAAAGAAGATCCTGACTGCAGTTATTTAATACGGTAAAAGAGTAGATTGATCCGTACAAATGCATAGAAACATTGTAGATATCTCATGCAACTGTCTCAATCCAAACCGTCCAAATCATGTCTGCTTTCGTTGGTAATCGGTAACTTAAAATAAACAGATCAACACCATCAATCCATGGATAGCACAACAACTTTCCATCAATAATAGATGGTATGGGGGTTTGTTTGTAATGGGCCACAAATTGTACGGTTGCAAATAATGCCACGTGTACACTATCTTTTTTCATGTCCATGGACATTGATACTTCTACACTATCAGTCGTTTACTCAAACCCCATAGGACTCATTAGTCAATATATGAAACTGCAGGGTTATTTCAGTGAAGTTCTAGGAGTAAATTCGGCGAAACCAACGGCTAAGATTAATCAATCATTCATTCCCGACCTCCAATCAACGATTCGAGACAAAAGTCACTCGCTCTATAAGTCGTCATTAGCCAGGATAAAATCCAACCACCGATTTCAGCCTCAGCTGCAGCAGCAGCAGCAGCAGCAGCCGTTTTGGGATTTCCGTCTTTCATTTACGTTTTTTTTGTCAAATCGAAGCTTCTTACGTGAGGAAATACATCGAAACGATCGTGTATGCTTTTTCTTTTGTGGATTTTGTTGTTGAATTTCTTGAAAATTGAGTAGAAAGCGAATTCTTTTGAGAATCTGTTCTCTTCGAGTTAGGGTTTGTGGTTTTGATTGGATTTTTGAGTCGAAAACGGCTCTGATTTTGGACGGTTTTTGTTTTAGAACTTGGAATTAGGTTTTCTGGAGGAATGCAGCAACGGTCGAGCCGGTTTCTTGAGCGATCGAGCACGATGTCGAGGGAGAAACGGAGTTTGGATCCCAACGATGCTGAAGATCGGCAGCAGGAACCGAAGAAGCAAAAGGTTCCAGCGCTCGCAAGGTGATTTTTCTTTTTATTTTTTGAAGTACGAAAGAGGAGGTTGAAGAGGGGATCTGAATTGCATGAGCTGATGCGTGGCGTGAGCGTGCGATCCGGGCCGTTCGTCGGGTTGGTGATGTTGTGGATATGCGGTAGCGTGGAAATCCGGATGGTCCGGTCTGGTATGGGGTGGACTTGCACGAGGAAAATGGACGGTTGGGAAAGGATGATCTACTGTCCAATGCTCCAGTTTACATATGTGGCCTTACATGATGAGCTGAACGGACTGTTTTTCTGGTCGAAGATGTGTTTGGTGGGACCAACCTGACTAGTGTCCCAGATGCAGTACTCATGTGTGGCGAATTGCCTCTTCAGTATCTGCTTTTTTTCTGTCATCTTGGCATGTTTCTTTCTACTTTCTACTTCTTATAATTATTATAATTTTCAAAGTGCCAAATGATCACCACTTCAGTAATTTGCTATTGCTCGTCACCTTGCACCTCGAACTTTTATTGGATTCATCTTCTTTGTCCATTTTGTAAAGATTCGTAAAACCTCATCAACTGATGCCTTCCAATTCAAATTTGTATTGCGTCCGCTTCTAGAAAGTGGAGATGTATGCTATGGAAGTTTGCATATTTAGGGGCTTTGGGGTAGTTTACTCGAAATCCATACAATTTTTTTTGTGGTAAGAGGCCGTTTCTTGGCATGTCTGGGTTTAGAGCGCTAAAGTTTGCTTACTTGCGTTTGTGGTATCCTATGGAATATGGAATTTTGCTCTCACTTCCCAATATGATTGCAATTTTTCATTGATGGTTTTTGATGGGGGAATGAGGGAAGAAGGGGCTGGAACTTATGCCTTTGAATTCTGGCCCTTCAGACATGTCGATTACATGGAGCTTCTGTCTGAGACAATGCCCAAATTGTTACGCTTGCACATTTCTTGAGTGCCAGGACTTACGAGGGAGGCTCTGACAGCCTTGCAATTCTGCCATTGGAGCTTGTGTAGATGCCGACCTTGTTACCAACTCACCAACTTCCTTTACCTATGAAATAACAATTGCATAGGTCATTTTTAGAGTAGATTGCGACCTTTACCTCCATGTCTTTAGGGTCTATAAACTGTGCACAAGCTTTGTAATTACATGGACTTTTTTTGGTAAATTTGAATAAGGACTTTTGCTCTCACTTCCAAATGTGATTTTCCCACTTCCCACCTACACAAGGTTCTTGTTGAAGATCATTTTATAAAATGTGCAATTACATGGACTTGTGACTGGACTCATGGCTTCACAGTTGAGGTCAACATCTTGTTTGATGGTCACTTTCAAAACTTTTATAATCAATAGATGAACATAGGGCCAGTTGCAAAACTGGTCATAGTAAACTGTGACCCCACATAGGGCTGTGCCTTAATACTTATGAAAGAGTGGAGCAATGGCTTGAGTTGGTGTTCGTGGCATTGTATGGGACAAACGAATCGTCCCGATGGTCCTTTGGACAACAGTATGGGAAGAACCTGACGGCGTAAGGAGTTAATGGCTAATGTCGTGGATTTTTTTTTTGGTGAGTTCAGAGTAGGTGGACAAGCATGAGTTGGCTGACCTTCCAATGGGAGGAGTCAACTTGGTCTAATCTCCAGGAGATCCTGGTTTTGTCACACACTAATAGATTCTTAATCTCTATTGAGTTGGAAGAATGGTAGCCAGGAGTGTAAAAGGAATCCATCAAGGTAAGGAAAAAGTACATTCTTGGGAACATATGAGAAAGTAGTGTAAAAGGAAGTTGCTACTTGCGACCTCTATTATAAAAGTTCCAATTTACGTCAAGGGAATAAATTGGTTGTCAGACAATATCTTCTGCATCACTTGCACTCATGGTGGAAAGATATACATGATTTTGGTAGATGGAGGGAATAGTGAGAACATTATTTCACAAGAAACTATTGATAAATTTAAGCTTAGAGAACATAATCATCTATACCCATGCCATATTCATTGGTTCAAGAAAGGGGGAGAAGTTTCTATTAATTCCAGGTGCGTGCCATAGCGACCATTATATAACGGTAATGGTAGCAACTATTATGCGTAATAGGTTGTAACAGCTGTAACGACTGTTATGGAAAATAATACCTGTAATGGTAGTAATAGTCTCGTAATGGTTTGTTATGCGATTAATACTTAAAAAAAGTGGCCGTTATGCCTAATATCATAATGGTAACAGTGGTGGCTGTTAGCCCGTTATGTAGGGTTGTCAATGGGCTGGGCTGGCTTGTCGGGCTTTCGGGCCTAGCTTGCCTCGGGCTTAAAATTCATGCCTGTTTTTCAATCGAGCCGGGCTTGGAATGTGTTAATTGGTTGGGCTCCTCATGTTAATGGATGGGATGATAAGTATTGTTAAAGGTCTTGTAATGGGTTGGGCTCATGTTAATGCAGCTAAGTCTGCTTCCTTTTCTTCTCTTTAGTGTTGCGTTGTATTCTTTTCCTGCCTTTCGGTGGGCGTTCTAATAAATTTCAGTTATTTCTCTCTTACAAAAGAAGAAGAAGAAGAAGAATAAGGTTGATGACTTAAGTGTTAAGGTGTTTTGAAGCAGTGTTTACTCTGCAAAAGAGTGAATTATTAGGAGTTCACCCAAGGGGAGAGGACGTTGATAGCCTAACAATCCTTTTGGTTGCAAGGCTGGCTAGCTCTCCATCTTATCTTGGCATTCCTTTGTATATTAGGAGAATGCTGAAACATTCGAGCAATTTAGTTGTTTCACATGTTGAAAGGAAATTCTCCGGTAAAGAAAGAGAAGGATAACCTTGATTAAGTTGGTAGTAACTAATATGCCATTCTTCTTTATCTTTATTTCATTACTGGCTAGTGTGATGTTTAGGGTGGAATGAATTTAAAAGTGATTTCCTCTAGAAAGGCATGAAAGAAAAAATAAGTTCCACTTGTTGGGGTAGGGGAGGTTTGCAAGCTGAGGGAGTAGGAGGTGCGGGGATAAAGTCTGAGAACAACGAATACTGTATTATTAGGGCTTTGGAGATATGGGGTGGAGGGGGGCAGTTTTTGGAAGCAAGTTACTGAGAGTAAATACAGAGTCGTTGCAGGGGTTTGGCTTACAAAAGCTGTCCCAATTAGTGTTTGAAGTATTGGTATCGCTACAAGTTTCGTTGGCTGGGGATATGGAAAGAATATCAATATTGCCGATAATATCGCTGATAACCGGAAATGCGGGAAAACATGGGAAAAACAGTAAAGTTTTCAGTCAAACTTCAGGAGATGTTAAAATACACATATTTGCATATTTAGGAATAAAAATTTGCAAAAAGAATGTATACATAATAAGTTTCCATTTAATGGAGGCCTAAAAGCATGTGTCTTCGTAAGAAACAATCTAACCAACCCATCCATCCCATCTAACCATCTAATCATCCATCCAAAAATCCATTGGTCTTACAGAATATCAACAACTCATTATATTTTGTGAAGAAATCATCAACAACTGAAAAGGAAGCGAGAGATTGTAGTCTTGATATTGTGCATGTTGCGATAACGATAATATTGAGTTATTATCAATATTAACAACGACAAATTGAAAACCGCATGCAACAATGCGCTGATAAAATAATTGAAATAGATTTTTTTTTAGTAAACAAACTTTCTGTGATATCTCTACATTGATGATATTATTGAAATATTGCCGATACACTTGTGATACAAGCATCACAGCGTCACCTAGAATTTACATAGTAAAAAATATTGGCGATACATTGGCGATATCGATACATTGGCAATACAAGCGATGCCTAGAATTTACACAATTGAAAATATTGGCGATATTGATATGTTGGCAATACTTAGTACATTGCTGATGCCTGAACTTTCTAATACTACTGGTGTTATCAGTATCGCTACCAGTGTTATCGGTATCGCCAAGCTAGAGATAAAGATAATATCGGAGATTATTTAAACAATGGTCCCAATATACAATGTCAGGTCTATGGCGGAACCATTTTTTAATTGGAGATTGGTTCTCGGACAAGGTTTTGGGAGGATTTGTGGTGTGGCAAAAGACCGTTGTACCTCATCTACTACAAGTTCTTTTTTTTTTTTTTTTTTATAATTATTATAAAGAAGTTTAATTAAATCAAAGGGCTCATCTACATTCATCTTTACTAGGCATTCCCCAATAAAAGTGATTATGGTTTCTTATTTGTTATAATTTATTTTGTGGATGCTGGTGTTTCATGAGTTAACAACTGATGAGGAAATTGGACCTTTGAAGCCTAGTGTTTGTCTTGAATAAGTGAAACCTAGTGTGAGGGAAAAGGGATGTCTCGAGATGGAATATTGAGGAGAGGGTGAAGGGATGTTTGGAGGTAGAATATTGAGAAAATTGTGATATTCTATTTAGTCCTTCAATTTGCTTCTGTCAGATGGGGAGTAGAAAGAAATCCACTCCTACGGCTCGGATGGTTCCCTTCGGTTGGTTGGTTTGAAAGATAAAGTCTTCATGATTATCAACTTGAGAAGTTGGAAAATGATGTTCACAAATACCTATATACTGTCTCCAAAGTGAGGAGTTTGTCTATCACCTCTTCATGCTTTAGGGTGTTTTGGTATGGCTTAACTCTCTTTGGGATGGACTTGCTGATGTTTAGGTTGGGTGATGCCTAGGTAGCATGTTTTATTTAGGCTTGCATGGGCAGGGGGATTGTCAGTGCAAGGGGATTTTTTTTTTATATTTATTTTTTTATTTTTAATATACATATATAACGTGGAAGAAACTGACTAAATAGGATGCTTTGCAATAGTGCCAGAATGTGTATACTATCTTTCTGAAGGCCAAAACAGGGGTTGTTTGTTGGGCCGGGGATTCTAATTTTCTTTTCTTGGTTTGGTTGAGTAATCAAATTATAGAAATCTGGGTGGACGTATCCCTTTTTGATCATTGAGTGATGGTTTCTCATCATCACCCTTTTTTGCTTTGTACTTGATTGCTTTGCAATAAACTTCCGTTTACTCTCTCTCTCTCTCTCTCTCTCTCTCTCTCTCTCTCAAAGAAGAAGAAGAAGGAAGAAGGCATTCCTTTTTTTGAAAGATGATGAAGAAGAAGACGTTCTAATTATTCACTTAAATAAATTAAATCCTTTTTAGATGATTATGATAGGTACTTTGAATTTTGAGGTTTATCTGTTACTGATTTTATTTGAGATGGATTCATACTTGGAGTTGCATACTCCGACAACCTTCAATGGCTATTCGAATTTAGCATTTCTCGAAT
This sequence comes from Magnolia officinalis, assembly GCA_021015155.1. Classification (NCBI taxonomy): domain Eukaryota; kingdom Viridiplantae; phylum Streptophyta; class Magnoliopsida; order Magnoliales; family Magnoliaceae; genus Magnolia; species Magnolia officinalis. Next base: position 58,321,323 of record JAJHSJ010000015.1, read on the forward strand.
TTTTGGATAATTTAATCGTAATAGGCAAATGAGCTCCCTCATTGCACATTTTGTCTCCAACTTTGTTACTATTCTTCTTCTTCATTTTCCCTACTTTTAAATTTGTTTCAAAAAATTTCTGGTGTTCTTAGGTTTGATATTTCTCCATTTTGTATTTCTGATTGAATTCGGGCTTCTAGACTTTGATGTTTGAAGTTTATCTGCAATATCTGTGTTCAGGCTTCTAGACTTTGAAGTTTTACGTTTACTTATTTTTAGTTATGTAATGATATTCTATTGGTGGTTCTGTTGAAATAATTTCGTTCTTTCATATCACCATAATTTTGGATGGTTAATTTCTATACATGGTTTTATGGGTGTGCTCTTCTTGCTGAGTTGCTGCTGCTGTTCTTATTGTGAACATGGCTTGAACTCATAAGTAGTTATCTTGTAAGCATTGTTTGCATCTAGATTCTAATGGACTTGTTTTTATACCTTGAAGCTTTATTTGTTGAGGCGCATTGTTAATCTGCATCTAGATTTCTATTTATTGAATTGTTTGGTGCAGTGTGATTGTGGAAGCCCTCAAGGTGGATAGTCTGCAGAAGCTTTGCTCATCACTGGAGCCTATTCTCCGTAGAGTTGTAAGATAAACAACCTTGCTGGCATTATTTTCTTGGTGAATTTAGGACAGGTCATCATTACACGAGCTCTTGTACTGATAAGTGGCAAAATTTGTTTATTTTGAATTTTGTGGTCCCACTGGATTACTTGAGTGCACGATTTTGTATTTCTCTATCAAAGGTGCTTTTGATTTTCTTTTAAAACATTTCTTATTTTGGTTGTAATTACGTAGCATCGACAACCAGGGCTGTCAATGGGCCGGGCCTGGGGTTGACTTGGGTCCTGATTTTTAACTGTTTGTGCCAGGTCTGACGGGCCGGCCCTATTCCAAATTTTGATTTTTCTTAGCCCGAGCCCGACCCATTGACAGCCCTATTGACACCCAATATGGAGCCGGGGTTGTAAAAGGATTGCCCGCAATTGTATCACTTCAATGCTCAAAATGTGCTTCTAAAAATCATTAGCTCAAAGTTATAATGTATCATCTTGTTGTCAGTACATTTGAACTTCATTTCTCAATGTATAGATGGGTTGTTGAGAACCCATTTAGAATTGGAGGAATTTGTTGCTGATAAGTCATTTAGAATTGGAGGAATTTCTTGGCGAATCATTACATAGATAAGAACGGCTGCAAGCTGTTTACCCGCCTATTTGATGTTATCTTTTGGTTCTTACGTGGTTGTATGTTTGATCTGCTTTTGCTGTCATTATATGCTTAAACAGGTTAGTGAAGAAGTTGAGCGTGCCTTAGCAAAATTAGGTCCTGCCAGGCTTGGTGGAAGGTATGTAATTCCATTGATACGAAATATTAAAGCAATAAGAATGATATCTCTAAGACTCTCAACTTTGCTTCATCACTTATGAATAATATATTTGTTGGAATTTTGAAATGCTAGTGTTGTTTGCTGCTTTTATGTTGCTGGTCCAGTGTTACCTAAATCCCTGACCACCTTATTCTTCCTTTTCGAACCACATAATCCTATTATTGGTCATTTATGATTTGGGTAGCTAGTCTTCCTGACCTGAAATTATGGTTTAAATTGTTTTTTGATGAATAATTATGGTTTATATTCTTATTGCTGATTAAAATTGTAGTTTTAGTTTTATTCTTAGAATGTGATGATTAAATTATAGTTTTAATTTATTTTTAGAATGTCTAATTTGTACTTTGATTTATGCAATGAGAATTGATCACCTACAACCAGAAGTATGATGCAGCCCAATTTTTACGCCTTTAATATCTTCAGTTTCCATATTTTCCCGTGAATATATCATATATTATATAGAACAAGAGACACTGAGTTTTGAATTCTAGGGGCAGCTGTCACAGCTCCGCATGACGACCTAATGTGTGGTCCCATTGTGGGTGCAATCTGATGTTGAGTTTCTTAACCTTGATGGTGCATCAAGGCCTCATCCACATGCACACCCCAATGCTTAGTTGCATGAACCTTCTAATCGGGTGCCACTCCTGCTCTCGCTTCCTTGCCATTTATACTCGTTAACATTTTGAAACTGATGATTCCCTGTTCCTGCACCCGAATCTGTTACTACTTCGCCTCAGGCTTCATGCTTAATGCACTATACTCCAATGTTAAATACCTTAATGACGGAGGTGTACCAATGCCCCATGTAAGTGTATGTTGTTTGAATGTGTCCAAAAGCGACCTATACATGGGTATGGGAGGCAGCCTGTGCACTGCACTGTAGGAATGACACAGAAAACTCCTCATGTGAATATGATCTAGAACTAGGGAGATACTAGGGACTAGGGGTGTACACGAACCAAGCTAGCTCGGTTAGCTCGCTTGACTCGACTTGAAAAAGCTCGATTCGACTCGGTTCGAAGCTGAGTTCGAGCTGAGTCGAGCTGATTTTTTGAGTTCGAAAATGAGTTCGAGCAGGCCCCAGCTCGACTCGACTCAGATCGAATCCAGCTCGAATCGAACTCGGATTGAACCAGTTCGGTGACTCGGTTACTTTGCCATTGATGTTGCTCACCAACTGTTTGATACAATGACTCAACGAAATGTGGCTGGTGGCAAGGAAGGTTTGACTGGTGGCAAGGAAGGTATGTACATGAAACTAATACCTTTTTTCTCAAAATCGTCATTCCAGACCCCTTCTTTGAGAAAATGCAGGAACTTCGAGTCCTTATGCTTTATGGCCTAGTTAACAAATATCTGCCCCCGTCCATCTCCTGCTTACACAATCTCAGACTTCTGCGAATACAATCGTGCAATCATGTAGAATCTCTTCCTGCTTCCTTTCATGTCAATATCAGAGGAGTGCTTTCAACACATGACCATCCTTCGATTTCTCTGCCTTGATAAAATGAACATTAGATCACTGCTTTCCTCACTCCCCAAGCTGTTCAAGCTCCAGCAACTCATGTTAATAAAGTGCGGCTCTTTGACGGAAATCCCAGATGAAAGCTTCGAGCGTATGCAGTGGCTACGGGTTCTCGACTTGAGTGGTGATTCTAATCTGAAATCTCTACCATCCTCGCTCTCCAAGTTGATCAATCTTAGGCAGCTTGTACTCACAAACAATGGGGTTTTGAAGTTGCAGTTCAGGTGTTTGTGGAAATGCCTCAATGGCGAACTCGGCCCGAGCTGCTGACCGAACCGAGCCGAGCTGGCCAGTCAGGCTCGAGGACTGAGCCAAGCTGAGTTCGAGCTGAGGCCAACTCGACTCGGTTCGACTCGATGTACACCCCTACTAGGGACATCTACCACTTTCAACAGATGAGAGGGAGGTGAGGACCCAATATATGGTCCTAATGTGTGTGCACTCTGATGTTGAGTTTCGTAATATCGGATGTTCATCACAACTTCTTGCTCCAATGTTGAGTTGCACAATTCTTCTAATTGGGTGCTGCTCCCAATTTGTAGCTGTTCGTGCTTGCTAACATTTGAAGAAGACGCTTCCTGCTTATGCATCTGAATGTGATACCACTTCATGCTTCGTGCTACTATACTCCAATGTTAAATGGGCGCAGATTCAGTCAGGTTGGGAGCTGACCGAGTTCTGTCAGGTCTTTTCCATGGTGCCCACCACAATGTTTATGTTGCATATCCACACCATCTATTTTTTCCAGCTCATTTTAGGGCATGGGCCCAGAAATGAAGCATATACAAATCTCAGGTGGACCACCACAGGAAACAGTGGTGATTGACCATTAAAAAATTTTGTGGGCCACTAGTTTTGGATCAACCTGATATTTGTGTTTGCTCTTCATCCAGGTCTCTGGGATATTATCAACAGGTTGGATGGAAACTAAACATCACGGTGGACTCTAGGAAGTTTTTAATGGTGGATGTTCGATGATCATCTGCTTCATTTTTGGGCCCACGCCCTAAAATGAGCTGGAAAAATGGATGGATAGTGTGGCTATACAACATGTACATCGAGGTGTGCCCCATAGAAAATACCTGACAGAACTCGGTCAGGTTCCGAGCTGACTGAATCTGCGACCATGTTAAATACCTTCATGTTGGAGGAGCACCGTGGCTCTGTGTACATCACCTGGTCTGACTGTGTCCAAAAGGTGTTCTATGCATGGGTATGGCAGCGGCATGTGCACATTGTAGGAAAGACACAATAACCCCTCACATGCATGGCACTCATAGTGTACATGCATGCATTAAAAGGCATGGGTCACGCATGCATGCAATGTGCCATAACCCATGATCTGCATGCACTAGGAAACTGGTGTCATTCGATGTTAAGATGGTTTTTGTTTTTGAGGATTAGGATGTTAAGATAGTTAATGTATGCTATGCGCCATAACTTATAAAGGCTGATACACAATTGCATGCTGGTACACATGCATTACGCAACCTTCATGCACCATATGCCTGCGTCCCATATGTTGAACCTGCATACATGATTCACGTGCATACCATGCATACATCAGACCTCATGATATATTGCATGTGCACCCCATCATGGTCACGTGCATCACATCCATAATACTCATGGATGAAATTTATGTATTTACCACATGTTCTACATACCATTTTCAAGGGAAAATGCTTATAAAAAATGGGCCTTAGGTAAAGTTAATCTATGATCGGTTTTAGGTGTCTTGTGTAATATTAGGCATACACGATATAATATTGCACATTCAAGATCTACAATAACATCCATCATTTGGCATATGGAATGGTGGAAAAGGATTTGGGTGGCTGACCCAATTAATTGGGATAAGTCTTAGATGACGACAATGATGATTAACAACAATTTTGAGCTTTACAACTATTATATATACTTAGTAGTACGTATTGGAGCAACCCTCATGATTGTACCTCTAGCATGCCATGTACTGGAGGGTGTTGTGTACAACTTTCCTGTGCCCATACCATGCACTGGATTGAGCAACAATCCTGGTAACCTGCTTGGTTTATTCAAGAATAAATTGAATTGAACTAAACTGCATCGGTGTATATTGTTTGTTGTGAATTATATAACAATTCCCAAGATTGGGTTTTGTGTAGGACTTGGGTCATAGCCTAACACCTCCAATGTCAATAAAAAAACTACTGTATTGATAATTGACATGCTTGTTGTCACTGAACGTATCTATTTTTTCTTTTGATGAACAATGCAAGCTTTCACTAAGAAACATAAGTATACACCAAACCCAATGCGTATGCTCTATCTATGCCACCCTCGTTTGAGGAGTTCAGTGATTTAAATTGCCCAATTGTATTGTATATGAGTGAATCTTAAATTAGTTAATGCTCTGGTTATTGCATGACTTCTAATGGTTCTACATTTGCTTGGATAAATCACCATCAGCATGACAGAAAGTATGGCATATTAAAGTTCTATTTTGCACATAGTTTTCTTTTGGACTCCAACTTGCTCTTTTATTTCTCAAGGTTCTGCTTTGTTCTGATCCTTTAACCATGTCGATTTCTAGCCATTGAAACTGTATGTGGAATGTCCTTCTAACTCTCAAGGAAACACAGGTCTTCCCCAAAACGAATAGAAGGGCCTGATGGAAGAAACTTACAATTGCATTTCCAGTCAAGATTGTCCCTTCCCCTCTTTACCGGAGGCAAAGTAGAAGGGGAACAGGGTGCTTCCATTCATGTGGTTTTGGTTGATACAAACACGGGCCATGCCGTGACATCAGGGCCAGAGTCATCTGCGAAACTAGATGTTGTTGTGCTTGAAGGTGACTTCAACAATGAAGATGATGATGATTGGACCCAGGAAGATTTTGAAAGTCATGTGGTGAAAGAGCGTGAAGGAAAGAGACCACTGCTGACTGGGGACTTGCAGGTATCTTTGAAGGAAGGTGTGGGGACCCTTGGAGATCTCGTGTTTACAGACAATTCAAGCTGGATTCGAAGCAGAAAATTTAGGCTCGGTCTAAAAGTTGCTTCAGGCTTCTGTGAGGGGATTCGTGTCCGTGAGGCGAAGACAGATGCTTTCACCGTTAAAGATCACAGAGGGGAATGTAGGTTTGGTGCATCATGTCCATGTCAATCAGCACTGCTCTGGCTACATGTGAGAGTAGCATTTTGGATCTTATTCTATCCATATGTGTGGATGAGTCGCATTTGTGTGAGATCCAGTCTGTACATCTGGTGGGCCCCACAGCTTATGTGCCATCGCCTGAATATGTGGCTGGTATTGTCATTGTGTGGGCCACATTGTAGGTGGAGCTTTGGCCAATTCTTTTTAACCATGTTTTATACATGTGTAGCACCCCTGATGACAAGACTGGTCTGATTTTTGGGCTATGACACGAAACGTCGGGGTCCAGCTGATGAATGACCTGGATCTTGTACATATGCCATGTGTGGGGAGAGTAGGCGTATGATGCTAATTTCTACCCTCACGAGTAGCCATTGCATTTCTCATGTTTAGTTTTTGAATTTCTTAAATTAATGCTATTTTGGTTCTTTACAGTATACAAGAAACACTATCCACCAGCACTGAATGATGACGTATGGAGATTGGAAAAGATTGGCAAGGATGGGTCTTTCCACAAAAGGTTGAATAAGGCCGGAATTTACACGGTTGAAGATTTTCTTCGGCTCATTGTCAGGGATTCTCACAGATTGCGTGGTGTAAGATATGGGAATCTGTTATTGAGTGAGATATTCTGCAGGTCACACCTTGTATTACTCTGATGTTTATATCTGATTATTGCAGGTTCTTGGAAGTGGCATGTCAAATAAGATGTGGGAGATCCTTGTAGAGCACGCGAAGACTTGTGCCCTTGGTGGGAAGCTTTATGTTTACTATGCCGATGACACGAGGAATGTTGGTGTCGTTTTTAACAATATATACGAATTGAGTGGTCTTATCGCAAGTGACCAGTATTATTCAGCTGAGACTCTGTCCGACAGTCAGAAGGTGGGTGTCATGCATCCTGTTTGAACCATGTGAACCTGCAATTTTGTCTTATGATGTTCTGAGGTTCTAGCTATTGAGCTGCTGAAAGCTCACAATGCACCTCTGCATACTGCCACATGTACCAATCTGGCACCTGCATCTGAGCCATGCATCAGGTGGCAGCCTCAACCAACTAGATGACCTTATCAAAGGTCAGGATGTTCAACTCATCAGGTGGGCCACACATTTACAAAAGCAATAGTCTTTTTGGGACACTCTAATGTCATGTTAGGTTCTGGTTAGGGTTGTAATTTTTGGCTGTTTTAGCCTTTTGCAATAAAACGTTTCTGTTAATTTTTCAAAAAAAAAAAAGAAAAAAAAAGTGGCTCACCTGAAAAGTGGACTGAACTGATCTTTGGGCCAGGTCATCTACATGGTGATGGCCACCTGATGCAAGTTTGAATCTCCCATGCATGGCATGGTGTAGATGTGCATGTGGGCTTCCCAGAACTCTCTGAAAAGAAGCAACTTGACGGATAAATGAAAAAATATATATTTTTTGGCAGGTGTTTGTGGACACATTGGTGAAGAAGGCATATGATAATTGGATGCAAGTTGTAGAATATGATGGCAAGGCGCTTTTGAATTTTAAGGAGAACAAAAGTTCGAGTGCTTCTCGAACTGAAGTTCCTACTGGCCCAGCACATTATTCTGCCTCATTTGATCAGCAAGTGTCTCTTCCACGCCTACCTGTCTCGGTTACTCCCGAACCAGCTTCATTTGAAGGGCTGGCCGTTGCAGGTGAGAGCTTCTGAGACCACATCAGTCCCCGAATGTCAATGTTTATGTATTAGTTCCTGGAAAAATAGATATTAACCAAATTTCAATTGGAATTAACACAAGGCTGATTTGAAGCTCTTGTAAGAGAAGTATTACGCTGGTCCATCCCCATTGTACATGTGGAAACATGCGAGTTAATTCAGACTGTTGATCTAATGGGCCACCATGTTGACAGGCAATACCCAAACAGACTGTTCGGGTGAGGGCTCTGGGGCAGGGATCTGTAAAATTCATGGATTTCAAATCTCCTCTGTCTGTTTTTGTTCAGGGTTTGCCAAATCTATTGATATCCCAAATCCACACCTCCATAAATCCATGACTGGGGGGAAAATCCAAAGCTCCTAAAAAACTAAAGACTCGGCAAATCCTCATGATGAGGGACGTTTTTAAAAGTAGAAAAAGTAATTCATTTGTAGTAAATGCTCTACTGCTACAATAAATGCTTCTAAAAATCCATGAATTTATATTTGATTCCCAAGCAGTGGACTTTGGAATTAGGAATTTGCTAAATCCAAATCCAATGCAAATCCATGAATTTGACAAGTTCATGGATTTATCAATTCACATTCTCATTTCAGGGCCTAAAGGGATTGAACCGTGTTAACCATCAGATTGGTGGCCTGAAAAAGGAATGATTGGCTTAAAATAGAGCCATGGTCCAGCCCCAACTGACAAAAATATAACATTTGGATGGTCTGATTTGTCCAATCACTGCAAACTTTTTCGGGATATAGCCCATCCATGTGGTGGCCCACCAGATTAACAGTTCTGACCGCCACATGTTTATGAATATGTACTGCGAGGAGCTGCATGGTACTTTGATTCACTCGGGCTGCCTCCTGGCATTCCTCTTGAAATTATGTTACTTCTGAAAAACTGGGTGAATTTTACATTTATGCCATTCTTGACACCTCACAATGTATGTATTTCAATGGGCTGTGAGGCTTATTTCCGCAATTGTAAATGGACACGATCACAGTTATAAGCACATATGTTTACTTGAAATGGCTTATATCAGATTCTGTTTTGATCATTATCTTCTCAGGAGTTATGGGGTATAATGAGAACGCGGCAAGCAGATACGCAACTCATTCTCAGCATTCCAATGCCGAAAACCAGTTTGCAGACAATTCATTCCCTCACCAGAACCAGCTAATCAGCTCCCAGCAAACCCAAATCACACAGAACGACATGGTTGGGCTAGCGTTGGGCCCCCCGCAATCATCCAACTTGGGATTCCAGTCTGAGGGGCCCTCTGTCCAGCCATCGAATTTAAATTCGTTCGGCGACTGGCCCCGCCACCGTGACAGTAGGGGTGTTGATGAGTTCTTTTCTGAGGAAGATATCCGCATGAGGAGCCACGAGATGCTTGAGAATGAAGACATGCAGCACCTGCTCCGCATCTTTAGCATGGGCAGCAATTCCGTCAACGTATCCGATGACAGTTATCCATACTCATCATACATGCCACTGCCGTCACCATCACCATTACCAAGCTACAGCTTCGACGAGGATCGCAGCCGGCCGTCAGGTAAAGGTGTTGTAGGTTGGCTCAAGATCAAGGCACTCCTTAGATGGGGTATCTTCATCAGGAAGCAAGCAGCTGAGAAGCGAGCTCAGCTCGTTGAGTTGGATGATTAGCAGGTGACGGAAGCTGATGCTATGGTATCTGTCTCAAGCCTTCTTATGGACCTGGCATCACGGTCTCTCTGTATCATTGGTGGGTCCGGTCTCTACGCAATTCAAACAAAGAAACAAAGTCTTGGAGCTTTCAACTCAAATCATGGGGGTCTGGTTTATATGGAAGCTTTTCGGTGGCTTCAGCTTCCTACTGTTGTTGGGTTTTCGTGATCTGAGTTGGATTCTTCAGCTAAAAGCTATAAGACGCTGCAAGGGATCTGCATGTACAATTCTCTCCTGTACAGTAAGGTTCTTATTAACCCTTGTGTTTTATCAATTCAGATGATACTTCTGTTTAGATGGTTGTTTGCATTTTATGGACAATAGGGGCTTGTTTTATTAAATGCCCAGCGCCCACAATTTAAGTGACCCATCTTAAGGGATGGCGCTGGGAAGACAAGGTTTTGGTATTTTGTCTGATTATTTGTAGTCGGGCATGTTACATGCGTGTGCAAGAACTTGGCTGTTAATCCGGTGGGGTCCATTATTGGTATGCCATGGCCCAAAATTTAGGCTGGACTGATCATTCAATGAGTCAAGCCTATACATGAGAAATGGATGTGCGTGACCCACCCGATGAGAAGATTGGATTTTATTTTTGGACCGGGGAACAGCCTGGATCTTGCAAATGTGCTTTTCTTGTATTTGTGGGATTGAGTGCAAATTCGTCGGTCCATCTCATTTCTCTTGTTTGTGAAGCCGAGATTGCAGACACTTGCAGAAGGGACATGTAAACTCCTATCTGTGTTATAAATGTTATTACGTCTATTGTAAATTTGAGGCTAAGATTCCTATTCCCTGTGTGAAACTCTGGTTGTAGATTTCGGTCCGTTGATCTGACAGCCCTCATCATATATGGACCATTCATAAAAGATCCTCTCAATCCTCGACTCTTAACCTTCCCATTAATGTCATGCAAATACATGATTAAAAAGAAATGCATGAACAAGCCACATTCAGTGGAGAAAATACCTATGATTTGATGGCTACGATATTCTGATTTAGGAGATTTTTTTTTTTTTCGGGGAATGGTCCATCCATGATGGGGGCCCTCAGATCAGTGGCTTGGAGAGGCTAACAGTGTCTTGAAATCTACAAACTGAGTTTTGCACAGGGAATTTCCATTGGCCAAACAAATAGGAAACTTGGGCTCAGTGAATATAAGCTACGGAATGACCATTTTACGAGGAAATGGCCAACCTCCAGGCAGCTTGCTTGAAGGCGCTTGGTAATGGAGAATAAGGAGATCGCTTTGGCTGAGAATCAATCTTTAAACTGCTTTCTATAAGAATTAAGCTGTTCCGTTCGACTGTACAAAAGGTAAATGCATCTTAGCTTCTCTCTAGTTGCTAGAATTAAATCTTTGATGTTGGACAGATGAACTTACATGGGTGTGCTCATCAGCATCTGACGCCATACAGGTGGGGTTTATGGTTCAGTGATTCAAACCATTTATATACATGATGGGCCACAACATGGTCGAGAGGGTGCGGGAAATCTCCTCGATTTGACAATCCCAAACCCTCTGCCGTAACTGTAGAGGTTTGAATGGCGCGCATCATCACTCGATCACAGCCATTATTATATTGTTGTTGTCATCTGTGGGAACCTATGCTGCGGTGGGGCGTTGGACAAGTGAAACTGTATTTGTTTACTATGGTGTAAAAGCCATCTTCTGGTCTCTGAAATTTCAGACCGCTTTCTGCATATATAGTTGGTAATGTTCGTTTCATGTGTCTTCTTTATCTCTGAAATTTCAGATTGATTTCTCTTTAATGATTCTGTTTCATGGGTCATGTCTATTGAACGGCCTAGGCAAGAGAGAAGGAAATATCGCAAGGGTTCGCATTCAAACAAGAAAGGGAGCTCAATTACCATCTTCTAACGGTTAGGCCTGTCATATCAATGATTTGGATCATTGAACCATGGGACCCACTTGCACCAGTACCAAGCCCTGGTTGTACTATACAGCCTTCAGGATTGTATGATACCTCACTGCATATTTCGTGGTACCGCTGTAGATCTGTGCATCTGCATTTTTCTGCACAAAATATCAAGAAAGTCGCACCAAATATCATGAAATTTGGGGTGGCCAAACGCACCCTAAACAATTATCTGTACCATGTTTGGGATTGCAAAACAACCCAGGTGTAGTTAGGGCTGACAAGGGGTTGGGGCCTGGGCTGCATTCCCCAGCCAGGTTATTAGTACAGCTGCGAAAATGTTCTGATTCGGTCCATCTGATCTGTTACCAGGTATTCAATTTCATTGCCAATCCCGACCATTCAATTTCAGGCTCCTCGCATTAATCTCTTCGATCTAGGCGAAATCAAGATTTCGACCGTCAGGCCCAGCCATTGACGTCCCTATCCATGTGGTTCTCTACGCTTTGCTATCGCCGATGACTGGTATCAAATCTAGGCCGATATCAAATCCATAGGACTATTACAGGCCCTGGCCAGGCCCATATTGAGCCAGGATCTGTTACCTGACTGGTCAGCTTGACTAGTTTCAGACCCTAATTTTTGGTGATGAAAGACACGGTTTGAGGGCGATCATGGTTTTATGATTCGAGTAAGTCTGTTTGATAAGACTCAGCTGAGTTGACTCAGTCTTGGTGGGACCTGGTACTCTCGGGACCAGACGAGTTGGTCTGAGTTGCTGAATCTATTAGCCATGGGCTTGATTGATGGACAAAGACCCCATGCATGTAGTGATGGAGATGGTGGGGTCTGGTCATGTCTACGTGGAGTACAATCAATTTTTGGCCATGTATGGGTGGACCCCTACATTTTCAGAGGTTCCAACTAAATGAATGGCTGGATTTTGCACGTGCTATGTTAGCTTCTGTGATAAGAATCACCTCTTTATTCGTAATTTTTCTTCTACTATTTTATCTTAATCATCCATTTACGGGCCACTAATTAGGCAGCCGGAATAGAAATACGGGCGACGTGGCCCATTGACACGGTGGTCCACCAGATAAAAAAATTTCCATATTTGTTTTTATCCACTCGATCAATGAATACATTTGTTTAATAGATAGTGGTCCACTTGATTAGTTTATAGAACTGATTTTCGAACCAATGCATCAACGTAGTCCGTCAATCATACGCAATGAGCGCTAACCGTATCTGATGGGATAGCGGTCAAGTAGCCAGGCCCTATGAGGCTTGAGCTTGGGCTAAGCCATGTTAGCTCAATTGGGGCCAGACCAAGGGGGCGAACCTTGAGACTAGGGGTGCAACCTGGGTTGGACCTTAAAATCTGTTAGGTTGGGTTGGGCTCCGGCTGAAAATCCTCAACCTGACATTGGGTTGGGTTGGGCTTGGGTTTTGGTCTCAGTTAAACCGTTCAAACCCGAGCCCATCCTTACCAGAGACTTCAACTGCCAAGGAACGTTGTAGTTGTTTACATAGCCAGCTCGGGCGATGACTAAAATGATCCTCGGCCCAAGGACATGTTTCGTGTCCATGGCCTCAAGTCCTTCAGTGAGGCGCGCCGTTTGGTGATCTCGATCCGATGGGACCCCTCATGAGAGTGGACCATGCTCAAAATGTGTTCCAGATCATATGATGCTAGACATCGAACCGTTGGCCTTTTCCCATTGAATCTAAGCCGGTGCTGTAAGTGTTAGGAAAATGACCGAATACTTGGGGCGGAGGGATTGTTCACTGGTTTTCAATTGTCAGTTCGTACAAGTGATCCTTGGTTCAGTGGTCCAAACCGTTTTATACCTATGGTCCATGCACCAAAAAAATCCCCACCCTAGGTCCCAACACATCCAGCCGTTCAAAAGGCAGGTGGCCAGTCTGAACATATGGCTAATGTTTTTTGTTTCGTTTGATAGCCTGGCTTTGAGTGCATCTGGAATTTTAAAGTTATTTGGAAGTGTCTGTTACAAGGTATTTGGAATAATGACAAATGTGAGTCCTGTGGCTCTTGTTAAAGGCAAGAGAACTGCTGGTGTAACAAAGGTATCTTTAGATTATTAATTCATTATATAAATGGCATCATGCTGATAATACAATTATAAGCTACAATCCTAAAGTTTCATCAATAAAATCAGCTGAATAGTTGAAACATTAGCCATATAAATCGACCGTAATAAAATATTAATAAGTCGCTCTCTGTGATCTTATGCTTGTGGCCCATCTGAGGCTTGAAATTATGTCAATTTTTGCGAAGCATAAGTTTCAATGGGTGTATTACAATCACCTTTGCACACGTGTCATGGGTGTCAAATCTGAACGGTCCATAAGATGCGAAATCTTATGAAACCTTTGGAGGTGAATTTTCAAGGCCAAACCTTTGAAGGTATGATCTAAGGTACTATGCGCTCGAGCTCATGATAAGCTTATCGTGAGGTCGAGCTGCGTGGGCCCCATATATATATATATATATATATATATATATGGGAAAAGGTACTATGCGCTCGAGCTCATGATAAGCTTATTGTGAGGTCGAGCTGCGTGTGCCCCACCGTGATGCGTGTCGACCATCAACACCGTGCATTTGATGGGTACCCTTTAAATTATGGGATATCCCAAAAATCAGCCGTATACGGAACTCAGGTGGGCCATACCATCTAAAGTTATGTGAAGACACCGTTAAAACATATAAAAGCACTTGGTGGGGCCCACCTGAGTTTTGCATGCGCCTGAAACTTGGTCTGAACCCTCATTCAAGTGGGACACACATAATGGATGGGCTGGATTTGCAAACCACATCTCGGTGGGCCCTCGAAAATGGTTATGAATGTTTTAATGGTGTACGGCCCCTATGTGGTGTGGCCCACACAAGTTACGGATTGACTTGATTTTTGGGACCTAGGCCCACGATGGAATGGTGCATCTGATTGATGGGGGTAGATGTTCGAAACGCATCATGATGGGGTCCACACAGCTCGACCTCATGGGACGGACCCATGAACTCGAGCGCATAGTACCTTTTCCCTATATATATATATATGATGGGCTGCAATGTGGTCGAGGGGGTGCGGGATGATCCCAAACCCTCCTATTCGTGGCCTATAAATACGAGGCCAAACGGGATCATTTTACCTTGGGCCCTATTGGGGAACCGTGGAAGCACACAAAGACGAATCAAGCAAAATACACGCAATCACACGACCAAGACCAAACAAGAACAATAAGAATTTTTACATTGAAAAACACTTTCAGGAAAAAAAACTATAGCACAAAAGCAATGAGTAATGCACTATAAAAGCAAAAATTATAAGAGATAGAGTCTTACCAATTTGAACAAGCCTCGAATCTCCTTCCTCAAACCCTAGCTATGCCCTTGAATTCTTAGGAATGATTTAGAAAGCCCCAATATACCTCCTCTATCCCAAATCCCGATTACACCTAATATATATATTATCACAACTGGAATAGGAAACAAATCCCACACTTATGCAACTCTACGCGTGCGATTGATGGGACATTCGATGGCATCGATACCCCCATTGAGGATAACAACACCAAAACCATCCAGTAACCAACATGATTTTTCCGGATTTTCTTGATGGGATCAAGCATCTATCGATGACATTGACTAGTTTTTCAATGGCATCGATAGACATTGATGTCATCGACAGACCCCTTTTATTGACAAATTTAAGACATCAACAACATTAAAAAAAAATCACGTCCTCCACTGGATATAGTCTTCGGTCTAAGACCTGCAGATGGATGGAATTTCCATGATTGTAGAGGTTTGAATGACACATATGGTCACTCGATCACAGCCATTATCATACTGGTATTATCATCTGTTGGAGTCTATGCTGTGATGGGGCGTTGGACAAGTGAAACTCTGTTTCTTTCCTATGGCGTAAAAGCTGTCTTCTTTGTCTCTGAAATTTTAGACTGCTTTCTCTGCATATATATAGTTGGTTTTGTTTGTTTTATGTGTCTTCTTTATCTCTGAAATTTCAGATTGATTTCTCTTTATTGGTACCATTTCATGCGTCTGTCTCTCAATTTCAACATGGGTTCCTTAAGGCGTGTCTATTGAACAGTTAAATGGTAGGTTGGCAAGAGAGGAAAAACAATAAAGGTTCACATTCAATCAAGAAAACGGGCAATATGTCATTCGACTATCATCTCTCAATGGTTAGGCCTCTCATATCAATGGTTTGGATCATTGGACAATGGGACCCACTTGTATGAGCACCAAACCCAAGTCATACGGATTTTATGATGGTGTACATGAGTCGAACTGAGTCGAGCTTGGCACAACTTGACTCAGGCTGGGCCACTAGCTGACCTCGGCTTGGCTCGGTCCTCGAGCCTGACTGGCCAGCTCGGGTTGGTTCAATTAGCAGCTTGGGCCAGTTCGAGCTGATTTCAAGCCAAGATTGAGCTGAGTTCGCCTGTGCACCATTTTCACAAACACATGGACTGTACCTTCAAATTCTCACTATATGTAAAATACTAGCAACGGTTTTATAGGTATTTTGTCAAACATCTTGTAGGCAACATCAAAATTAAGAAAAACAGATATTTGTTTGATGAAACATACCTTCCTTGCCACCAGCCGACACTTCGTTGAGTTATTTCATCAAACACTTGGTGAGCAACATTAATATCAAAGTAACTGAGTCACCGAACCGGTTCGATCCAAGTTCGATTCTTGGGTTCGATCTGAGTCGAGTCAAGCAAGCTCGAACTTGGTTCGAAATTTTTTCGAGCTAAAAAAATTAGCTCTACTCGGCTCGAACTGAGTCGAGTCGAGTCGAGCGAGCTAACCGACCTAACTCGGTTCGTGTACAGCCCTATGCCTCCCTACATTTTTCATGGTATCATTGTGGTGTGACCAAACACACCCTCAACAATTATCTTATGCATGTTTGGGATTGCAATTCCTTTAGTTATCAGCCATTCAATTCTGGTCCAATGCCGACCATTCACATCAACTGGTCCATTCTCAGGGTTGGTCAGAGTAGTACAATAGCTAGCTAGCTACTCTTCTATTTTTCAGATGTTATTCAGGGTAGAATTTGCACAACCTCTACTTCTTTCCTAAATTGTAGAATTAAAGGACTGATCTATACATCAATAATGGAAATCAAATAAATAAACTATTGAATAAACTTAAATTATACACATTTAAATTGATGTGTTAATTTCAATGTTTATTGAGGTTTTCTATGTGTTGGTAAGTATCAAGATTATATTTTATACGATAAGGAAGCGAAGAAGTTGAACCCATCATAACTATATACGAAAACAGGGGATATAGTTACACAATGCGAGTGTAACTTCCCATACATATCTTTAAGGATTATGATCATAATGGGCCCACTAGTATGCTCATCATGGTAATCTATTAATATGATCTAGTCTGACGATCATATGGAGAAGAAGTTTTACATTTCACACTAACCTTTGATCATGTTGTGCAAATGGGATGTGCTCAAATCGAGGTTCATATCAAATCCATGGGCCTGGGCCATATTGAATGAGGCAATATGGAGGACCTGAGTGGCCAGCTCGGCGAGTCGATGCCTTTTGGTGATGAAAAATGCATTTGAGGGTGATCATGGTTTTATGATTCGGGCAGGTTTGATGCAACTCGGTTCGAGTTTACTCAGACTTGGTGAGACATGGTATTCTTAGGACCAGATAAGCTGGCCCGAGTTGCCAAATCTTTTAACCATGGGCTTGATTGATGGACAAAGGGCCCATGCATATAGTGACGGAGATGGTGGGTAGGGCTGTCAATGGGCATGGCCTAGGGTAGGTCTCGGCCCAGATTTTGAATTGTTTTTGGCCGGGCTGTTGTACTAGGCCTTTCAAAATTTTGATTTTCGTACTAGCCCTTTCAAAATTTTGATTTTCAGGCCTGATCCTGGCCCATTGACACCCCTAACGGTGGGTCTGATGGGTGACTGACATAGGATGGGCGTGATGAGGTCGATCACCATCTTCCTCGAGGGGATAATTACTCTGAATCTACTGAGCTTAATTCCCTAGACTCCTCATAGAGATTCTTTGAATCCAAGAGGAGATATAGAAATTAAAAATAAATTCTAATAAAATCAAAAATAAGTTGATTGATGGATAAAAACGAATTTACAATCCTTTAAATAGTGATACCAAATCTAGCAAGGAGTTTCAGAATCAAACTCTAACTCCTAAAAATTGCGACTTATTATAAATAATAAACTTACCCTTTATAGACAATCATGATTTCTACTAGACTTTTTGTTTTTTTGGCCAAAAAAAGTGTCTTATTTATTTTAATAATGCTATTTTCTTAATTTTTAAGCACTTTTTGTGTTGGACACATATCCTAAAGCTCAATAGATCAAAAGTTATAATCGAACTAAAACTTCCTAAAAATAGTAAAAATGGAAATAAAAAAGATTTTTGATTCAAAATACGGTGGAATCTTCCAAATTCGGCGTGGGCAACCCGGCATAGCGGGTGGAGTGGCTAAAGTAGTTTCTCTTACCCAAAATCATATATGGTACATTGAATAACTCATTTCGGTCCACGAGATACACCTGTTTTAAAGTTTAGACGGTCCAGATTACCTCTGCCTTTTCTGGTCCACCTAGGACATGAAAGTGTCCGCAACCCGCTCTCCACCCAACGTGTGACATGTTTGAGCACGTGTGAAATCTGTGCCACTTTTCTGAGTGGGCCCAAATGTCAGAATGTATGCATTGCTGGCTGGGTACAATCAATTTTCGGCCATGTAGGGTGGACCCCCTTATTTTCAGTTTTGTCATTTCACAGATGAATGGCCAGATTTCGCACATGTGCTAAGTTAGCTTCTGTAATCATAATCACCTCTTTTTTCATCAATTTGTATTCTACTATTTTCTTTTAATCATCCTTCAAGGGCTATTAATCAGTCGATCAACCAGATAAAAAATCTCTGTTCGTTTTCCCCACTCGATCAACGGCTACATTTGTTTTATAGATAGTGGCCCACTTGATTAGTTTTAATCAAAGGTTTAAGACCGTTCAATCAATCTTATTTTGGAGCTGTGGCCCATCTGAATTGGGTCCCTCTATTTAGTCGGTTCATTTTGACTCACGTGCACGTCACGACCCATCAAAGTCCGCAAGAGTATCCTCTTTTTCTCTCGCTAGAATGGCCTTTTCCCACAAATAGCAAAGTACCCATGAAGTGCATGATGGAACACGCCTTCCTTTAGATGCCATTATACAACGTAAGACACGTCACTCGCGCGAGTGAGATGTATCAGGCCCATCATGAAGTGGCACATGGACGCAAGATCTCGGCTGTTAAAACGTCAGGCATACCTCAGGTGTACGCATGAAAAAAAATAGTTGTGTATCATACTTATATAGATAACTTGATGTTCAGACCGATCTGATTATTGGAAAAAGAAGAATCACGGTGGGCCCCTCATAATGAACGGTCCAGATCTCGTATAACTGTTCCATGTTAGCACGTGAGACGTGAACTCTTTCCACTTCTCCATCTCAGTCGCGCGAGCCCATTAGAAGACTCTTTATTTGCCATGCAGCCTACAATTGGGGAGGTGTGCATGCTAAATCTCGTTCTCGTCAATTTATCGGTATATGTCGAATGCTTGAAAATTTTCACGATATTAACGTAAAATCTCGTTAAAAATAAAATATTTATATAAGTTAATAAATAATTTAAAAAATATAAATTATGATTAAAAATAATTTATTTCACAGTGACAAATCTGGTTCTCGAAAATTTTGCCAGCAATGATGTATTTATCAGATCTAATATACACCATTAGTCCATTTGTCGTGATCATTTTAGATCTCGATCCGAAAATGAGTAATTTCCAAGGCCCAAGTGGACCACACCGTAATTACCACAAATACCAGTGGGAGAATGATTTTCAGTGTTACAATATTCTTAGGGCCCACCGTAATGTTTGCTTTCCATCCAATCCGTTCATAAGGTAATACGGACTTAGATGAAGAGAAAAATATCATATTAATCCAAAATTTCTGTGGCCCTAGAAGGGTTTCAATAAAAGGCATTCAATCCTTCACTGATTTTTACGGTGTGACCCATTTGATTTTTGGATCTATCTTATTTTTAGGTTCAAGCCTTATAATGAGCTCACCAAGTGGATGAACGGTTTGGATATAAATCATACCTCACGATGGGGACCCACCGAACTTAGTGACGTCACACAGCCAATCCGCTTCCAAGCCTTTTACCGTTTAACTATTAATATCGCGAGATTATCTTGAGAAAAACGCGATATTTTAAAATTTACCGATACTATTAAAATATCTTGGTAATATCGTTTGATGAAAGTAACACGATATTTTGAAAATCTCGGCGATAACATCCACAGTGCGTACTATAAAATGGTAGATAGATGGGAAGGAAGAAGGGAAAGAAAAACAAAAAAGAAGAAGAAAAAATGGAAGTTAGGGTTTCAGAAAAGGAAAGATGGATCAAGTGAGAAAACCCTAAAAAAAAACAAACAGGAGCTCCCTATCTCAATCCAAAAGCTGTACATGCCTATTTTTGCCACATCTCTATGGTAATGTAGGAATTTTTATTTTATTTTATTTTGAAAAAAATGTAGGCTGAAAAATAAATTTCCTTTTTCGTTTGTGGTTTTTTTTTTTTTTTTTTTTTTTTTTTTTTTTTTTTTTTTTTTTTTAAAAAAAATTATAAATGTTCTTAGGTTGCAATTATAATAAATAAAAAGTGAGTTTATTTGCCTTTGGGACTCCTGTGTTGGTTAGTATCATTTAAGAATTGGTGGTGATTCTTCGACTGTACAAATGGTATAGTTTTAAGACGATCCAGACCGTCCAAATTGTTGATCTGACCGTGTATGGAGGCCCCAAAATTAAGAAAGGTGATAAAATGAACTATCTTATTTTTTGTTTTACTTTTAGCCATCCATTTGATGGGAATCATTGGATGGTTAGGATGTCTTGATCAGGATAATTTGGTAGATATTCCTTTTACGCTGCAAATTGAATGGCTTGGATCAAGGTTTAAAATATGGTCCAAAACCGTTACGTGATGCATCACCGTCGAAACCGGAACGGAATGGACGATACGTGCCAGATTCGGCATCCGACGATTGTCTGCTGCTGGTCGACTCGGACTAGTTGGGGAATATCCGAGTCGCTGCCGGCAGGACTCGTCCTATGAAGGGAGAAAAAGGCAGGTTGTTTTGGGCCCGTGGTTTTTTCTTTGGCCTATCTAAACCATGCATCAGGTGCGTCCCAGCTGCAAGATCAGGCCAATCTAAAACTCAGGTGGGCCATACAATAATAAACAATGTAAAATCACATAAGAACCTTCTAGTCGGATGCTGCCTCCGTGATGACCCCACCACTCGCTGTGGCAGGACTCTGTGGGGCCCACTGTGATGTATGTATTTTATCCATGTTGTCCATTCATTTGTCAGCTTATTTTAAGTTATGAGCCCAAAATCGAAATATATCTAAAGCTCGAGTGGACCACATCACAGGAGATGGGATTGAATGCATACAATTGAAAACTTCCTTACGCACGGAAGTTTTGGATCAAGCTGATATTTGTGCTCTCCCTTATTTCAAGTCTAGGTGACCGTGCAAAACATTTACATCACGGTGGGCCGCACTATCTTGCCATCACATGATCCACAACCCTTTTAGTGGGATTCATATTGCATGGTAACCCTAACACCACGGAGGATCCTTACTCTTGCTCGGGTGGTAGACTCTCAGGAGTTTCAACACCCGGTCAAGGGTTCGAGTATCCATAGGTGGTGAAATTCCGCTAGCATGAGTGTGTGGGTGTGTGTGTAAGAAAAAAAAGAAAAAAAGAAAAGAAAAAAACACCTAACACCACGTCGCTTGGAAGTGTCTGGTGGTGGGATTTTATTGATTGGACCACTAGCTTCTTTCCAGCGGTGAGTGCAAAGGAGCACATACTTGACCTTAACAACTTTCAAACATACTTTGGGTGAGACGCGGATTTCCTCATAAAGGATATTTGTTGGGACCACTGATTATGATAGTGAGAAATCCGCTTGTTCATCTGTTTATTTTAGTGCATGATACCGAAAATCAGGTGGATGGAAAACTCAAGGTGGCCACGTGGGAGGGAAAACTAAGTGAAAACATTGGAAACTTAGCTTAATACAAAACTTTTGTGGCTAGATAAATGTTTCAATGGTGGTCACTGAATCCTTACTGTTTCCTCTCATATGACTGCCTTGAGTTTTCGATCCACCTGATTTTTGGTCTATTGTCATAAAACGATCCAAAAAAAACAAACGGATGGCATGGTTTCTCACAAACATCGGTATCAATGGGCCCCACCTAGCATCCCAATGCAGGAACTATATGTGAAAGGCATCTGTATCCCTTTGTGTGGGCCATTTCAAGAATGCTATATCCATTTCTGACAGCACCAAGAGGCTCAATAAAGTTCTTCCCTAGGTCAATACGACAATCCACTCCCTTTTAGCTGGATTGAATTCCATGAAAACATGGGCTGCACAAGTAATTTGGAGCTTTCCAATGGCTCTTCATTCTTCTCTGTGATGATTTTTTTTTTATTTTTTTCCCTCATACTTCTAAAACTCAGTGGATTGACTCAAAGCTAGATGAGATTTTGAGCCGAGATGAGTCTATGAGAAACTCAGTCAACTCAATTCGACTCAGCAGACTCGACCGGGTCACTCGCTCAGACAACTATTAAAAAATTAATGTGCTTTGAGAAGAATTTGATCCTTGGGGTTTGATCTCTGTTCCTGTTGGGCTTCATCATAGTCATTGCATCTTTTCTTCTGTATGATTTAAGCTTTCAATCTGGTGCATTGAACTTCATTGCAATTAATTTCTTCCTTGATCTAATTGCATTAATTTATGCCAATTTAAAAGTAAAGTGGGCCACATTAGAGAAAACAATGTAAATTTGCACAAAAATCCTTTAATTTTTACAAAGGGTAAGTTAGATCATATAAGCACATCACGGGCTTGATTTGTGTTGATTGGATCGGTCTATTTTTTAGGCATCCTAACTTGGTGATTGGATCTTCCTGTTAAATGGGTTGCATGGAGTACACGTATCATGGCGGGCCGTTAAATCCTTTTTTTTTTTTTTTTTCAAAAAATGAAACTGGTAGGTATAGGTGCAAAAATAGCTATTATCGCTTATCTGGCTGATACATACCGGTTTTGACACGAAACCTGAGTTTTACACCTTGGTTTGAGCAGTTATACGTAATGCCCTGAGCCAGGTTGATAAGTCACGGCTGGTTTTAAAATGGTGGTGAACTAGCATATGAGTCTGTTTTGTTATTATCCTGTTAAGACTTGTTTGGAACATGGGATTAGGTGGTATTGAATGGAATTGAGACTATTATTCTACATTGATTATATGTGTGGAAATAACATGATATTTTGACCATCCAACTCAATGATTGGGATTGAATTCTTCCTATGGAAAAAATTCTGTTTTATGTGAAACCATCATCTTGTGGACGGTGGATTTATAATTAATGGACTAAATTTCACAATTGATGCTGGTCATTAATAATTATAGGCGACTCAAATGTCACATGTGAAGGGGGTGGATGAATGGCATGAATAAAACACATGCATTAACATTAGGCCATTAGATGAATCCATTAAAATTCCACTGTATCTATTGAAGGTCAAATATATAGATTAATTCGATATTTCTCATCGATTTCAAATGCCGGATACCAAATGTAATTTCAGCCATCCAATCTTACCAGAATGTCTATTCTACTTATGAAGCCATTTAAACCTTCTAGGTGGGTGGCTGAAGAGTGGATGTAGCATATAGGCTAAAAGTTAGGCAAGAAGATGACATTGACCGCATGGTTTTTTCTCCTTGGAATGTAAACCATTGACTATTTTTTGTTTTGACCGTCCATTTGAGAGACATCATTTGGATGGGTGGGATTGCTTCATCATTCTTATTTTACAGATATGCTCCATCCATTGTACGCTCCAAAATTTGGACGGTATGGATAGCTATAAATAAGCATCACATGTGAGGAGGACGAGTCACCATCATTCTTAAAATGGGGTGGTGAACTATCGTAGGAGTCAAGCCCGGCTGCCCACGGGCTTTTGAGTTACCCGTCTGGGCTGGGCTCGGGTGAAATGTCAAGCCAAAAGGACAAGCCGGGCTTAACATTCAGGCCCGTTTTTAAATGGGGCCCGTTTTGGACCGCAACGGGAAATTTTATAATATATTCCATAGGTAAAAAAAATCCTCATTTACTCCTTATCTTACTACTTAAGACCCACGGCTCCGGTCCATCCTAGTATGGGCCTAGCACGACAGGCCCAAAGCTCATTTCGAAAATGATTTGGCCCGGCCCAGGTCTGACCAACTGTGAAAGTGATAAAATCCCTATTTTCCACTAGAATGTTCCTAATCTATCCGTTAATTAAGTGGGCCATATATGCATGTAGAAATAGACACATTACAAAAATGTCAGATATAACAAGTACGCCACTAGGATATAACAGTTGGGTCCAGCCAGACCGGACTGGCCATGTGTGGTTAATGTGGCTATTAACCCAAGCCTGACTTGGGGCGAGCTACCTGGTCCATTTGCCACATGGCTAATATGAAGCCCAATAGATAGAGCTGGGCAGAATCTGACTTGATCCGATGGATCCGATCCGAACTAAAAGTCAGGATCGGGTCAAATCGAGTAGGCTCACTCAGATCCAACCGTATATCGAGTCGAGTTTGAATTAGTGGCTAATTCGGACCGATCAAGAATCCCATCCGGTCCGGTCGGGTACCTATATAAGATATTTTTGCTTTTTTACTATCTTCATCCGAATGAAGCCCTAATCCATTCTCTTTCTCTATCCAAACGAGCGGCGCCGCACTTACCTATCTCGATCCGGCCACTCAGCAGCCCGACACCCATCTTCACCGTTCGTCTTCCTCCATTGATAATGTAGGTTCCATTTTAATTTTATTTATTTATTTATTTTCGAGCGGTGACCTGCCCTGGTTTGTTGGTGGACCACACAAGGTGCTGGCTCGACTGCAGCATCCCGCCCTGGCTCTCCTCTCCTTCCTTCTCTCCTCCTTTCTCTCCATCTTTCTCTCGATTTCCCTAGCACGAGAGGCTCCGAATTAGCTTGATTTAGCCCAGTCTGAATCGACCGGACACACTCAACTCGATCCGAATCGGTTCGGTTTCCCTGACAGAGTCGGACTCGGTTCGAGTCAGATCAGCAAGAATTTGGATCGGATCAGGTTTGGGTTAGATTCTTGGAAAAATCGGATCGAGTCGAGTTGGACCAATTCGGTCCAACTCGACTCGATGCCCACCTCTACCAATAAGATATAAAATGTATTGAATAGCCTCGTAATTTTGAGAAATTTCAAAATCCATCCTTGAACGGGAAATAAGCTAGCACAGTCAGGGGGCGTGCCTACCACGTGAGTGAGAACATGCATGAGAGCCATGCCGTCCATCAGATGTGCTGCCTCGTGTTCACCATGAAAACGAAAAATTCGGTCCGTCCAAAATTAAATAGGTGAGTATGGATGCCGACCGTTAGTTGCTTATGGGTCCATCGTAGTTTATATGTAGCTTATAGCTGTTTTAACTTTAGAGGAAGGTACTCTCCAGAAATCATGCGGAGCGAGCCACCTTTCGGTTTCTAAGTAACACGTGGCAGCGATGGCTTGAAAATCATTCGGGGCAAGCCACCTTTGTTTTTCTAAGTAACACGTGGCAACGATGGCTTTCTAAAGAAATGTGCAAGCGGCTCACCCCATTTCACTACTCACCTGCTTATTTGACTAAATATACCTGTATATGGCTAATCTGATGTTTGTATTCCATCCAATTCTCTAAAAAATAATCACACTTATATACTTATTAAGTGGACCACACAATTGAAAATTTGAACTCAATTGACAATCATCCAGAAACCTCTAAATTCACTTGGTTGATATGCCTGATTTGATTTTTAAGGCCTCTTGAATTGGGATTTGATAGTAAGGCCAACACCATTCGGCTAGCTAGTGGAAAAGCTCGGGGGCCTCACCAAGATATATATATATATATATATATATATATAATCCACGCCATTGACGCCAATCTATCCATTTTGCCTGCAAAGTTCAAGGCATGAGCCCAAAATGAAGTAGATTTAAAGTTGGATCTCAATTAGACCACACCACAAGAAATAGTAGGAATTGAACACCTACCTACCATTGAAAATTTATTGGGAGGCAGGGAAATTTTAGATCAAGCTTAATACTTGTGTTTTCCTGACTTTATGAACAGGTTGGATGGCAAATAAACATTGCAAAACAAGATATCAATGATGCAAAAGCAAATAAAAGCATCATTAGACACTCTAACACAATAGATATCATTTACTAAGTAACTAACCCAACCCCCACATTGAAAAACCAAATTACAAACATCATTCAAGACCTAAAAACAACATAGGAAATATCAGTTTCCACCCAAAAGAAGCAAATCCAGAGTAACATAAACTAGCTCTAGGTACTCCTTATGGATTATAGAAAACCAAACACATGCATCCTTACTCCTCTTTTATACGATGGGCTTGCGTGCAAGTACAACTGAGTTTATAACTTCATTTGTAGGGTGGAAGATGGACATAATATCAAACCCATGCAAGTCATCCTCTTCTACAATGGGATACAAAAATCCCCTAGCTCCATTTGCACTCCTCACTAGTAAAATACCTCCACCCTTCATATACTTCCTTAGGTGGCCCACCACCTTCACCTTCTCTTCCTTAGTCATCCCCACCAGAGCTGCCAAGAAAATGCAATCAAATTCTCCTAGCTCCTCCCTCACATCCATCACATCACTTGTCTTGAACTCCATCCTCCTCGCTAGTTCATCATCCGTCGCGACAATCCGGCGGGCTAGGTTGTTCGCCGACTCATCGATGTCATAGTTGTCGAAGCGTGTCGTTTTCATGTGGTGGGTCGCCATGATAATGGAAGTTAGTGGCATGGGACCAGACCCCACGAATGCCACCCTTTTGGGTTGCACCACTCCATTTTCAGAGAGGATCTGGTACTCAAGGCCAGCGAGCTTGACGTAGTTAGTGTAGTAGGGGAATAGGTTTAGGTGGTCTAATGGTTGGGGTATTTTGGTAATTAAAGTGGCGAATTCAAGCTCAAGAAGGCCCTCAGCTCTCCCACAGACGCCTATCAAGCTCTGGCGCATGCGTTGCATGTCGGGTGGTAGGTTTTGGACATTAATGGAAGATGGGAGGGTGCATAGCTTGACAAGCTGAGTGAAGAGGGCATTGACATGCTTGGAAGGCCTTAAGGACTCTAGCTTACTGATGCTTGCATGGATTTTCGCCACGTTGGCAATCAGGACATCAAACGCCATGTGACTTTCGAAGATTGGTTGATGGAGAGAAGCCATTGATTGGGTGTCTTTGAGTGTGTTTGTATGGTCGATCGTCATATGGGTACATTTACTAGAGTATTTATAGAGGTAAGACAGTTATGATTGTTTTAAAAAGTCCGTTCTGCCTCAGTCAGAACTCTGCCTATATTGTCAAATACTAACCGTTGGATTAAATAGGGAGGTTGAGATTAACCGGCTTAAGCATTTACTAAAAGTGTTCATAATAAAATAATGAGGCCAGCTCCTCTGTAAGTCGTTGCAGCTAGAATAATCTTATTTTATACAAGGGCTACATGTGAGTTCACTATATGTTGCAAAATATTGATTTTTAATAAAATATATTAAATAATAATATAAAATATATAAAAAGTTGTTTTGAAAAAGCATCGTTTTGTGGGTTTTTGGAAATAGTCCCACATGGGAAAGGGAAGAGAAAAATCTGAGGTTTAAATGATAATAGTGGAGTATTATAATATTTACCTACCTATTCCATGGACTGTGGACCTTGTATGCACTGGAACACCCGTGCTCGGGCTCGGGCACGGGCTCGGTCTCGGTCACGGGCACGGGCTCGGGCTCGGGCTCGGTGTGAGGGCGTGGGCATGTGAGGCAGTGTGGCTGTAAAGGCGCTAGTGGTGCACGTGCGCATCGTGTCGCAGAGGGTCGCTCCCTTCGCGAACCGGAGCGAGTCACGGTGCTACTAGTGGCTAAGGCAGATGGTTGGCTGGACGAAAATCTAGAGGACTGAATGAGAGTCCCTCTGATTATATAGAGGCTGGAAAATAGAGCTATTGCAGCAGATCTGTAACAGCTGTGCCATTAGTACAGGGTCCAGCTGTAACTGCTGCATGGCTAGCCTAACAGCTAGAAAACGACTAGTTGCTGTCTCACAACAATTAGCATGTAATAGTTTAATGGACCATGCACAACAGTCAGAAAACAGCCATAAAACGGCTAGTTTTCTCCAACAACTAGAAAACGGTCATGAGATTTATTTCCCTGGACCATAACTCCCAGCCACCATAGCCTATAAAAGGAGGACCTGGATGGGTTTCCAATCCATCTTAAAACCCACTCCAGCAGACCCATAGGAACTGAGACAGCCTACTACTACTCCCCTATACTCCAGTAGTTCCAGCAAAACAGTAAGGTTAACCCTTACTAGAAGAACAGACCAACGGTGTGGTCTAGAACAGTTCAATTGAACCGGTAGCTGAAGTACTGACCAGTGCAGTGGTCTTAATCAAAAGAATTTTTTTCTCTTTCCTTTTATTTCTTTTAGAATTTTTCTCTATATTGTAATACTGCCAGAAATTATGTAATTGAATTCCAATAGGTGGGCCTTAGTGTTTGCTGAACGCAGACCCACACCAGGCTCGTCGTATCCTAGAAGCAATTTGCCTGTAACCTATCAGCTTACTCAATTCACTTGAGTAGGGGCAAATAACGCTTTAAGGACAACGTTTTTAGACGTGCTTCAGCCTGTCCTTATTTCTGATTATCGTAATTTTTCGGTTTCTATATTATACAGAAAATATATTAATCTGTATAATTTTCAACAATCTTAAAGCGTTATTTGATGGAAGCCGACAGTATTTCATCCATCAAGTTGATGAATTAGGACTTGATACGCCTTGATTGGTTTGATGGAAAAAATTTTACAAGATGGCAAGACAAGCTGAAATTTCTCCTAACGGCGCTAAAGATCTACTATATATTAGATTCAAATCTGTAAGCGCTACCTGAAGCAACCGACGACGACATACCTGAACAGGTGGCCGCCCGCACCAAACGAGCTGAAGACGAACTCTTGTGTCGAGGACACATTCTGAACGCTCTCTCCGACCGTCTGTACGATCTATACCAACAGACGTCAACAGTAAAGGAGATCTGGACCGCTCTGAAGTTCAAATACAAGGCTGAAGAAGAAGGTATCAACAAGTTTCTCATCGCCAGGTATTTTGACTTCAACATGGTAGATAACAAACCGCTGCTACCCCAAATCTAAGAATTGCAACTAATAGTAAACAAAATCAAAGCGATAAAGATGGATCTTCCTGAATCATTTCAAGTCGGGGCTATAATCGCCAAATTGCCACCGATGTGGAAAGACTATAGAAAGAAGTTGCTACATAAAACTGAGGACTACACACTGGAATAAATCCAGAAACACCTCAAAATTGAGGAAGAATCCTGTAATCGCGACAGAAAGAATGATAATGGGAATACCTTGTCTAAGGTACATGCAGTAGAGAACTCTAATAACAAACATCCTGAGAAGGACAATTCCCTGAAACCCAATAAAGAGAAATTCAAGAAAAATACCCAAAAGAAGAACGGAAAGTTCAAAGGCCCATGCCATGTCTTTGGGAAAACCGGGTACTATACTCGAGTATGCCGATATCGCAAATCTAAACAAGAAGCAAGTGCAGTAGAAGAAGGCGATATTGTGGCAATGATCACTGAGGTGAATACCATCCAAGGCAAAGTTCCAGGTTGGTGGTATGATACCGCTGCTACAGTACATGTGTGCTACGACAAATCTGCCTTCAAAACCTATAAGGAATTGACCGATGGTCAAGAAGTCCAAATGGGTAATGAAGTCCGATCGAAGGTCGTCGGCAAAGGAACTGTCGAACTGATATTCGCTTCTGGGAAGAAAGTGATTCTGACTAATGTACTGCACGTCCCAGACATGAGGCGAAACTTAGTTTCTGGGGATCTTCTGGGAAAACCAAGGATAAGGGTGGTGTACGAGTCAGGTAAACTGATTTTGTCTAAGAATGAGAATTTTGTCGGAAAGGGATATGCTTGTAACGGAACGATTAAGTTTTCTCTGAATGAAAGTAGCACTTCTGCGTATATGGTTGAATCCACTGGATTGTGGCATGATAGACTAGCTCATATAGGGTATAATACCTTGAAGTTCATGGCTAAGAATGGTTTAATCTCATACACAAATAATGAAACCGAAAAATGTGAAGTGTGCATACGATCCAAAATGACGAAGAAACCTTTTCCAAGTGTTGAAAGATCGTCCCAAGTGTTGGATCTTGTGCACAGTGATATCTGTGAGTTAAATGGCATTCTTACTCGTGGAGGTAAACGGTATTTCATAACCTTTATAGATGATTGCTCTAAATATGTGTATGTGTACCTATTAAAGAGCAAAGATGAAGCATTGAACATGTTTAAGATATATAAAGCAGAAGTAGAGAATCAACTAAATAAGAAGATAAAAATCCTCCGTAGCGATAGAGGAGGAGAATACTTCTTAAATGAATTCGATAACTTCTGTGAACAACATGGACTGATACATTAATGTACTGCTCCATATACACCTCAACAAAACGGAATAGCTGAAAGGAAGAATAAGACATTAGTAG
>JAJHSJ010000015.1:58351686-58534948 GCA_021015155.1 Magnolia officinalis
ACTATCCTGGATGAGTTTATTGGCCATGGGCCACCTGATGAGTGGATCGACCTGATTTATGCCAGATGTGATTCTTACTGTCCAGCCTCTTTTTTACGGCTAGGATTTCTTAAGCGACTCGTGGGTGAAACATCTGAGCGGTCCACATGATGGGCCACACAGTGAAGATTATGCAGAAACAGACCGGTCTATCTATCAGGTAGTCACGTAAACATTGATTTTAGGCCATTGGCAAAAATAAAAAATTAAAATTAATATTTAAATTAATAGTACATTCTTTTTTCTTACGAGGGCGGCTTAATTAGACGAGAGGCCCAGGTGGGGCCGCCTTGTTGATGTTGGGATTGACCTGATGAGGCTGATCACCTTCTTCCTCAGAGATAACTAATACGAATCCTTGGAGCTTCTCTAGACTCCTCACATAGATCTTCTCGCAATCTATAAGAAAAATAAAAATAAATTCAAATAAATTCAAAAATAAATTGTTTGATGATTATAAAAAAAAATGAATTTACAAATCCTTCAAATAGTGATATCAAACTCTCAAAATAAAAGTACCTCAATTCAAATTCCCTAAAAACATGGCCTACTATAAATAGTAAGCTGACTATTGGTCACAAATTCTAGACTTCATGGCTTTTGGCCAAAAATAGTAAGTGGTCAATTTAGTCTAACTACATTATTCTCCTAATTTTTCTAATCCCTTTTCACGTTGGACACAACTCTTAAAACTCAAAGGATAAAAATTTATGATTGAACTGAACTTAATATAAATATTAAAAATGAAATTAAAAAAGACTTTCGACGGTTGATACAATGAAATCTTGCAAATCCGGCGTGGCCAATCTGGTGTAGCAGGTTGGTTAGCTGAAGAACCTTCTCATACTCAAAATCATATGTCATACGTTGAATAACTCATTCCAGTTTGCGAGATACGCCTGCGCTTATTTTAGGGTTATGATGGCCCTCCGATCGGGCCTTCTCTGGTCCATCTTGGCCATGAAAGTGTTCATGACTCGCTCTACATCACTTGTGTACCGCCGAGATGTTCCACACATTTTGTTGCCCCACGTGCTGTCCATGAAGCTTCACGTGGGAGAGTGTGTGGGGGCTAGCAAAAGTCACAACTGTAAGTTGGTAAGTAATAAAATACAGTAAAAATGTAGTTGGCGATTGGTTGATATACTTAATGCACCGGGTACTAGCGTGTACCATTTATTTGGAGCCACGACTTTTTAAAGCTGTGGTGGACGTATCATGTGATATCTGCCGTGCCGTGACCATCATTCATGGAGTTAATGGTATTGGACTACACATCCTTTAAGGGGAGTTAATTATTTGATACTCTGGCCGACTAGGACGCTTGATACACTGCAAGCAAGAAATGATTCACGTGGCAAGATTAAAATTCTAATACGATGTGTACGTCTTCATCATTAGTTTATGCAGACGATAAAGAAGACTCGCTATAAAGGTATGCTATTTGGATAGGCTGTTAATGTTCTAAACTCGAGGACTAGTTTAATTTTTCTAGTTTAGGAATCCAACGGAGGAAAAAGTTTAGGATCATCTCTTGGACGGTAAGGATAGAAGCAAATTGCACCAAAAGATTCCGTATATATAATATAATGTTGGAAAGGTACGAGCCAGCCCTGGATGTTAGCCAATGTCAAAGGTGGTTGTATGCTGAAGAATTTTTCAAAAATAGGTACTTTTAAGGGTTAATTTTATTTTTTTAGTCAAAATTTAATTTATAGAAAGTTATAATTTATTATTATATATTTTTTTAAAAGATAATTTAAAATTTTAAAGGCCTTAAAATAGCTCGAAATCTTTATTTAAATCTTGAAAAAGAATTTGAGTCTTAGAAAATGTTTATTATTTTGGGCAAATGTACAATTTTGAAAAAAGTTTACTATTTTGAGAAAGTAGCAAATTTAGTGTTCAAGGCTTATATAAATTATCTATTAAACTTTATTCTCTTAAAAAAAAAAATCAATAATATCACTTTTGTTTCTCATTTTTTAAAAATCTCTCTTTCATGAATTTAAAGGCTATTTTTGAAAGAAGCTAATCTCATCTTCTATTTACACACATTTTATATTAAAGTATCATAAAATTTATGATATTTTGTACCAAATTAGACTAATTAATTAAGAAATATTCAAGAAATTGCATTATATTTGGTGATTGTGCCATAAACAAAAATCTCCTTTTTGTTGCAATGTGATTGTGCCACATCATTATAACTGCCTTTAAAGTAAAAGTATAAATAATGTTAGTGACGATGATGGACTAATCACAATGCAGGAAAATAGGAGTTTCTTGTTGATGACAAGCACAAGATTCAGATTCTAAAAAATAATATTGGTAATGAATCAGGTGGGTCAAACTTGTATGATAAAAAATGGCTATTCATTTGTTTTTTTTCTTTAACACACGCACTCACACCCAAGCACTTGTGTTACAGTAGATTTTCACCACAATGTGTACTCGAAGCCATGACCTCGTGTTCTAACTTTTGTAAGTCTGCCCATGTGTATGTAGCTTATAGTGGGTGTACACCAATGACCTAGTAGAAGTTAATGACCTTCTAAATTTGGTGTGTGTGTGTGTGTATATATATATGCTTTATTATATATCATATATATAACAGAAGAGATTTTAAATAAATAAAAAAAAAAAAAAAAAAAAACCTAAATAATAAATAGGTGCAGCCAAGCAGCGTGCAGCTATGCACGCTGCATGCAGCACGTGCTGTTGCACGTCACCTAAATTGGCAGCTGGTGGGGCCCATTTTGGGAACCCAGCCTGAGATGTGTATTCTATATCCAGTCAGTCCATCCAAGCAGTGTTATGGAATATCTGGAGAGAACGTAATGCCTGATGCTTCTCTAACAATTCAAGGCCCTGGAAGAAAGTAGCGTAGAAGTCCAAAAGGGTTGTTCTAGATTGTGGGGAGTGTGGATGTTAAGCATTTTCCTAATTTTGTATAGTATGTAGTCTTTAGGTTTTTTTTTTTTTTTTTTCTATGTAATTCTTTGCTGTCTTGGCTGTTGCTGGTCAATTTCTTTAATAATTTTTTTTATCCTTAAAAAAATAATTATATGATTAATTTATGGCATTACCATGGGTCGGCTTTAGTCAACAGGCATAGGAGCCTCAATAGGCTATCATGCCGGAAGCTATCCAAGCAATTGATAAGCAATAGGAGGAAGCATAACTCAAGTAGAAAGGCAGTACCATCACGTTAAAGCTAGACTTTTGAAAAGACAGCGGAAAAGGAAATTTAAGTGATGACAAAGATCTAATATAGTCTATCTCAAAGTAGGGAACATAGCACAGTTTTTCCGAGGCATAGTGAATGCTAATGAAGTAACAGGATCACTACTAAGGATTTGGTAAAGAGTTGAAGAGAAAGCAACTATTATATGTGAGACAATTGTTAGATTTTATTTATATCTATTATTTGAGAGAAGGTGGAGTTGTCCATGTGGATAACTTAGCCTTTGATCATGTGGCAAAGAAAGAAGGAAATTCACACTTGAGAAAGGTGATGGAAGTGGTCAAAAGCCGAATCAGGAATATAGCCTCAGGATTAGACAGTTATCCAAGTGTAATAAAATAAATAGGACTTGCTTGTTGGGGGCCTTGCACAAAACCTTATGATTTAGCATCCCGAAACAAACCAGAATTATGGAATAATAATGCAATGAATTAAATCAAATCATAAACCACACCACACCAGGGATTTTTACGTGGAAAACCCTCAAAGAGATAAAAACCACGGGACCTCGTCCAAATTAACAATCCACTATAAAGCAGAACGTTACAACCAATCACAAGCACACACCGCTTGGATCAAACCTTCTTCACTCACGCAGGAGTGGATAAACAATAAGAGAAACAAAGAAAACGGAAAGATCTCATCGATTACGAGGATGTAGAAGCGCTGAGATATGGTAGATCACCTATACGATCATAACTTCCCTTCCACAAGCTTCCTCTCTCTCTTTCTCTCTCTTTCTCTCTCTCTCTCTCTCTCACACACACACACACATTTGATAGCCCTAAGCCTTTCTAGAAAACCTTTAGGAAACCTTAAAATACCCTGGAATACACCCCAATCCCGCATGCACCCCTTTATATAAGAATAGAAAGAGGTAGAATCCAAATATGAAACAAAATCCGTAAAATCTGCATTTCTACAATCGCATCTGCATAACTCTTCGATGATATCGAAGGTCTCTCGATGACAGCTTCGATATCATCAACGGTTCCTTAATGATATCGAAACAGGACCATAAACTGTCCAGCGACCAGGGGTGAAAAATTCAACAATTATCGATGTCATCGAAGGTCTCTCGATGACAGCCTTCGATATCATTTAAAGTCCATCGATGATATCGACAGGACCAAAAAACTGTCCAGCGACCAGTGGTGAAAAATCCAATAATTATCGATGATATCGAAACTGGTTCGATATCATCGAACCAAGCAATGAGGAGAAAATTCTCATCAAATCTCTCCCTTTTCGACTCAGGAGGAATCCACATTCTTCAAGCCAGACCGGTTTCTACAAACCTCAAACTTGCCCTTGAGCAAAGTCTTGGTCATCATGTCTAACACATTATCATCCGTGTAGACCTTATCAAGTTGTAACACCTTCTGTTCCAAAGTATCTCTGATCCAGTGATACCGAATCTCTATGTGCTTCGACTTGGAGTGCTGACTTGGATTCTTGCTCAAGTGTATAACACTTTGACTATCACAATAGACCACGTGCTGCTCCTGCTTCAGGCTAAGTTCCTTTAGGAACCTCTTCATCTAAAACATCTCTTTACATGCCTCTATGACTGCAATGTACTCGGCCTCTATCGTCGACAATGCTACGACCTTCTGTAGCTTGCTCTGCCAAGAAACTGCTCCCCCTGCAAATATGAGCATGAACTCCGATATAGACTTCCTTGAGTCTATGTCACCTGTTATATCTGCATCTGTGTAGCCCTCTAACACAGGTTTTCCGTCACCATAGCATAGGCTCAACCTGGATGAGACTCTTAAATACCGCAGTATCCACTTCACCGCTGTCCAATGCTCTTTGCCGGGATTGACAAGATTTCGGCTGACTACACCAACCGCATATGCTATGTCTGGGCATGTGCATACCATAAAATACATCAAACTTCCTATAGCTGACGCGTAGGGAATCTTCTGCATCTCATCCACCTCTGCCTTCGTCTTGAGACACTGTCTGTCACTCAATCTGAAGTGACCATCCAGTGGAGTACTGACCGACTTCGCTGCATTCATATTGAACTGCTTTAGGACTTTCTCAATATACCGCTCTTGTGACAGTCAAAACTTCCTATTGCTTCTCTCACAAGTTATCTCCATTCCTAGGATCTGTTTGGCCGGGCCCAAGTCTTTCATCGCAAACAACTTGCCCAACTCTTGTTTCAGTCTGTCGATCTTCTTGATGTCTTTTCCCATAATGAGCATGTCATCAACATATAACAACAGAACTAAGAAATCACCATATGAGAACTTGCGCGTGAACACACAGTGGTCCGACTCCATTCTGTCATACCCATGCTTCAACATAAACGAGTCAAACTTCTTGTACCATTGCCGTGGAGCTTGTTTCAGCCCATACAAACTCTTCCTCAACCTACACACCATATTGCAAAGGACATGACTAAAAAACTGTCCAGCGACCAGCGGTGAAAAATCCAACAATTATCGATGATATCGAAACTGGTTCGATTTTATCGAACCCAGCAATGAGGAAAAAATCCCCATCATTGCTCTCCTTCATATATGATTCTTTGCAGATATTGCAAAGGATATTAGAGCATTATTCATACTGTTGTTGTTTTTTTTTTTTAAAAAAAATATATATATATTAAAGAAAGGAGCTGAATGCCTGAAAGATTTCATAGACATATGCTTAATTTGAAGTCTGTATAATGTTTTAGACATCCAATGGTCGGTTATAAAACATGTCCAATGGTAGAAGTTAATTAAGCATGCATGTATGGCTCACTTGCTACCTAAATTTTCAGTGCATGGCATGGTCACAATGCACCTTACCTGATGGATTATCCAGATCTCCTATACATGTTCTATGCAAGATGTATATGGACGACTGAAAAAAAGCTCACACACACTCACACACACACACACACACACATATTAGACATTCCCATCTATCTTACATGGGGCTATTAGAGTAACAAAAGAAAAACAAAAATAATTAATGATCATAAGAAAAGCGGATGTAAAATAGTTTTTGATGAATCCAAATCTTCTACTTGCCACAATTAGAGTTGGGCATCGGACCGAGTCGGATCGGATCGGGTCCAACTCGACCCGATCCGAAATCTCGATAACCTGACCCGAACTCGATCCGATCTGGGACCGAGTCCGGGTCGCCTGACTCAGACAGATCCGGAATGTGTATGAGCTAATCCGATCCGAGTCCGACTAAAATCCTATCTCAAATTCTATCTCAAAACCCTAAAATCACAGACAGAGAGAAGAAGAAGAAGAAGAAGAAGTACAAAAGAAGAAAAGAAAGCTCTAAATTTGTGGCCCTAAATTCTATCTCAAAACCCTAAATCTATGGCCCTAAAACTCTAAAGAAAGCTCTAAATTCTATCTCAAAACCCTAAAATCACTATTGAATGATGGATTCCATAACCATAAAAATCCTAAATCTATGGCCCTAAAACTCCCAAAATTGAAGCTCTAACTCTCCAATTTCTGCACTTGAGAGAATGAGAGATAGAGAGAGAATGAGAGAGAGATACCTAATGCCTAATGGTGCGTGAGAGCTTCGAACGGCGTGAATTTAAAAAACATCATGGTGGGCCAGAGAGCATTGACGCCAACTAGCTGGCCGGTACGGGGTCACCTTCCAAACGACGTTACGCCCATTGGCATAGGAGGCGGGGTTAGAGCTTGAGAGATAGAGAGAGAGAGAGAGAGAGATGAGAGAGAGAGAGAGAGAGAGAGACGAGAGAGCGAGAGAGAGAGAGAGGAGAGAGTAAGCTGGCATGAGCGGGAGTTGGAGTGTGAGGGGTTGGGAGAGGGAGAAGGGCAAAGGGGGAGACTGGAGAGAGAGAGACGAGAGAAGAGAGATGAGAGAGATATAGAGAGAGAGAGAGAGAGAGAGAGAGAGAGACTCGAGAGAAGAGAGAGAGAGAGAGAGAGAGAGAGAGAGGCGTGATCGGGTGTTTTAGGTTAGGGTAAAAAGTAAAAAGCCTTTATATAATACCCGATTTCAGATCGGGTCGGGTCGTCAGTCCGGATCCACTAAGATCCGAATTCGATCCAAAATTTGTTCGGATCTGAATTACCCAACCCAATCTTGACCGATCTAGACCGTCGGTTTGGGTCGGATAAGGTCGGATCGACCGGATCGGATCTATTTTGCCCACCTCTAAACACAATTAAGTTTTTCTTGTTTTACTGTACTATGATTAGTCCACATCATTGCTGGTCTTGTCAAACCTACTGCATTATATGCAGTTTACAATGATGTAACAAACAAATTCTGGATTATTTTTTTGATGGGCTAGATTTTTTAAACATAATCTATTCTTATTAGGGTCCAATAGATGGATGGTTTAGATTGATGATTCATCTTGCCAGGCGAGCTGCAGATCGTTGGTTTACTTCTAGATTATATCATTTTCTCTGGCTTCAACTGTCAAAGCTTATCAATCCCTACAAAATCAAGATTGAGGTGGGACCTATGTCATCCACGTCAGATTTGTAAAACCTTTGCCATGAGCCTTATTTTTGCTTCAAACAGGAATTCAATAGATTTTTTATGCTTTAGTTTTATTTTATTATTATATTATTTGAAGTTTGAAGATATAAAAGAGGAAATGATCTTGTGATGCACACACATTGTTTTCTGAACAAATTACAAGCACGCAATTGATCAGGACCGCTCATCGCATTGGCCCCATCGATTGCCGCCCGCTAAAACGAAAAAAACGGGACTATCCTAACCATTATAAAGGAAAAAAATCTCTCATTGGATGTGAACCATGCGTTTTAGGGTTCATTTGTATACCATCAATTAAATGGTTAGGATCATCCAGTCAGTGTGAATTTTATTATATTCTGGTCCATCTTCTGCTAAGCGTAAAAAGAGATTCGTCTAGATGTCGTCCATGTGTGCCACGTGTATGGTAAATGATGCGGAGTTAGATCAGCTCCCATATAGATAGGGCTCTGATGTAAGGAGCATCGACACTGGTGATGCTATGCTAGAATCCTCCAAACCCTACACTCCCAACATGCTAATGTAGCCAGTGTGCAATATCCAGGCCGTTCATCAGGTTGACCCCATCAGATATGCACCACAGATCATTTAAATTTAAAAAAAAAAAAAAAACACTACTATGAATGTCTGGCTTCAGGTGGGCCACATATGTACGTTAGGAATCAGGCAATGCTTGTGCATGTCCCAACTCCCAACAAGATTGGGAGATCATAATCTTTTATGGACGGACGTGATGCATTTAACATAAAAGGTATCCCAAAAAGGCTCCAATCTGCGTTTGTGACAAAATACTAAATTGTCACAACGAATCCACTGTACATATAGATAATGCACAAATCCTGACCGTCCATATCTTCGGCTCCATTATGAACTGGGCATAGCCCAAAAACACACTGATAATGATAATCCCAACCGTACGATTGATGGGAATCAAATGGACGGCCAATAGAAAATGATCACCTCCAAATTCGAAGTCTCGTATCCCAATTAGTGGATCTTCAGGCCATACACCATTGAGAGTGGGGCTCACCATTTGGATAGTACGGATGGAAAATTCATTTCCACGTGTATGGATGAATTACTATTTGGTGTGGGTTGCAGGCTGGTACAGTTTACAGTATCTATCTCAACTAACCACCAACAACCTTTTCAGTAAAGTATTCCTCACTCCATCCACTCGCACCGAACCTTACTCGGTGCCTCTGGAGGTACAGTATTCTGGAGCCCACGTGTGATTTCTGCATACGCAGTACACATAAATACGATCTAAGCCGTTAATTTTGCATTTGCAGAAGTATTTTTACAATGATTCAAAGATGAAAATATTTCGATGATCATGGACCGTAAATTAACAATAAAAGTCAAATGTCATCAATGGCTCCCGTTAAGTAAGAATAAGTCCAATTAAAACGAATTTTAGCCAGAGAAAAATAAACGGTGGACCACACAAGATTCCTGGCTCAGATAATCACTCACATGTGCCACATGTGTGGTTCACAATGTGGATGCACGCAAATGATCTCTCTCCGGAAGCAGCAGAGCGGCACCAAGCCTCCAAGGTTGGACGCGGATTGCGTTATCCCCTCCGCCCGTCTCCAGCTGGGAACGGGCAGGAGCTTGGAGTGGCCACCGAGATGTATGGGTCTTATTCACACCGTCCATTCATTTTTATTTTTATTTTTGGTATGATTATAGGTATAAGAGCAAAAATTAGACAGATCAAATGGTCAAGTGGACTACAAAAATGGGGATTAAACTCTTACCGTTGAAAAGTTCTTGGAGCTACAGAAGTTTTGGATGGATCTGATATTTGTTTTTTCTCTTCATCCAGGTCTATGTAACATTATGAATAGGTTGGATGGCAAATAAACATCATAGTAGGCCCTAGAAAAGTTTCGACGGTGATAATCATTATCACCGCTGCTTCCGGTGGTGTGGTCCACTTGATTATTGGATCTGCCTCTTTTTTGGTTTTCTCCTATAATATGACACGAAAAAAAATGGATGGACGGTGTGGATAAGACCCATACATCACGGTGGCCACTCAAAGCTTCTTCCCGTTCCCAGCTGGAGACGTATGGGGGCAGGACGCATTCCGCGTCCAGCGGGTCCAAGCCTCCGACTCCGAGGTTGTGGAGGGGAAACGCAGATGAGTTTCGGTCTTAGGATTACGCTTCTACCAGACCAGATGGTGATCTAGGCCGTTGATCTAAGAAGGTCCCACCATAGATGATCCACGGAGCAAAACACTCACTGGTTGGAGGTCTTCCCCGTTCATACAAAGATTAATCCGAAACAATCGCCTTTATTTCAACATACACGTCATGTTGCTGAGGATCTCTAATCAACAGGATTTCAGAGATTTGGCCCATCTATGGTCAGATTACCGTATGAACGGTCATGATCACCGCGTCGTAATAGAAATGATGATGAGGACCATGCAAAATGGGAACGGTAAGAAGATCAATGAGCCCACCTTCTACTTGGACTGACCATTAAACATGTGGGCCATCTAACAAGTCAAGATTGCATTACTTATACCATCGATTCCAATTAAATGACCAGTGTATAAACCATCTCCATCTTCCAATCCACACCCGTGCGAGTCCATCTGAACCGTCCAGATGATAGTGGGCCCTTTGGATAGGCAAGAAGCACATACATCACATCATGGAATCATCCAACGGTTGGATCGGTAGAATTTTATGAAATGCCGCTCTATACCAGACAGGTATTGGAGATTAGTGTAGTATTTGATCAAAATGATCTAGAGACATATTCAAGAGATGGCCCATTGGTCAGTTGGTCCAGATCAATAGAAATGCACTGATTGAATGGGACTGATGACTATACACAGAACTTTGGTGTATACCAGATGCCCACCGTACGTGTCCTGTCCCAACATTCATGCTGGTAGAGCTGGGCATCCGAGTCGAGTCGACCGAGTTAGGGTTGACTCGAATCGATGTGGTTTTGAAATAGGCCGGACCCAAACTCAATTCGACTCGATACCAAGTCTAGCATGCCTGACTCGATCTGAGTTCGGCCTGGCCTGGATTGATCCGGACCAAGTCCAATCTAATTAGAAGTATTGAGTCGGCCGAGTTGGCACGGAGTCGGATTGAGAGATGAGGGAGGGAGGGAGTGGAGAGGAGAGATAAAGGAGGAGGAGGAGGAGGATGTGGGAGGGAGGGAGTGAAGAGGAAAGAGAGGAAGAGGAGGAGGAGGGTGATGGTCGTGGGTGGTTGTTGGACTTGGAAGAAAATGAGGATGAAAGAGGGAGAGAGAGAGGTTGGGATCGGGTTAAGATAGGGTTTGAGAATCAGGTCGAATTAATGAGTAACTTGAACTCAGCTCGGTTTGAGTTCGGACCGTGCGAAGCTTGCTCAGTTCGGACCGACTCACCCATTAAATTCGAGTCAAGTTGGATTGGACCGAGTTGAGTTAGCCAGACCGGGTCGTCCTGTGCCCACCTCTATTGCTGGTCCACTCACGTAGGCCACAAGGTGCACGTTGAATATAGGCCGTTAATGATTTCTTTTCCTGACCATCCATTTTCGGAATACAAGTACGACCTACCCCACAGGTAGATTAGCATGTCTTATGCGCCAGAGAATTTCAGGGTCCGGATCTGGCCCACTTAATGATTGGCCCAGGTATCATAGACGTGCCACGTCGGCACATGTACCTCAATTCGTGTAATTGTCTTTGGTACTCGGCCTTTTATTGCCACCTGTGAAACTGTCCCCTCAATACATAAACTAAATCAAATGGCGTATACGCAACTACCTCATCATGGTCCATCATGGGCATGCAGCAGATGGGCCCCACATTCTTCTTGGAGGGTGTAGACTCATCAATCAGGTCCACTGACGATCTTAGATCGTCTATACAAGGATAAACGTTCATTACAACAACGTACGTACGACGCTTTTTTTTCCTGCCACCATGTCACACGTGTATAGTATCCGAGGTGATTCAAAAGGTGGATCGTATCATAAAGATCCCACGGTTGAAAACCAGGAAGGGCCACTCTTCAGGTAGGCTAAACCATCGTAGCCGTTGGTCTAACTCATTGTACGCATGGCCCACCTGATGGGTGATCGGTTTGTTTTTTCACCCCAGGTGATCTCTATAGTGCTGCCCAACTTTTGCAGGGATCAGATATTCTACTTAAGTGACACGTCAGCAGAAAAGAGAGCGTTGTATGTGAAAGTTCACATACAAGGTTGTATTTGAACGTCCCTTATGCACCGTGTAAATCCGCATAAATGCTGTACACCGGTTTACTTACTTAAAAGGACCGGTTTAGGTACGGCCCCGGTCTCACCCAAGACGGTGCGGCCCTTATCATGGGGCCCACTCTAATATATATTATAAATATCCACACCGTCCATCCGTTATTTCAGATCGTTTTAGGTTACAAACCCAAAAACGAAGAGAACCAAAACTCAGCCAAACCATATTATAGGAAACAGTGGTGAAGGAAATTTAAAACCATTTTGTGGGCCGCAAACGTTTTAGATCAAGAATATATTTACTTTTTCCCTTCATCCATTTTTTTTTACATTATTAACATGTTGGATGGCATATAAAAATTAATGTGGGCCCTAGGAAATTTTTAATGGTGGAGTGTTCAACCACATTGTTTCTTATAGTATGGTCCACATGTGATTTGTAATCTGGTTCATTTTTCGTATTGGCCCTAAAATGATCTGTAAAAACTGGATGGACGGTTGGATATAATATACATACATCAAGGTTGGCCTCACGGTAAGGGCAGTACCGTCTTGGGTTAGGCCGGGGCCGCACCTAATCTGCTCCCAACTTACAAAGTCGTCAGACTCCAATGTTAGTTTTATACCATTTAAAGAATAGCATAACTCATCAACCGTATCGATGGCATAGTTTTCCGCCAATCCATGCCGCACACATCAAATTACACTGAAAAGATGATATTAAACTTCTGATATTTCTAAATCTGGACCACTCGCTATTTCACTAGTTTTATCCACATGATAGCCAATATTTGGATGGTTAGGATTGCTTGATCAGTGTGAGTTTAAACATATTCTCCATTCACAAATGGGACCCACAATTTGTATGGTCTGGATAGCTGTACATCAGTGCCAATGTCAGATGGATGAGTCACCACCGTTTAAATAAAAAAAAATTAAAAAAAACATAAAGAAGTGGTGCATGGCCATGACACAAATGCACCGCCCATCAGCCTATAAAAGCAGGCCCATGTAGGAATGGAGGAGAGAAATCTCCCATCACAAATGGGAAATCTCAGCATTCTGAAAGCTGAAGGTTTTCTAAGGCTCTTCTCTTTGCTGTTTGCAGTCTCAAGCGCGTGTCTCGTTGGCTTCGATTCCCAGACTAAGGTGGTTTTCTTCTCCATAAAGAAAAAAGCCACCGATAAAGACCTACCTGCACTCTCGTAAGTCCCCTCCCTACACCTCACACATAACAAACTGGACCGCGTGCGGGAGATCAGGTCCGTTCATCATGTGGGGCCAACCAATATAGATTGTTGGTCTTGCTTTCTTTTTCTTCTTTAGTTTCCTTTTCTTTCATCTATGAGTGGACCTGTTAGAATTTTGGTCATCTGTGGGCAACACCTGATGAACGGCGTGGATCCTATGAAAATGTGACAGATTGGAACTTAGCAAGTTGTGATTTTGCTCAGGGCTGTTTCATTGGTGGAGAAAAATAAGTTGTGATTTTGGAATTACTAAACTTAGTAAAATATGAATATATATATTCATGGTCCCAGCCAAACACAGCCAGGCTGTACTTATACTTTGAGTTATACACAACACTTATGTGTATAACAACTTGATTTTTTTTTTTTTTTTTTTAAAGGGTTTTGGTGATGGTAGAAGGGGTTGTTGCCGGTTATAATCTCATTCAGCTATGCAAGTGCATGATCTTTGCTGGGATTAAGGAAAGGCCAAGTGGATGTAACAAGGGTCTTGCATGGATTTGTTTCTTGTTGGACCAGGTATGTTTATACTAGCTTCTTTAGTCTACTTTTTC
This sequence comes from Magnolia officinalis, assembly GCA_021015155.1. Taxonomy (NCBI): domain Eukaryota; kingdom Viridiplantae; phylum Streptophyta; class Magnoliopsida; order Magnoliales; family Magnoliaceae; genus Magnolia; species Magnolia officinalis. The sequence goes on from JAJHSJ010000015.1 coordinate 58,365,527, forward strand.
TATGGCTTTTTGTTTAAAATCATGGGATGAGCTTTTTTGGGTCTGTATTTATTATTATTATTATTTATTTTTACTGTGTTTTTTTCGGAGGATTTTTACTGCAAGATCTTCATGATTTCTTATTTCCTATAAAAGAGCCTGGTACTTTTCAAGAGGTGTAAAGTAATCTTTTTATAGGAGATGAAATGACCAAAATACCCTTCATTTATTTTGTGCATTGTGGAGATCACATGAAGTGTAACTGTGTAAGGCATCCTGCTCCTTCAACAGTTGAACTCTATATTATTATCAGGACCAAAAAAATAGGACAATTCAATCACCGTGGGCCCTACATGAATTTAGAATTTTTGGGTGGTGTAATTTTTTATTTATTATTATTATTTTTCCAATGGTGTTTACTATATGACGATTGCATCATCCTTATTTTTGAGGTGTTGAATTTTCCCAGAAGGGTATAGCTGTGGGAGGGGTTTGATGTCACCTTGGAAATGCTTGATTCAATGCACAAAAGATAGGATAAGGATACCTTGGTCATTTACATTTGATAAGATTATTTTGGAACATTAAAAGAGTCAAAACTAGAGATATACATGGGTTAAAATTGCTCGGTCAGCTCGCTCGACTTGCCTCGGCTCGAAATTTGATTCGGACCGAGTCAAGCTAGTTTTTAGAGCTTAAAAAAAAAAAAATCGAGCTGAGTTTGAGCTCACTCGAGCTTCACTTGACTCGGTTCGAACCTTGATTCGATTCAACTCGGATTGAAACAGCTCGATGACTCAGTCGTTTTGATCTTTATGCTACTCGCCGAGTGTTTCATGAAATGCCTCAATGAAGTATTGTTTATTGGACTGTCCTAATATTAGGGTATTCTTAAAATGAGTATTTGATGAAATATTGAAGAAACAAATCCTCACCAAAAAAAAAAACTTACATTGTAGAATTGCCCTAATATATTAGTCTTGACGCTGGTCACCGAGTGTTTAAGGAAATGCCTACAAAGCACTTTGATTGATTTGCATCCGAAATGTGGGAGATTAAAGAAGCAATTTATACATTTGAGAAAATGTCGCATAAGTTCAAACTAGGTTCGAATTAGCTCGAGCTACTGACCAGATCGAGCCGAGCTGGCTAGTCAAGCTCAAGGACCGAGTTAAGCTAAGTTCGAGATGGAGTTGGCTAGTGGCCAAACTGTGCCAAGCTCGACTCTCACAACTCTAGTAAGAATTATGGGTGAGTTGGGTTTAGGTCATAATGAGGATGGATCCAACTCAAATTCAACTTATTTATTAAATGAATTAAAAATCTCAACCATGACTCAATTCAAATATAAATGAGTCAACCCAATTCAACCCACTAAACCCATTAGACACACACACACACCACACACACACACACACACACATATAAGAAAAATAAATTAGGATTGAGGTCAACTCATTTCCCATATGAGTTTGGTTTAGGTTATTTTGTTAACTCGAAGTTAAATGAGTTTGGTTTGCGGCCAAGTCATGAATATGGTCAAACCCTAACCTACTTGTCAATACGATTTGTGTGTTATGTTATAGTATAATATAAGTTTATAAAATTGTTGGATTTAATTACAATAGTTGTAATTTGGATTATATTAAAAGCTTAATTTATATTAATAAAGAATTCTAAATAGGTAGTTCTTGATATTTTATATTGTTTATCTAACATAACGGTTTCGTCGAATTAGGTTGAATCTAGTTGGTACCCTCTTGCATCTTTTCTTATAGTTTCCCACACTTGATCTAGGGGTCCACTAGAGCACTATGATCTCCGTCTCCTATTTGTTGGCTGTTTTGGTACCCAGAATGCTATCATGTGTTCCATTGTTTCTAGCACTAGGATCAGGGGATTTGGCCAATTTGGTGGTCCATCCGGCTGGCGACCCTTAAAGAAAATACTATGGTTCTAGGATCGAGAATAAACTACATCCATGCTGTATGGTCCAGGCCAAGAAATTATTACAACTCCAAAATTTACAATTGTGTTGGGAGAGTGGCTTTTGCTTTAATATTTCTATTTGGTGGATGCAGCGTTTGGTGGATCTTGGATTTTACAGTGGGGCCCACCCTGATTTATGTGCCTTTCATCCACGCTGTTCATCCATTTTGAAAGCTCACTTTTAGGCATGGACCAAAAAATGAAGCAGGTAAAAATCTCAGGTGGACCCACACTACAGGAAACAGTGATGATTTAATACCTACCATTAAAAATTCTTGGGGGCCACCAGAATGTTTATTAGCCTTCCAACCTGTTGAATAGGTCATGGAGACCTGGATGAAGGGACCACAGAAATATCAGCTTGATACAAAAGTTTTGTAGCCCACAAGATGTCTTTAATGGTCAGTCACCACTGTTTCCTGTGGTATGGTAGTTTTGTAAGTATTTCGGTCAAAACACTTCAAAGAAAAGTGACTGTTTTTTTACTGAGAGTTCACCTTTTGGTGGAAAACATTCCCTGAGGATATGTTTTTGTACGAAACTTCTAATATTTTCACAACTCTCATGTCTTCTACTCACCAAATGCTTTCCTGAAAAATAACTTTTAAAGAAAATGTCACTGGCTCTCATTTTATTTTCCAAACACCCAAACAGGTCCTAAATTTATAAAATACACCCCATGAGATGAAACCATTCTCATAAAATGTCTAAAAAATAAAATAAAATAAAATAAATAAAAATAAAAGCTTGATATTAAAAAAGATAATGTTATTGTTCAAAGCCAGTACACATATAAGAAGATATGGTTTGGTTTCGTACGTGAATGATACTGTTATATTAGCCTGTATTGGTCTGATACAGGTGATGTGGGGGCAATGCCACCTGTTTTCAGTGGTAGCTGATATAGTACAAGAAATTGAATTTTAATCCATTTGGTACCATTTTCAGTCATTGTTCGGTACTAATAATAAATCACCTTAAATGTAAAGCGAAAAAATGCAAACAAATAAAGAAAAATTATAGTAATTGAGAAAGATAGAAAGCGACATGGGTATCAATACATAAAGAATAGATCAACAATGCGGGATTCTTATGCATTAGGTTGGTGTGGCCTTTATTTGTGACAAAGAATGGAAAGGAAAGGATGTGTTTCGAATATAAGATTCGTGCAAAATATAAATATGGCCGCTATCAGTTCCTTTTCGAGGATAGAGACCGAAAGAGACATTATAACAAGCAAACCACACATATTGCATTGGGCACCCTGCCTTAGGAAGTTCTTAATTAGGGCCAGAAGCTAGATAGGGCATACTCCACTCCACTATATTTATCTATTTTGGTAGTTATGTTAAGACACGAGCCAAAAAATGAAGTAGATCCAAAACTCAAGTGTGTCACACGTTAAGAAATAGGGATGATTGAATGTCCACAGGCCATAAAAGTTTTAGATTAGACAATCTTAGTGTTTTCAGTTCATCCTAATTCGAATGACCTTATAAACAGTTTGGATGACATATACAGTATACACAGGGAGGATACAGTAAACATTTCCTTGACAACTTTTCAATATCATGCATCTCACTTGAATTTCTCACAAACATCATGTTGGGGCTTACCTAATCTCTTACTGTGAGAACTTCTTACCATAGGGTGTCGCAGACAATCCACTTTGGACAAACTACAGATTAAAAGTAGTGGTCGATCACCTTGGTTTTAAGTTAGGAACACTTTCATATAATAGCAAAAAGTATTCTTCCCTATTTGTTTAATATGTTCTTGTGTCCACCAACATTTATTATAAATGCATTGTTGTAATATTTTTTCTACATCATTTGATGTTATTTGTTAATGAGGTAAAAGTGTTAATTGGAAATTCTATTTGGACACCAATTTTTCTGCATTTTATAAGATTGTGTTCAAGTAATCTTATACCAAACATTAGGGTTAAGTATGCGTGTACAGGCGTGGAACTCACAGTAAAAATATAAAATGAAAATTTCATATAATAAATATTTATTTATCTTTTAATATAGATTTCACATATGACACACTCACATGATGCTTTTTCTTTAGTATGGGAAGCGCCATGCAGGACGCCGTGCAAAGCCATGCACAATGCGAGGCAGTGGCATTATGCCCTGATGGAACTGTCCCAACCACTCGTCATAAACGCTTTAATTGCAAGATGGTAGCTGATCGAGAACCGAAAAGCATGGGCCCATGGGCAATTTGGTCATTTTATGGGTCCCTTAACTTGCACCATTGGGTACGTCTGATAGAGGTTGGTCGCGAACAATGAATGCAGCTAATGGAATAGTCGAATGGCCATTCATTTAGCGCGACTGACTGTAGCCCGAAACCAGCAATGGAGTACTGCAGGGCCTACCTCAATATATGAATTGCATATCCATGCCGTCCATCTGTTTTTTCAGTTTATTTCAGTGGCTGATCTAAAAAATAAAGCAGCAAAAAAATTTCAGGTGAACCACACCACACGAAACAGTGGTCATTGAATGGCCACCATTAAAATCTTCATAAGTCCACTTTAATGTTTATTCAACTTTCAAATTGTTGATAATGTCACACACACAACTGGATGAAAAGAAAAAAACAAATATCAGCTTGATCTAAAACTTTTGTGGCCGTGAAAGGTTTTTAACGGTCAATAACCACTGTTTTCTGTGGTGTGGTCTACCCGAAATTTGTATATGCTTCATTTATTAAGAAAAAGCCTTAAAATAAGCTGGTAAAACAGATGGACGGCGTGGATATACAGTACATACATCAGGGTAGGCCCTACAGTGAGGGTCCATCCACATCGTTGGTTCATGTCGCAGCCAAGTCGCGCCCATTATCAGATCACCCAATGGGCCCCACCACATCTAAACCGCGCTGTACGGACGTATAATAACTCGCCCGTGCTGTCTTTTTCATTGGTGTGTGTTGTGTAGATGGTGGCGTACGTTAGCTTTGCTGCCACCTCAGCTGCGACCCAAGCGTCGTTCCTGGCGGTCACTGGTGCAAGTCATCTGCAGTGGAGTAAGCTGTGCAACGTATACACCCGATTCTGTGAACAAATCGCCGGTGGGCTACTATGTGGTTTTGCTGCCTCACTTGTTATGACGACAGTTGGCACGATCTCAGCCTTTCATCTCTTCAGGCGTTACTCATCAAAGCAGTTCATGGCCCTTAAATGAGGACCGTAGGTTGGACGTGTATTACTCTTGAGTGAAATGGTAAGTGTACTCGCTTCCAAGTGTGAGATGGACGTGCGGCTTCAGGCACACTTGTCAATGTGGCACATGTGTGGGTTTGGCTTGCCTGATGAGTGGACCAACATATGCTCGCAGTGGACACTACCTAATGAACGGCTTTCTCTCACGTGTGCCATGAGCCCCTTACGTGCATCCACACGTGTCAGTACACTTGGCATTCCTCATCTCTTCTCCTGGAATATATGAGAATTTTCTACTTTTCATAAAAGGTCGAGTACCTTAATCTCTTCTCCTGGAATATATGAGAATTTTCTACTTTTCATAAAAGGCCGAGTACATTAATCTCTTCTCCTAGTTACAGCACATAGGTGAGTTTTATGACGTGGAATGATCACGTCCGTCCGGAATTATTGTAATTACCACAAATTCGAGCAGTGTGGGCCCACCGTACGTGATGTGTAAGTATCATCCAACCCCCTGATTAGATGCGCCACCCTCTTAATCCTAGACCTAAAATCCATCCTGATCCCATTGTTTGGGTGGGCCATATGAAAATAAACAATGGGGTACATTGGACTGAGTAAACTCTGTGGGCCCACCGTGACTTCTCTCTTTAATCCACACCGTTCATTTGTTTTACCAGATCATTTTTGGTTGAATCCAAAGTTAAAGCATATCCAAAGCTCAAGTGGACCACATCACCAAAAATAGTGTGAATTAAACAACTACGGTTGAAATTTTCTTTAGGGCCACGGAAGTTCTGGATCAAGCTATATTTTTGGTTTCCCTTCATCCATGTCTGTCTGAACCCATGAACAGATGAACAGGTTAGATGACAAACAAACATCACTTGGACCTTAGAAAGGTTTTAACAGTAGGTATCACTTAAGCTTTTGATATGATTCAATTTTGGGACCATGCCCTAAAATAATATGGAAAACTGGATGTGCAACGTGGGTAAGAAACATACATCCATGGTGGGCCCTACAGAGTTTACTCGGCACGCTTAAGGGTTAAGGGTACTGAGTAAGAGTTACTCAGTAAGCGGTTAATCTCCAGTGTTTCCTGTGGTGTAATCTAATTGGGCTTTGGATGAAAGGGAAATCATAAATATCAGCTTATCCAAAACTTATGTAGCTTTAAGAAGTTTTCAAAGGTAAGCACTCACTCTCTCTAGTGTTTTATGTCATGCGGTCCACTTGAACTTAGAATCTGCCTCATTTTTGGTATCATGCATTAAATGAGCTGAAAAAATGAATGAACGGTGTGGATAAAATATATACATCATGTGGAGCTACTGTGCTTTTGACAACAGTTAGCTGGCTTGCGTTGGGGTCAGCCAAACCGCTTCCGAAAAAGACACCACCGCATATATGAGCCACATACGTGATGTATGGATTTTATCCCCTCCTTACATCCATTTTTCTAGATCATTTTAAGTTCTTTGGGACCCACCGTGATGTATGGATTTTATCAACTCCATCGATCATTTTTTCAGATTATTTTAGGATATAGGCCCGAACATGAGCTAGATCGAAGGCTCATTTGGACAACAAAGTGGGGATTGAACGCCCACCATTAACTTCTTAGGAGCCATGGAAGTTATGATCAAGCTGATATTTGTGCTTTCCCTTCATCCAGGTCTATCTTATCTTATCTTATGAATAGGTTGCATGGCAAATAAACATAATGGTAGGCCATAAGAAGGTTTCAACGGTGGATGTCATTTTCACTGCTGTTTCCCGTGGTGTGGTCCACTTGGCTCATTTTTGGGCGCTTATCCTTAAAATGATCGGTCAAAAAAGATAGACCGCGTGGATAAATCTCATCCTTCACGGTGGGTTCACAGAGCCCCTGCCTGGACCGAGTCCGTCCTGGGTCTCTGGCGGTGGCAGGACGCAATCCGGTTCCGTAGCAAACCCATACTGTTATGGTAGTTAAATTATACTCGGGCAACCTACGATACTTGATACGCAGGCACTTAGACCTTGTGCATCTTTGCATATATTAACTCGAATTAAATTCTGGAATCCAATGTAACTAAGTCAAAGTCACAGTCCCAGTCCCAGAACCAGAACCAGAACCAGATTGGACGAACAATCCTAACCACTGATGTGTGAACACTTGTTTGTTGGAATAGGACCATCGGATATTTTCATTTTTAACCGTTCAAAATCTGGGACCAAGCCAAACTCAGGCCCAGCCTGATTGATTACAGATGGTCCACAGATCAACTAACCCCACCTGCATTTAGAGCCCGTTCAGGCCAAGCTAAAATGAACAAAAATGCAACCCATTTGAGAAAGTAGGTCAGGTTTGGGTTGAACCGTACCCAACCGATGCCACCCTATAGGTTATCAATGGGTTGGGCCAATTGATCCGAACCGACCCTATAATTGGGCTAGGGTTCATGTTCTATTCTTACATTTGAGTTGAGCCGCAGCTAACTGGGTCAGGTCAATTGAGCCCTATCTCGAAAGCCTGAATGCCACCCATGTGCAGCTGGACCGGTATGGCCAGGTCAGGCCTGGTCGTGATAAAATGATTTGGGCCCAAGCTCAGTCTGAAAATTGATTGGGCCATGCATGCCAGCCCAAACCAACTCATGGGCCTTGCTCATGGGTCCAAGCACTTCAAAAGCTGGACCAGAGGTCTCAAGGCCCATTTGCACCGTCACACGTACAAATTTTCATGACTGTATAAAATACATCTGATGGGAGATAATTAGTAAATACATTGACGGGAATCTACGTCACCATGCATGCATCCTGCATGACACGTGGATGGTTACCATAGGACAATGGAACGTCCTCCATATTCTGCTCACCAACAGCGATTAATTAAATCCCCACGGTTAGATGGGTCAGCTCCAATCCACATCGCTAAGATCCGCCACTCATGTGAAAATCAGGCCATTCCAGTGATCAGGGGGCCACGACATCAAAATCAACAGTTGGCTAATGAGCTGACCCAATGTGTAGGTTTGGGCCAGTTGGAGAGTGGATCGGTTTCCTTTGGACTTCATGGCACAGATGCCCTGCACGTGTGACAGTTGGAATGTGGAGGTTCAGTACCATGTAGATCAAGTGGTGCTTATGCCATGTGTTATATATATTTAAGCATGGGCATGGCATCCATTGAGAATAAAGCACACCAGTTTGGTTGCACCATCAGGTCCACTTGGATAGATAGTCCAATGATCATAACCGTTCATGGAAAATATCACTAAGTATGGTGGTCCACACTAACCGTGTAATAAGAATTCACGTAGCCTACTAATTAGTTTTTGATCTCTCAAATCATACGACGTAATCTTGTCTACTCTCGCTTTATCGCAATAACAATTTCACTGCTTCCTAGTGTTTCTTATTAGGGTTAGATATATATCTGCTGACAAGACCCACTGCGAGTGAAATATCCGCTCTAGTACAGACCATGGCATACATCAAACTTTCAACTGCGTTCGAATAAGACATGAAATATATCCTGCTTTTCTTCATTTGTTTTAGGATACTATTCAGAAGAAAGCTTAACATAATTCACGCGAAAAACACTAACCGACTTTGCCCTGTCCATCCCATACTTCATTAATAACTTCTCAAGGTATTCAGTCTGAGATAAGCATAGCCCGATCCTCTTCCTTCATATGTGTATATCAATGTCAAAAACCTTCTTTACAATCCCTAGATATTTTATTTCAAATGTCTCTGATAACTGAGTCTCAGTATGTCGATCTCAGACATGATATAACTGGCGATCAACATGTCATCAATATACAAAACTAAGATGATAAACTTCTCATCACTCATTGTTTTTAAATATATACAATAATCATATTCACTCCTTGATAAACCTCTGACTCAGCATAAAAGAATCAAACTTTTTGTACTACTACCAATGTTATGGGGAAATCTGTACAAGGACAGTCGGGGTCAGCCTGAACTACATCAATCAGATAGCAAGGCTTCAGAAGGAGGACACAATGTTGGGGGTCAACTCCTAAGTCATGACTCAGGACTACAATCCTGATTGGCCGACCCGAACCCTCGTCCTAGGCTGAAGGGGAATGGATAGGTGGAGTCTTGATCTTTGTTCTCGGCTTTGATCAGCGAACTCCAACCTCAGTGACTTGTTGACAGGCTTCGACTATTAGTACTAGGTTTCACGACAGTACGATCCGAGGCCAAGACAGAGCACATGTATTCCGAATGTCTACGCCGAGGTCGGGTTAAAGCATGTATGTATCCTGCATAAAGGTCGAGGCCGAGTCTCGGCATAGACGTATCATGTGCGAGGCTAGGGACGAGCCTATGATGGTACTTCGCACGCCGAACCTGGAGATCGACCTAGATACAGACGAGACCAACGATCTCGCCCAAAGATGCGCGCCATTAGGACACGATACGCCACTTAATCCAAAGATTACGGATAATATCTCCACGATCATAATATCTCATTAATTGAGTGAATCATGCCGAGATTAACAGATGTAGATCATCTAACCCACAGGTATAAATACCAGGGACCTCATTGCTACAGGTACGCAATATCTTGCACCCTCTCTCTACATTCGACTTAGACCCAAATTCTCTAGCCTGATTTAGGCATCGGAGGGTCCCCTGGTTGAGCCAGGGTCTCCTTTGTTCACCTTTTTGTGCAGGACCAGGTGACTTGGAGGTTCGCTACATTGAGTGGAGGGTGGTCCAGATTTTGACCTCAATATTTTTTGGCGCTGTCTGTGGGAATTGTAAACGAAAAATTAGTAGGTTTTACCAGAAATGGCGAGAGGAAAGAAAAAGGTGATAGTGGTGGAGCCTGAACCTATCAGGCAACACCAATCTTCTTCACTATTGCACACCGAGTCAGCTCCGATAGGACCGTCCCAATGGACTCGGAACCGAGGAGGGAAATACAAGGCGTTGCAAAACGAAGTCCAGATATTGAGAGACGAAATCAACTGAATGAAGGCGCAACAGAATCAACAACCATCAATAAACCTGGTGGAAGCCACTTCAGCGCCCGAAGAGCGACCTCAGCTGAACGGTTCCCGGGCTAGAAGTTCCCAAGCGCAGTCCTCACGTACTCCCGACCCTATTAAAGAGCCATCTACCCGAATTCCACAACCCGCTCAGGATGCCGCACAATCTTACATGTCTGCCACTTCGGCTCTGGCCCCTACTAACCTCTGTCATCGGTTGGAGAGAAGTAGACGGGGCAGAACATCCAAGGTGGCGGATGCCCCCTAAGAGACAGTGGCTGAGAATCAAAACCCTTTGGAAGCACAATTCAATGAATTCCAAGACCAGTTTATGGCATTCCAGAAGAAACAGCAATCTATTTCCGTCCCAACTGTAGTCCAGACGATGATGGAAGAAACCGAGCATCCCTTCACCTCTGAAATCGTGGACGAGGTGATGCCATCGAGGTTCAGGATGTCTCCTGTCATCCAATTCCCCTGATCCGGAGACTCCTTGAAACACGTGGAGTCATATCGTTAATTGATGCAGATCCAGTCAGCCACGGATGCCATGATGTGTCGAGCCTTCTCAATAACTCTCTCCTGGTCTGCTCGGAGTTGGTACCGACAACTTAAACCGAAATCGATCGGCTCCTTCGCAGAACTCAGCAGAATGTTCCTTACCCAGTTCATCTCTGGGAAGAAGAGTCGAAAGCCGACTACCCATCTGTTCACCTTCAAGCAGAGAAACAAAGAGCTGCTAAAGGATTACATTGCTCGCTTCAACGAGGAAGCATTGTTAGTGAAAGATTACGATGATAAAATGGCGCTCTCAGCCATGTTTAGCGGGCTCAAAGAAGGAAGGTTCACCTTCTCAATTCGAAAGAATCCACCGACTACCTTGGTCGAGCTCATCAACAGGGCTCAGAAATACACTAATGCCGAGGAATTCTCCAATTCCCACAGAAACATCCAAGCAGCCGAAACGTCATCAAAAGAAAAAAGGCCAAGGAACGAAGAACCTTAGTCATCCAACAAGAAACCCGATAAACGAGCCCCTTGTGATCATCGGCCGAGCCGGAGACTCGAGGGCAAATTCCGTTCTCACACCCCTCTCAACACCTCTACAGAGTAGATCTTGTTGGATATTAGGGGTCAGAGGCTCCTGAACTGGTCTGTTTGCATTAAGACTGACGTAGAGAACCGGGACAAGCGCAAGTACTGTCGGTTCCACCACAACATGATCAACTGTGTGGATCTCAAGGACGAGATCGAGACCCTTATTCGCAAGGGTCATTTGCGCCGATACACTAAGGAGGAGAGGTCGGCTCGAAAAGAGGAAGGGTCCTGCAAAACTGCAGAAGAACCTGCCGAAATCAGAACCATTTATGGTGGTTCATCTGGTGGAGGTTACTCAAACAGGGCTCGCAAAGCCCACTCTCGGGGTTCAGACCCCGAGCACTATGTCCACCTTGCCGAAAGGCCAAAGAAGGAACTCCATGTCAGCCCTTGCAGCTTGACTTTCACAGAAGATGACGCGCGGAATCCAGCATCCGTACGATGATGCCCTCATGGTAGCTATGAGCATAGCTAACTGTAAGGTCTTCCACATCCTGGTCGACACGGGAAGCTCAGCCAACGTCATTTACTCCAAAACATTCAAGAGAATGGGTATCGACAGGTCATGACTCCGACCTGTGAAGACCCCTTTACACTGTTTTGCCAGGGATAAGGTAATATTCGAAGGAGCCATTTCCCTTCCCGTGACGGCAGAAGAAGGACAGCATCAAGTCACACTTCTCGTGGACTTTCTTGTTGTCAACGTGCCATCAGTGCACAACATCATTCTGGGCAAGCCTTCCCTCAATGCAATGAGGGTGGTTGTGTCCACATACCATCTAATGATGAAGTTCCCCGCTGAAGGTGGGGTTAGATACCTCCGAGGGGACCAACATGAGGCTCGGAGATGCTATGCGATAGCTGTGAAAATGGTCAGTGAAGCAAGCCCGCACCATCAACGTCATCGATATCATGGAAGGCCCCCTCTAAGGACTTGGAGACCGTCCCGCTTAAGGAAGCAGACCCAAGCAAAACCGTTCAACTTGGGTCTTCGTTGAATTCCGAGCAGAGATCTCAGATGCTGACTTTTCTACAATAGCACAAGGACGTCTTCGCGTGGTCATATAAGGATATTTCAGGGATCTCTCCAGATATCATGGTCCACAGATTGAATGTGGATCCAGACCACAAACCAGTAAAACAAAAGAGAAGAGCGTTCGATGCCGAGAGGTATACAGCCATAGCCGATGAAGAGTCCAATTTCCTTAGAGTCAGTTTCATTGAAGAAATACATTATCCGGACTGGATCGCCAATGTGGTCCTGGTGAAGAAAGCAAGTGGGAAGTGGCAGGTCTGTGTCGACTACTCAGACCTGAACAAGGCCTGTCCGAAGGATAGCTTCTCCTTACCTCGGATTGATTAGCTGGTGGACAGCACAGCTGGACATGAATGACTCTCCTTCCTAGATGTCTATTTCGGGTACAATCATATTCCGATACATCCTCCAGATAGGCAGAAGACTACCTTTGTCACGGACGAAAGACTCTACTGTTACCGGGTCATGCCCTTCGGCCTGAAGAATGCTAGGGTGACATACTAGAGATTGGTGAATCAAATGTTCGCAAAACAGATTGATTGAACAATGGAAGTTTACATCGATGACATGTTCATCAAGAGCGTCAAATCATCCGACCACCTCGTAGACCTCGAAGTAACATTTTCAATCCTCCAGGAGTATCGCATGAAGTTGAACCCAGCCAAGTGTGTCTTCGAAGTCGATTCAGGCAAGTTCCTTAGATTTCAAGTTAGCAAGAAAGGCATCAAAGCAAATCCCGATAAGATAAAAGCGTTGCTAGATATGAGCTCCCCTCGAACAACGAAGGAAATCCAATGTCTGACTAGCCGAGTTGCAGCGCTCAGACAATTTATCTCTAGAGCTACCGACAGGTGCCTCCCCTTTTTCCAGCAACTAAAAAGTCATAAGAAAGCAGAGTGGACATCTGAATGAGAGCAGGCATTCCAGGAGCTGAAGCAATACTTAGGTTTGCCTCCCTTACTGTTAGAGCTGGGCATCGGACCGAGTCGAATCAGATTGGGCCCAACTCAACCAGATCCGAGTTTTACATGACCTGACCCGAACTCGGTCAGAACCGGGACCGAGTCCTGGTCCTCTGACCCAATCCGATCCTAACCCATGTGGCCCTGGACCGATCCGAGTCCGACTCGGTCAAGAAAACCGAGTCGGATCGAATTGGCCCAAGTTCGAATCCGATCCAAGAAAAAAAAAAAAAAAAAAAAGAGGAGAGAGAGAGAGGGAGAGAGAGAGAGATTTTGTACCTTAATATGACATCGCTTCTTCTTGTTGAATCTGAGGAAGAGAGAGGGCCATTACAGCTCTAGATTCTTTTAAACCATCCATTTGGAGGACAATAACCAAATTGACCCAATTACCCATGCAAGTGGATAGCTCATTTAGTGGGACCAACTGTGGGCAGTCAACGCCCATCAAGCAATCCCAGCCAACAAACACAGTGGATTTCTAGAGGAACGGTTGGTTAGATTCTTCCAAACCACCCATTACCAAGAGGATGATGAAATGGGCGAGGACCATCCATTGAAGATCGTTTCTGCAACATCACCTATCCAAAATTGAGCCCACCAGATGAACCGTCCGGATCACTATTTCAAGATAGGTTCGTCTATACATAACAAGCTGAGGCAATGTGCATTTCAGAACTGAAATGAACAAAAGAAAATAGAAAAAAAATAATAATAATTTTAAACAAACAAACAAACAAAAAAGGGGGTGTGTTCCTCAAAAGCATGGGACTTAAATATCATTTCTAAATAAAAAATAAAAAAAATACATGAAGAAAGTGTGTGTGTGTGTGTGTGTGTGTGTGAGAGAGAGAGAGAGAGAGAGAGAGAGAGATGTATCGATCGGATTGGGTGTGAGGGATCGACCGGCAGAATCCATCTTGGAGAGGATTTCAGTGCGGATGGGCTGGATGAAAGCCAGCTCTTGGTCGAGGGCATTTTGGGAAACGGAGTTGAGGAAACCAAGGAGACGGAGGCCGAGAATTTGGGCGGAGGTGAAATCGGCTCTTTCAAGAGCGGAGTCGGCACCGAAGAGAAGGGAATGCAGCCTCTTCAGCTCTCTTCCACCTCCTCTCTCCAGCAAAGGAGAGGAGACTGGCGTCGGGCGTCAGGCAGGCTGCAAGCAGCAGAACGGCCGAACGGGTGTTGAAGAAGTAGAGGAGACTGGAGAGGAAGAAGATCGTCCGTCGCTGTCGGGCAGGCAGCAGAACGTCGGGCAGCACTCGTCGTCGTTCGGGTAGGGTTAGGGTAAGAAAAGAGGGAAAGGGAGAGTCGGGTAAAAAAAAGGGTTAGGAATGTTAGGGTTAAAAGTAAAAAAAAAATGTTTTATAGTACCCGCCTGCCATTCGGGTCAGATCTGTTCGGGTCGGGTCGGGTCCATACGGTTCGGGTATCCGGGTCGGGTCGGTTTGGATATAGGTCTATCCGGACCTGAACTGAAAGAAATCAGATCTGGAAAATCATACCCGATCAGGCTTGATCTTAGCCGTCGGTTTTGTTTGGAACGGGCCGGATCAGGGCGGATCGGGTCCATTTTGCCCACCTCTACTTACTGTCGAAACCAGAAGAGGGCGAGCTCCTACTCTTGTATCTAGCAGTCTCGGTCTCAGCCGTTAGTTCGGCGCTCATCAGGGAAGTAGGAAACAAGCAATATCTCGTCTATTATTTAAGCAAAGTGATGGTACTCGCCGAGACCAGGTACCCAAGCATTGAAAAATTGGCGCTCAGCTTGGTTTTCTCAACACATCAGCTGTGTCCGTACTTCCAAGAGCACATCATCATCGTCCTGACCGACTCTCCTCTAAGGCAAGTTATCCAGAAGCTAGACGTCTCAGGTCGATTGACGAAATGGGCAATAGAACTCGGGGAGTTTGACATCCAATATCGTCCGAGGGCTACTATTAAAGGCCAACCCGTGGCTGACTTCATAGCTGAGTTCACTATCCCTAGTGCCGATACCGTAGCGAGAGTAGTTGTCGTGACCCCGCCTGTTCCCTCACTTATCAGGGATACGGAGTTAGAGTAGAGGTGGGTCCTTTATGTCGACGGGTCTTCCAATGCGCCAAGCGCGTTGGGGCAGGAATTGTCCTGGTCGCCCCAGATTCTATGACTATATAGTACGCCCTCAAGCTTGGTTTTAGAGTCTCCAATAATGAAGCAGAGTACGAGGCCTTGTTGGCAGGACTCAGACTGGTGGCCAGTCTAAGAGTTCAGTCCCTGGAAGTGCGGTGTGATTCCCAACTTGTAGTAAACAACATCTCCACTGAGTATGAAACCAAGGAGACCAAGATGGTGGTTTATCTGGCCGAGGCCCGGAAATTGATTGAAGGATTCTGGAGTTGCAACATCAACCAGATTTTGAGGGCAGAGAATTCTTGGGCCGACGCCCTTGCAAAGTTAGCTTCGGTCACGGAAGAAAAGATTCCTCGGATCATTCCAGTAGAGTTTATGGAAAGCCCGAGCATCGACCGAATGGACAGAGATGCGGTCAACCCGGTCGAGACTACACCAAGTTGGATGGACCCAATCTACGACTGCTACCTTGTATCTGGTGATGTCCCCTAGGACAGGCTGGAGGCTCGATGCCTTAAGATCGGAGTTGCTCGATACATTATCTTGGACGGGGTCTTATACAATAAGGGGCATTCACAGCCCTACCTCAGATGTCTTCGACCCAAGGAAGTAGATTACGTGATAGAGAGATCCATGAAGGTATCTGTGGTAATCACTCCAGTGGCCGAGCATTAGCTCTGAAGGTACTCCATCAGGGGTATTTCTGGCCGACCATTCGAGAGGACTTGAAAGATTATGTCCGAAGGTACGACAAATGTCAGAGGCTCGCAGCAATACCGAGGCAGCCCGCAGAAGAGATGACCCCCATGAGTGGGCCGTGACCATTCGCCTAGTGGGGGATCGACATCATCAGACCTTTGCCCATAGGGAAAGGACAGGTGAAGTTTGCTATCGTCACGGTCGATTACTTCACTAAATGGGTCGAGGTCGAGCCCGTGGCTAAGATCACTGAACAAAAGATGATCGACTTCGTCTGGAAGAATGTCATTTGCCGGTTCGGAATCCCACGAACAATCATTTCTGGCAACAGCAAGCAATTCGACAACGATAAGTTCCAGAGCATGTGTAGGGGGCTCAGCATCTCAAATGCCTATTCTTCGCCTAAGCATCCGCAGTCTAACAGGTAGGTAGAAGCCGTGAACAAAGTCATTAAGCACCATCTTAAGACGAAATTGGAAAATGTGAAAAGCAATTGGGCTAAAGAGCTCCCGTTTGTCCTCTGGACCTACCGGACCATGGCCCGATCGTCTAGTGGGAAGACCCCCTTTTCGCTGTCCTATGGCTTGGAGGCAATTGTCCCAGTTGAGATTGGCCTCCCAACGGCTCGCGTCAGAAATTACCAGGAAGATCAAAATGTAGAGTAGGTTGCGGCAAGCCTCGACTTCCTAGAAGGCCAGTGATATCACCCGACTCCGAGTTGCAGCTAGGCATCATCAAGTGGCACGATTCTTCAACTCAAGGGTAAAGACGAGGCGGTTCCAGCCAGGGGACTTGGTCCTCCATCGCGTCTTTCAAAATACAGTGGAATCTGGGGTTGGGACGCTCGGGCCCAATTGGGAAGGACCCTATCGTGTGATCAGATCAACCCAGCCAGACTCCTATCACTTGGAAGATCTTGAGGGACGTCTGCCTACCCCCTAGAACGTTAAGCACTTAAAGATCTACTATCAGCAGGGATTTACTGGCCATTGAAGACCCTCAATAAATGTAATGCTTGAAACTACTAGCCTCTTAAGGCCTCTAGTAAAAGTTTCACCTTTTCTACATTGTCTACTTATGCAGTCTACAAACGGAAAAAGTTTCTCTCTTAAAGTAGAGGTTAACTTAACAAACCGATCCCTTAAAGAAGGGGTCAGAATGTTAAACCCATGAAAAATCTACAAGGGATCCCCTCATACATAGGGGGAAAGCCTAGAGATGTCCCGATTCACTGAGTTAAGGGTCAGATCGTCACGCAAAGACAAATCTACTAAAACGACTTAGCGCGCCATTCATGGGAGGGTTGGCCCCTCAAGGGGTCGGTCCTTAGAATGCTAACCTTAAGAATCGTTATAACAATCAACACATGCAAATAAGACATCCACAAGTAATCGTCATTCATTCAAAAAGTTGTCATCACGAATCATCCATTTACATTATATATATATAAAAAAAAAAACAACACAAGTTTTATTCCCTCTGAGTAGAGGGACCAGCTACCGAGCTAGGGGGCTGAACGTCGAGGGCAAGTTCTGCGACAGGAGGGGCATTCTCAGGCTCGCTTGCCGCCACAAGTTCAGCATCTTTAACATTGTCTGTCGCGAGAGCGTCAAGGTTGAGGGCCGGATGGAGCCTTCGGACCTCAGCTAGGCAAGCATCGAAGCCAGTATTATAGCCGAAGTAGTACAATTTATCCAATTTCTTGGCCCTCTCAGTTGAATCCTTGTATTTAGCCACGGCCACGGTAGCCTGCGAAGCTGCCCTAGCCTCTAGCTCATCTCGTAAGGCCGCCCGGTCAGCTGATGCCGCAGCCTCCAGGACAATCCGCTGCCGAGCCAACTGGTCTACAACCATCTATCGCTTCGTCTCGAGTATGTCCTTCGCATCCTTGAGCCCCGTGTCGGCTCTGCGATCCGAAACTCCAAGTCCGACTTAACCTGGCGCAGACACCTAACTTCAGGGTCGGCAATGTCCAAGCGAGCTTGGAATTGATTAACCTCGCCCTAAAGAGCAAGCTCCCTTGCTCGACCCTCTGTAGCAGCCTTCCTCAACTCCTCTGCAGTGAAAGCCTCCAACTTTTTCTCGATCTCGACCCGTCGTGCCTCTTGTTCGGCCTTCTCCACCACAAATTTGGCGCGCTCTGTTTAACATAACTTCAGTGTGAGAGCGAGGATGGGAGGGGTTTATATAGCCACCTCATTGCTCGACGCCATTATTGCAAGCAACCATTCACGAAGCCGATACGACTCGGCACTGGCGCCGAGGGACACATGGAAGAGTGTTATACGCCTGAACCCCTGCTTCGAGGTCGGGATCTTCTCAGCATTTAATGACATTAAAGACGCAAGTGCCTCCTTGCTCCTCTAACACACGTGGAGCTGTTTCCTTTGCCCCGCTGTCTGCGAATCGTAACCGCCGCCACACGTCCTTTACTAAGAAGACAGAAACTGAAGGGTTGCAGCCGCTGCGCAGCATACAGGATCTGAGGCGTACGAATCACATTAAATACGCTATGATCATCCTAATCGCCATCATGAGCAAGGGAGGGGAAACGTCATTTCATTTTCCTAAGTATTTACTCTCCAAGTCCAGATTCGAACCAAGAGAGTAGGGGGGTTCTGTTATGGGGAAATCTGTACAAGGACAGTCGGGGTCAGCCTGAACTACACGAATCAGATAGAGAGGCCTCGGAAGGAGGACGCAATGTTGGGGGCCAACTCCTAAGTCATGACTCGGGACTACAATCCTGATTGGCCGACCAGAACCCTCGTCTTAGGCTGAAGGGGAATGGCTAGGTCGAGTCCTGATCTTCGTTCTCAGCTTTGATCAGCGAACTCCGACCTCAATGACCTGTCGACAGGCTTTGACTATTAGTACTTGGTTTCACGACAGTACGATCCGAGGCCAAGACAGCACATGTATTCCGAATGTCGACGTCGAGGCCGGGTTAAAGCATGTATGTATCCTGCACAAAGGCTAAGGCCGAGTCTCGACATAGACATATCATGTGCCAAGGCTGGGGACGAGCTTGTGATGGTACTTCGCACGCCGAACCTGGAGATCAACCTAGATGCGGACGAGACCGACGATCTCGCCCAAAGATACACGCCATTAGGACACGATACGCCACGCAATCCAAAGATGGCGGATAATATCTCCACGATCATAATATCCCGTTAATTGAGTGAATCATGCCGAGATTAACGGATGTGAATCGTCTAACCCACAGGTATAAATACCAGGGGACCCCATTGTTACAGGTACGCAATATCTTACACCCTCCTTCTACATTCGACTTAGACCCAGATTCTCTAACCAAATTTAGGCATCGGAGGTCCTCTGGCTGAGTTAGGGTCTCCTTTGCTCACCCTTTTGTGCAGGATCAGGGTGACTCGAAGGTTCGGTGCATTGAGTGGAGGGTGGTCCAGATGTCGACGTCAACAACCTACATGACTGTTTTAGGCCGTACAACGACATTTTCAACCTGCAAACCTTGTTCTATGCCCTTCATATTTCGAAGCCTTTTAATTGCTTCATGTAGATCTGTTATTCCCATTCTCTATGCAGGAAGGCAGTCTTTACATCCATTTATTCTAGCTCGAGATTGTATTGGGTAACTAGCACTAATACATTCACTTTGAGGCGTAGTTTAAATGCATTCTAAGTTCACCTCTAAGTTTAACATTCGTACATCTACACATGCCATACAATCTCAAAATTTTCCACCATCACATTCTTAAAACACATTATTTAATCTGAAATCAAGTGAGTCCACCCATTTGAAACTTTATTCAATCATAAGATTAATATCACCAAATGGAATGGTTAAGAAACATGTAACGTAACAGCTTTTAACATCATATCTACAAGGAATAATCTAATTTCCTAAACAACAATTTATATTAACATTTCATTAATTTAGCATAGCTAATTCATCCTTTTTTTTTTTTTAGCTGGCTAGTACACCCCACTGTCAATTCACACATCACTGTTAGCCACCCCCACTAGGGAATTGATACTAAGACCTCAGTGTTGAAACGAGGTATCTTTCACTCAGTCTACCACTTGAGCTATGAATCAGGGTGTCAGCTAGTTCATCTTTCGCTAAATACAACCATTGATCTTAAGTGTCATCTGCCATTTGGGCCTCATTCTCTAGCATCTGATTCAGATTTCCTATCTCGATCTCCTCTATATGGTTAGTCAATGAACCCATCATCGTTCATTCACATTATAAATAAGATAGTATAAGCAACATCTAAATATACATATGCAAATATGAATATGTATGCAGAGATGTAATCGTCCACTTGCTTGGATTTGATATCCATCAACCTGCATTTACATCTAATAGGTTTCTAGCATAGGTAGGCTTGGGCAAGACCCGCATCTACTCCTTGAATAGGCTATCATAAATCATGGGCATCTGGTAAGGAATCTACCAGGAGACCATCCATGGAAGGAGACCATCCATGGAGATCCCTCAGAAACCTAGTCATGAGATGTGCATACACGATTGTCTAGAGCGAGCCTCTAGGAATTAGCAGGAACTCTATGGATACATGTAATGTATGCTCAACACACAATGCATCGACATACACAATTTTCATATACATATCTCCGTATGAGAGGAAACAATGGATTCATGATTGTAATGATTTAAATGTCCGCATATTCAATTCACGATAGTAACTGTTCAAATTATTATGAAATCATATGTTTAAAATCAACTTAGCGTGGCAGCATAGCTAACATAACAATCATAACATTTATCTTAATTATATAAATATGAGACATGTTGGGATTCACTCACTTATAATAGAGATAAATCTGCTGAACAGTCATACAGGTCTGAGTCTAATAACCCTTATACATAATTTAAACCATATATCATAACTTATTAATCACATCATCATAATTCATGATATGTTAGACTAACATAGGAGTCTGTTGATAAACCTATCGATCGATCGAGCCAGATCGAAGACCCTCGAGTGACCCCTTCAATCGATCGGTCATAGATCGAGGGAATTCAAATTTAACAAATTAAGTCTTTGAACACTTTTTATTATTTTCGATCGATTGAAACCACTCGTCGATCGATCGAGAAAAATCAAAATTAATTCAATTTAGTCGTTGGACTATTTTCACTACCTTTGGTCGCTGCCTTTGATTGATTAAGACTGATAGAGGAATCTCTCGATTGATCAAGACCAGTTATTGATCAATCGAGCTAATTTTCCAATTTTAACTTTTGGTTGCTAGGCAAAAATCACCTTCTTCGATTGATCGAAGCCTTACCTCGATCGATCAATCGAAGCCGAATGAGTTATGCTTAGAGGTGGGCATCGGTCCGGATCGGATCGGATTGGATCCAACTCGATCCGAACCAAAATCTCAGCGGTTTGATCTGAACCCGATCCGATCCGGGCCACCTGACTCAGACTGATCCGATGTGTGGTTGGCCTGACCCGAATCGGGTCCGACTCGGCTAGTGAAACCAAGTCAGATCAGATTAGGTATGATTCGGATTACATGAATTTAATTCAACTCCTTCATATGGTGTGGTCCACTTCAGCCTTTAATATGCCTTCTTTTTGTACTCAATGCCTAAAATGATATGTCAAAATGGATGAACGGCTTAGATAAAACATATACATCGAAGTGGGTCCCACATATCTCTGATGAACTTTCCATCCACCGTATCAATGTTTTTATTGGACTGTGTATCGTGCCTTGCACGAAATCGGGGTAACTTGCTTTTCACATAAGAACAACTTGCACTGGGATTGACGTTACCAAGTTCTGTGGGCCTAAACATGGGGTATGTGTTATATCCAAACCGTCCATCCATTTGGCAAGCTCGTCTTAAGGCTTGAGATGAAAAAAAGACAGATCTAACTATCAAGTGGACCACAGGAAATGTTTAACGGTGAAAATCATTCTTGCTGCTATTTGTGGTGTGGTCCAGATGATCTTTGGATATTATCCATTTTTTGGATAATCTTCTATAATGATCTCTAAAAATATATGAACGGTGTAGATATAATAAACACATCACTGTGGGGCCCATATAACTTTGATCTCCTTTAAACCGTTCGTACAACTCGGAGCTCGAGGAGCATCAGTTTCGTCTTCGCACGCCAGCTAGCATAGCTAGTTAGCTATGGAAGTAGATTGCGTACTATGTAACTCAGTTCACTAAGTGTACTGAGTAAACTTTGTGGGGTCCACCGTGATTTGTATATTTTATCTACTCCGTCCATCCATTTTAGCGGATAATTTAATGTTTCCTCCCAAAAATGAGATACATCCAAATCTCAAGTGCACCTCACCACGGGAAATAATGTGAATTGAAATTCCACCGTTGAAAATTTCTTGGGGCCAACAGAAGTTTTGGATCAAGATGATATTTGTTTTTTACCTTCATCCATGTCTGCGTAATCTTATGAACAGGTTAGATGACAAATAAAAATCATAGTGTGCCCTAGTAAGGTTTCAACGGTGGAAGTCATTATTCACATTGTTTCTTATAGTGTGGTCCACTTGAGCTTTGGGAATACTTCTCTTTAGACTCAACCACTAAAATTATCTCGAAAAACGAATGGATGGCGTGGATAACCCAATACATTCATGGTAGGCCCAACCGAGTTTACTCTGTACGATAGAAGCGTAATGAGTAACTCACTACGCAATCTTATTTCCCTACTTCCTAGTTCATAGGCTACAACAGTAGCCAGCGTGTGGTACTAGTACTGAAATTGATGGTTGGCTACTCCTTTGTTCGGTGATCTGTGGGCTGCACCATGATGTATGTATTACATCGATGTCGTTCATTCATTTTACGGATCATTTTAAGTCTTGATACAAAATATCAAAGGTATAAAAGTCTCAGGTGGACCACACCACAGGAAAACAATAATGATTGGATATCCTCCATTAAAATCCTCCTAAGGTTCCAGATCGGGTCGAATCTGATCGGATCGGGTCCATTCGGATCAGGTTTCGGATCAGATCGATCCAAATTGACCACGATCCGATCCTGATCCGAAAATCATCTGGATCTGAATTGTCTAACTCGATCCGCCCCGATCTAGACCGTCGGTTCGGTTAGGATCGGGTTTGATCGGTCGGATCCACCGGATCGGATCCATTTTGCCCAACTCTAGTTATGCTACACGAACTTATTTAAAAACTTTTAGAGTTTTTCTCTATTTCCTTAAGTTTTATGGATTTATCATATTCATAAGTTAGGGGCAAACCATCCGATGATTCCCCATCACAAAGTTTTGGAGAAACCAAAGGATTGCTAGAGAAAAAAAAACTCCCAAGATATACAATAATCTTACGGCATGATTCATCATTGAAACTATCCATAAATTGTTGTGCACAATCTAACAATCAGATCACTTTAGAATTTGGGGCTATGATATGTTTTGACCTTAAGGAAACTCTGATTCACACCGATTTGAACTAACATTATTAGATGGTCCAAAGCCGACCTTTACGGAAAGAAATCTCGCATAAATCCTTCTCATTTATTTAAACCTTCTCATATATTTAAATAATACATGAAAGGCCGATCTATCTCATTCATGATGTAGATTTAGAAATTTTTAATTGAAATATAGAAAATTTAAAAGGAATAGAATTAAAAACTTACCAACAGAAGCTTTCTCCACGGGCTCTCTCTCTCTCTCTCTCTTGCTTATGACCTTAGAGTTTTGGTCGGAAAATTCTCTACAATCCCCCTTTTTGATAGAAAGAAAAGCTTTGAATCTTGAAAATTCCTCCCAAGTATTATAATTTTGTGCAAAAAGTAAAATACCATAATACTAAGAATTGATCGTCTGGCCTTATCATCCACCAAAAGTGTCTCTCTCAAAGTTTTTAGTATTTATTTTAATTATTAATTATAAAATTAAATTTCTAATCTAATTAATGCCGATCTTAAGATGGCTTAAAATTTCAGTGTGGTACAAAAGCAGAGTTAGCTCCAAAACTACCAAGCAGTTACAAAGGAATTAAAACACATTTCAAAACTTACTTATCTTGTCTCTAACCATGGGTCATCATCTTTTTTAAGATTTGCTAACCCTTTTAAGGTTCTGAGGAGACAAACTACATCTAAGGGATGTGAGACTCATAACTATACAACGAGTTTTAACTTAAGACAAATGGAGCCATGCTTTCTTAATCTAAACCCTTGCTGTGTTGTGCTCCATCATGGATGGACCATGCTTCTTTTTTTTTTTTTTTTTTTTTTAAATTCTCTGGTTCTTAGTCACATCTCAACCAATACCTTGTCCTTTGGACCTTTTTAGTTGGATGTGCATTGTTTTTATATTTCCCATCACAGCCGTCAATTTGAATCAACCAGTTACAATTGCTGGCGGATGGAAATGATGGCAACCACCATAGCAGCCTTAGTTACCTTGTCTACTAATCGTGGATTGCAGACTCCTCTGTGCTGAATGGGACTTGTCCAAGTAGACCTGGATCTAAACAAGTACCATCCGGTTCAATATCTCCACTCACCCTTCAAAATATGAATATATATATATTCAACCCAACTCGGGCGAGTCATGACTGGACTCAGGATCATAAAACTACACATCTAAACTTGTCGCGCGCGCGCGTGCGCGCGCCTGATTCAACCCAACTCAGGCGAGTCATGACTGGACTCAGGATCATAAAACTACACATCTAAACTTGTAGCTACTACCACGATGGTACGGTTTGATTTATTTTTATTCCACGTATGCAATTTGTTAATAATTTCTAACTGCTACGTATCATCTATCACACTCCACCAGAGTATCAAACTATTTGTTCAAAACTGTGTATACGTGGACAAGTTCTGAGGCCTCACCATGATGTATGTGTTTTATCCAGACCGTCTACCCATTTTTCCATATTATTTTAGGGCATTAGGCCAAAACTGAGATAGATCAAATGCTCAAGTGGACAATACTATAGGAAACAATGGAGATTCAACGCCTACCATTGAAAGTTTCTTGTGGGCCGTAGAAGTTTTGGATTAAGCTTATATTCTTGTTTAGCTTCATCCAGGTCATTGTGCCTTTATGAACAGGTTGGATTGAAAATAAACATCATGGTGGGGGCATAGGAAGGTTTCAACACGGCCGTCATTATCCCACTGCTTCCTGTGGTGTGGTCCACTAGAGTTTTGGGTCCGGATAATTTTTGGCCTCATGTCATAAAATGATCTGAAAAAATTAATGGACCGTATGGATAATTACATACATCATGGTTAGGCCCACAACAGAGCTTTTCCACGTACGCTACGCAATCGAGTCCAATATCACGGAACTCGGACAGTACCTAAGTAGTATATAAAAATCAATAAATACACTGACAGTGTGTAGTAGTACTCATACACAGATCGGGTTGCCAGCGGTAAAACCGGCCCGACTGATGCGCCGGATGCAACGGCTTTCACATTCTCGCTCGCTTGAGATGGCTTGTGGGTTTCACGTCACACGTGTTTAAGATCTGGTGCGTTCATAAAGTGTGTGTTTGGGTTTTGAGTCAGAAATTGCATTGACTGGATGAATCTGACCATCCAGTTGTTGCCAGTTTTATACTGGTAAACTGTCCACCGCTGCTCTAACCGTCACTTTTGAGGGGGAGCGGATTAGCTGTTACCCGGTAACACCTTAGTAGGTGTTACCATAGCCGTGTAGGGCTCACCTTGATGTATTTTTTGTATATCAATGCCGTTCATCTGTTTTTACATCTCATTTTAACTATCTATCCAAAATTTTAAAAAGATCCAATCTTGGATGAACCACACCACTAGAAGCAGTGATAAATGACTATTAAAAGTATTTGTGGGCCACGAAGTTTTTGATCAAGCTGATCTTTATATTTTCCACTTATTCAGATCTTCTTGACATTATCAACAGGTTGGATGGAAAATAAAAAATACGAAAACCTTACGACGGGCCTTTTGGAATTTTTAATGGTGAGACACCCAAACACCACGGTTTCCTGTGGTGTGGTCCACCTGAGATTTGATCTTCTTAATTTTTGAGGCCATACTATAAAATAGGCTGGAGAAACGGATGGCCGGCGTGGATATACAACACATCATCAAGGTGGGCCTCGCGGTAAGGTAACACCTAATCTTCTCCCCTTTTGAAGATCACTGATGGGATGGCTACGATGGTTCAATCCCAATAAGTTTGAGCATGTCCTATCGACGCAATGGCCCACCAGAACAACGGTTCCAAAATCTGTTCGAGATCTGGACCACTCATTAGGTAAGACTCACAGATAGCATTCTCGTGCCCAAAACCCAGGCTGGTCCGCTCTTCAGGAGGGCCACACTCTTATGGGAAAAATGGACGGTTAGAAAAGACCAACGCTCCATATTCATTACACGGTGTAGTCAACAGTGCCCATCAGGCCATCACTTGCGAGGGAGTACAGTAAAATCATACTCCAACGGAGTATTTGAATGATCGGACCTGAAAGAATATGCAAAGGGTCCTTGAGCCTTGGTTTCCTACAAGTAGAACTCAGAGCCGAAGATCACGACCGTTGATATGAAGGGCCGATGGATTTACGATTTTTTATTTTTTATTTTTCCTCAAGCAAGTATTCGTGGACGACATAGATTAAAGAGTTATAATTGTTTTCAAGCGGATTTCCAGGAGCCATGAGATCAACGGTCTGGATCACTGACGCACGTAACGCATCTCTCCACAGTTATCATTTGGGACCGTCAATTTATTTAACTCTACTGTGGGTAACAAATAGATCGAAATGCACATGAAATGTATGATCGTAGCCATTCGATCCTTGTCCCTGAAATCAACGGCAGAAAACAAAAATAGTTAACTGCTCAAATATTAAGAGGGGAAGTACGAATCGAGATGGGTAGGATTATCTAATAGGTGTGATATTTTAAACATGAGCCATCGATGAAGGGGCCACCAAGATGGACATACCTTATCAACACATCAGCCTTCCACGTCTACAAAAAAGCAGGAAACGGATTCAGTGTGCCTGTTATATGTATCCACGCCGTCCATCCGATTTTTCATCTCACTTTAGTGTACGAGTCCAAAAGTCAAGCAGATCCAAAGCTCGAGTAGACTGCCACACGAAAAAAAAGTAAAGATAATGACACACCTTTGAAACCTTCCAATGGCCCACGAGATGTTTATTTGCATCCAACGGTTGATAAGGTCATACGGACCTATACAACCCTGATCCATAGCTCAAGTGGTAGATTGAGCGAAGGATGCCTCGTTTCAGAGCCGAGGTCTTGGTATGAATTCCGGGGTGGCTAACTGTGAAGTGTGAACCGACAGTGTGTATTCTAAAAAAATAAAATAATAATAATAATAAAAGGTCACACGGACCTGAATAAAGGGTAAACATAAATTAATATCAGCCGGATACAAAACTTTCGTGCCCCAGAGATGTTTTAAATTGTGGGCGTTCAATCACCTTTTTTTTCCTATGGTATGGTCCGCTTCACCTTTGAATCTTCTTTATTTTTTGGCTATGAACGAAAATTAATGGACGGCTTGTATAAAACACATACATCACAGTGGGCTCTATTGTGAGATGGTCCAAGAATTAAGTGGGCTACTTTCCCTGATTTCAACTGTAGCCATTTCTTTCTTTAATTTTCTTTTTCATAGGGCTTGCTCGAGTTTTGGATCGGTATATATATATATATATATATATTATATATATATAGATATATATATATATATATATATATATATATATCTCGCAAATCTTAAAATGAGCTTAAAAAAACAAACGGACGAGGTGAATTTCTCATAAATATCAAGGTGGGCTCTCAATTACCAATGCAGAAATTTTACGAAAATAAAAAATAAAAAATCATCCCTTACCGCCACTAATTGCCTCACTGGCATGGCATTTAAGACGGGCATTTTTATCTCCTCTACTTGTTCTGTCATAGGATCATACTAGGGATATTTTAGAAATGTTTTTATTTCAGAGCATTTGGCCATACAAGGAGTCATTTTGGTCAATATCGTAAACCCGTCTGAAAAAAAGAAAAAAGGTAATCGCCACCGTACGTTCGAAATCTGGAGTCCGTTTCTCGAGAAATGTTCACAAACGACGTTGTGTGGGAAACTTTGCATACAACGCATGTTTTTCCCCACAACCTATCACCTTTTACAAAATCCAAGCCGTTCAAAAGTTGTGACAAACGAAAAAAAAAAACAGGCGTGCAACATAATGAAAATCAATGGACAGCCGACTCATCTCGTCAATGTTTGGTTTTGCGTTATCTAATGAGTAGAATAATCTTAATTTTTCTTCATATAATCCTCATCATTCGGGCCACCTATTGAACGGTTTAGATTTTATACAAAGATAACATGCTCTCCGGAAAGGGTGTTGCATGTGAAAGTTCTTATGCAACGTTGTAGGCAAACATTTTATGTCTTGATTTTAACCAACAGATTAAAGGTGAATAGGGCCCAAAGGTCGTAACGTCTACTTCCCACCTGAAGAGCTATTTTACTCTGGCAGATTTGATGGTTGATACTCTGTCACTCATAACTTTGTTCACGTGGAGTTATTTAACTCAAATTAAACCGTCAAATTGCAGTCCTTCCATGCATGGACAAATCCAGACCGTCCAAACCGTGTAAAATTCACTATCACATAAACATTCAAAAATAAAAATCCAAAACCCGAGTATCCAATTTCAAGACGTGAAATCCAAGATCTACGAACGAAATTCTACCCACAGCATGGCCCATAACCTGGACGGTCTGGATCAGCCCAAGTACTCACCCCCCATGTGCACTCATCCACCCTCCGGCTACTATTTCAACCGTCCATGACAGTGCAAGAAAGAAACAAAAGCCAGATAACAAAACAACGAAGAATGCCTTCTCTCCTTTCATTTCCAGCTTTCACATCTCTCTCTCTTTGCTTCCTTCTCACCATTTCAATCTCTCTACAGATTCCTCCATCAAAGAAAACCTTCATAGTTCTTGTGGATTCAGATTCCAAACCTTCTCCTTTCATTTCTCACCATCACTGGTATTCTTCTCTAATCTCTCCTCCACCTCCTCCTTTCATTCATATCTACACCACTCTCTTTCATGGATTCTCAGCTAGTCTGGCCTCCCACCAATCAGATCATATCAAAAAATCACCTGGGGTCCTCGCCATCTTCCCCGACTCAATCCTCCACCTCCACACCACACGATCTCCAGGCTTCCTGGGCCTCAATAATCCCAACTCTTCAATATCAAGATTATCCAAAGGTGGGGATGATACCATCATTGGAATTCTCGATACCGGAATCTGGCCAGAGAGGAAGAGCTTCACCGACTACGGCGTAGGGCCTGTGCCATCACGCTGGCGTGGGGAATGCATGGAAGGTAACCGGTTCAACCGGTCAAGCTGCAACCGGAAGCTGATAGGCGCGAGGTTCTTCGCAGGAGGATACAACGCATCACCGGTGGGGCCAGTTGATGATACGGCCGATTTCCGGTCACCGAGAGATTCAAATGGGCATGGGACCCATGTCGCATCCATCGCTGCTGGGGCCCACGTCGCTGGAGCTAGCTTCCGAAGCTTCGCACGAGGAACTGCGAAAGGGATGGCGCCGAAGGCGAGAATTGCTATTTACAAGGTGTGTTGGGATTCGGGATGCTTGTTATCGGACGTCTGTAAGGCAATGGAAGAAGCAATATCAGACGGTGTAGATATCATCTCAATATCATTAGGATTATCTTCTCCTTTGCCATTTTATCTCGATCTCTTTGCAATTGCATCGTTTCGAGCATTCCAGAAAGGCATATTCATCTCCGTTTCGGCGGGAAATGAAGGTCCATATCATGCCAGCATGGCTAATTCTCCTCCTTGGATCATGACCGTCGGTGCAGGAACGATTGATAGAGATTTCCCAGCAACCATCTCTCTCGGAAATGGAAATACCATCCATGGAATATCTCTAACTCCTCACGACGAACTCACTCGAATACCTCACCCGCTTGTAAAAATCTCTCCTCCTTTCTCTACCTTCTCTCCCCAATCCATGCATGGGAGGATCGTACTCTGCATGGCTGTAGGACACGTACCGAGAATTCCCATCGGCGCTGCGATGAAACGAGCCGGAGCGGTGGCCATGATCATCAGTCATGGAAATCTAGACCCTAGAGGTGTAATTACCGAATCGCACGTGATTCCAGCCATCGTTGTAAGTGTTACCGAAGCGAAATTCATCGGTGACTATATCTCTTATGGCAAAGATCCAACGGCTGTTATTGTATCAGATGGACTGGTTTCACCCCACATCGAACCAGCACCGATGGTTGTATCGTTCTCTTCGAGAGGTCCTAACATGGTGTTGCCGGAAATTCTAAAGCCGGACTTATTAGCACCGGGGGTTAATATTCTCGGAGCATGGACGGATGTGATTGCACCTCCAGATGCAGCACTCGGCATCCAACGGTTAGAATTCAATATACTATCTGGTACTTCTATGGCATGCCCACATGTATCAGGTGTGGCTGCACTGATCAGATCGGCCCACCATGCATGGAGCCCAAGTGAAATCAAGTCAGCTCTAATGACAACAGCTTCTCAGCGCTGTAGCACCGCTCCGTTCCCGCCGATCATTGATGAGTCTTCCGGTAATGCTGCCAGTCCGTTCGATATCGGAGCAGGTCACCTGCATCCAGTTAGAGCCGTCGATCCGGGGCTTGTTTATGATGTGGGTCCCAATGATTTAGTGAATTTTCTTTGTGGGTTGAATTACACCGACGAGCAAATGAAGATAATGACCGGAAAGAGGTTATCGTGTGTGAAAGACGGCGTGGATCGAGAGATGAATTATCCAGCATTCGTTGTGGTGATGGAGGAGATTGGGGTGGCTGGAGGTGTGTTTGAGAGGAGGTTGAAGAAGGTGAGTGAGGATGAAGGGGTGGTGTATTATAGGGCTAAGGTGGTTGGGTTGGAAGGGTTTAGGGTTTGGGTGAAGCCAAGGAGGCTGAGGTTTTGTGGTGGGCCAGGGGAGAGTTTGGGTTTTAGATTGGGTGTGGGGCTAGGGGAGAAAGGGATGGACGGTGGAGATGGGATTGGGAGGAGTGGTTTGGCTTATGGGGCATTGATATGGAGGGAGGGAGGAGGAAAGCATGTCGTTAGGAGTCCGATTGTAGTTTTCTCAAAGAAACGGTTCATGGGATTTAAGAATGTTTCGTCGAGCCTTGATGGAAAGATTTAAGGGGAAGTTATTTGATACTCTGATGCGTATGAAGGTTGATACGCGGGCACTCTGAAACTGTACACTTGGCACATATTAATTCAAATCAAACAGACGTTGATGCCATTGTTCGTTAAGTCATTTTCCAAAAACTCTGATTGGATGAAGGATATTAATGTCTGATACTTGGACTATTGTTTGCAGAAGTAGAACCATTGGAATTCTTTACTTTTAACCGTTCAATAAATGTTTACCAATCTGATGGTCAGAATATCAAATGTTCAAGAAACATATGGCAATCAGAGGTTTGGATGGTTCAAGCAATCTGATTTTGAGAGTGTCACTTATCTACGGTACTGGATTCCATAACTTAGTCCGTTTTATTTGATTTAATGTAATCGTGGTGGGTAATTTCTGAGTGCCCGCGTATCGAGCATAGCGTCTGACGGAGTATCAAATGAGTTCCAAATGAAGATTGCATGTACAACTGAAATGCGTACAACATATAACTATTCCCAGGTACATTGCACTGTCCAGACTCTCAATACCAGCCCACAATTTCGCAATGAGAAATACTGTCATACTCTAGCAGAGCATGATGGATGATATATATGCAAAGAGAGAAATCGAACATGTGGAACACAGGTTATTCAATATAAATCATCAAAATTATAGGGAACCGTTTGGATGCATCGTGATTCAAAAATCACTCTACTTTGGTCATTAAATTGTTAGAATTCTGGACATTTATTAGACGGTTTGAACTGAATGAAATCCTATATATATATCTCTCGTTTCCAAAAACAAGCATCCATGAATAAGAGGATTGGATTGTTCAACCAACCTCATTGATAATGTTTACACCCAATTTTAGTAATTTTAGTGCCATTAAGTAAGTCAATCAAAGGCTACCATATGTGGATATTTCGTAATTGGTGCAGAACATACTCTCACCCAAGAGTATTGCAGTTGGCATTTTTTTTTTCAATGATACACATTCTGTTATAAATATGAAGGCAAGACCCCTTAAGTTTGTCTTTGGGAGAACAAATTATGATCAAAAGCCACATGGCCATGATCAATTGATCATCATGCCCATTAATGAGACAACGTATCCACCCTGCATATAAGAGATCCGTCAAGAGATCAAGTCTTATCACAAATTTGGTGATGATTAGCGAAGCCGTATGTCATCGTCCATTCAAAGTTGGAGATCTTCCCAGAGACGTTCGGAAAGATCATACTGTTCGAGAAGTTTTTAAAAATTCGAAGATCAAATCAATGTCCAAGCAAACCTACAGACAACTCAAATCCGGATAAGAAGAAACAAACACATCATCTAGGTTGGGTTCGCAACCATGCTCCGATGAGAATAGAAAGAACAAAAACGAGCTCGAAGAAGGATATGATCTGGCTGATAACGGATTAGTATCAGGCGGGTTTGGGCCACTCATCAAAGAGATCGGGAAAGACAGTGTAATGCCCCAAATTTTTTGGGTCAAGTACACACTCGGTCCCCATCATTTTGGATGCTACTTTTGTCTTTTGAAGACCTAATTTAATAATAAAATAAAAATAGCATCAAACCTAATCATAAAGAATCAAACCAAGCAGTGTATTAAGTTTGAAACTAAATTGGTGTCACATTATACACATAACATATTTATAAGAATCATCCAAACAACCAATAGAGTATCCACTCAGTTGGAGACTCAATATACATGCCACAATATATTAAATATTTGCAAACTCTAAATAACTACTCCAAGGATAACAACAAAGTGGAAGCATAGTAAAAGTATGCCTTTTATCAAAAATCTGTAAGTATTGTACTTCCTCTACCAGATCCACATAAGACTCATCTAACCCTATGGCTTCGATGACATGCAATAATGACATCTGGATGATATTTTAAAACATTGTCCTAAGAGAGAGTGAGTGATTAACTCAATATTAATTTACCTTCCTCCAAGTTGCTCACAACATTTGTAATATGCCTCGTTAGCAAAATCACCTGCAAAATAAATAGAATTGATTGTATTAGGTATTTATTCTTATTTATTTATTTTTTTATTCATTTGGTTGTCTCATAAGTTGCCAATTGTAAATAAATATTGTTTTACAATATTTAATGAAATCGGTAACATTTTACTGTATTTAATTTGAATGTATATCTTTTTTTTCATTTGAAAAGTATTTTAAGTTTAAAATGTTATTAAGAGAACAAGATCTTAAGATGATAAAACTCATGTCTATTATCATAAGGTAAAACGAACTCATTCGGAAGAATAAGCCTCTTTTCCTTTCACTAGTCAATTGAATGAGCACGATATTAATTACCGAAAGCGTACACGCGTTTGAAATAAATGCACCACGTAACATTGAGCCCTACACGTGTGCATGGATAGATGTTCCACGTGCCAAGATGTATGAGAGATCAGAGCCAGTCTTCAGGTAGGGACCACTTTTTGATTTGTTTGCCTGAAAACACGTGCCAAGATGTATGAGGGATCAGAGCCAGTCTTCAGGTAGGGACCACCTTTTGATTTGTTTGCATGAAAGCTACCTGTTAGTTGGGACATAAATGCAGGAAGAGATGAACGGTCAAAAGAGACTGACCATGGCCTACAGTCAAAAAGTACGTGGGACCCACCCTGTGGGCTATACCCCAACTTGATAAGCGGCTTATATCTTACAACGTTGCCACGAGCAAGTGATGAATTCACACTCCACGATGCACCGTTGGCCTTGATTAAGTGATCCAGGCCATTCATCTAACCGGCTCCATCCTCAAGGGAACGTGGCCCAATAACAACATTCCAGATTGAAATAGCCTGTCCATCTAATCTTTGGCCAGTTAAATGTACGTTTGAGTTGTGTGGGGCCCACCATGATATATGAGTGCCATCATAACCGTCCACTAGATGCGCCCCTCCAGTAATGCCTCCTTTGCAAATCCAGCCTGTCATCCATAAATCGGAGGCGGTTTGGCTAGTACTGTCGCTGTCACTAGCCCGGTGGCTAGTGGTCGGTGCTCTGTGGGCCCCACTATGGAGTATATGTTTTATCCATGCCGTCCATCCATTTTTACAGATCATTTAAGGTCATGATCCCAAAAATGAGAGGGATATAAATCTGAGGTGGGCCA
This sequence comes from Magnolia officinalis, assembly GCA_021015155.1. NCBI lineage: Eukaryota > Viridiplantae > Streptophyta > Magnoliopsida > Magnoliales > Magnoliaceae > Magnolia > Magnolia officinalis. Next base: position 58,399,981 of record JAJHSJ010000015.1, read on the forward strand.
CACCACAGGAAAACAGGAGTAATTGGTGTCCAACATTAAAATCGTCCTAAGGCCCACTGTATTATTTATTTGACATCCAATCCGTTGATTAGGTCATTCATACCTAGATGAAGGGGAAAAACAAATATCAGCTTGATAAAAAAAACTTTTACGGCCCCCAATAAGCTTTTAATGGTGTAAGTTCAATTACCACTGTTTCCTGTAATGTGGTCCACCTGAGATTAGGATATGCCTTATTTTTCGGTTCATAACATAAAATTATCTTAAACAATAGATGGAAAACACATACATCATGGTAGGGCCCACAGAGCACTGACCACTAGCTAACTAGCCAATCCGCTCTCCCACAACTCAGGTGGGCTACACAAAACGGAGCGATGGGGAAACCGGGAGGAGCGAGCCCCAGCATAGAAACTTACAGATGGGCTGTGGGGTCCAACGTCTTGTGCAATATATCATCCAAACCATTCATCTGGTAAATACCATCAGGATTAATAATAAAAAGAAAATCAAGCTATTCTAAAAGTTAGATGGGCCACAAGAAATGAACGTATAGGATTTAGGCGTGGTTGTACATTGCTACATAAGTTTTGGATCAGATTGTTTCTTGGGATGTACAGTGAAAATGAGGAGGCCCGGTGGGATTACGGTTTGGATTCCACATCCACATTGCAGGTGGACCCCACACAGCTCGAACCCACGATAATTTACGGTACATTTGAATGTATGTGATCAAAGTGGTTACATGTGCTCTGTAAGGATATTATTGGGACACGATCCATCATCATGGACCATCAGATTATTGGGACACGTTCCATCACAGTGGGCCCCACTTGCACAAAACCGTAAGATGTACCACAGATAAAACCAATGAGAGGCAGATGGGTCTGTTTCGTTTGCCAGAGGAAATAGGAATTGCTGTTGTATGGATTGTCAGGACGCATTGAAATGATAATCAGAAGGTGGGACACTCACCTTTTCTGATAGTGGGGCCCACATACTTTTTTCTTTTCTGAACCGTGTACTGTTTGGTCAATCCAGAGAGAAACATACCTATTGTAGCTGGTACGGAGCTCGTTATTACTGTTTTACCTGAATTTTTTTGGTAAATGCAGCCTTCCAATGCGTTCGTGGAGAGGAGAGCTGTTACGGAAACGTATTGGCTACTCCCCCTGCCACCAGCCAATGGCTGGTGATCGGTGCTCTGAGGGCCCCACCATGATGTGTGTGTTTCATCCATGCCGTCCATCTATTTGTTTTTTTATAATTTTATTATATGAGACAAAAATTAGGTATATCACAACCTCAAGTGGACCACATTAAAGGAAACAGTTTTGAATGAACATCACCATTAAAAATTATTTGAGGGTCATAAAAGTTTTGGATCAAGCTGATATTTGTTTCTTTTCCCTTCATCTGGATCTGTATGACCTAATCAACAGATTGGATGTCAAATAAACAGTACAGTGGGCCTTAGGATGATTTTAATGGTGGATATCCGATTTCTATTGTTTTCCTGTGGTGTGGTCCACATGAGATTTATATCCCTCTCATTTTTGGTATACACTAATAAAATGATCTGTAAATACGTATGAACGGAATGGATGAAACACATACATTATGCGGGGACCCACATAGCACCGCCCATCAGCCATCGGGCTGGTGGCAGGGGGCGTAGCCAATGCGTTTCCAGCTGTTAGTATACGGACGCGGATTTCCTAGGAAAGCCTTTGGCGGGAAGTTTCTGCACAAGGATGTGGGAGGGGCCCACCGCAATGTAGGTGAGAAATCCATTCCTTCCATCCGTTTTGGGAGATCATTTTATTACATTTGAAAAAAAATGAGGTGGATACAAAACTCAAGTGGGTTACATGAGCGGGAAAATTAGGGAAAGAAATTACTACCGTTGAAACCTTCCTGGGCTCCACATTGATGTTTATATGCTATCCAATCCGTTTATAAGGTCATTACCAATGGGATTAAGTGAAAACACCAAAAATATAGCCTGATACAACAGTTTAATGGCCATAAGAAAGTTTCAACGGTGCTCACTGAATACCCACTGTTTCCTCTCGTGTGGCCTATTAAGTGTTTGATACACCTCACCCTTTTTGTCCTACGTCCTAAAATGAGCTCGAAAAACAGATGGACGGGGTGGATTTCTATCAAACATCTCGATGGCCCCCACCCAGCATCCTTGCACATGAACTTCCTGCGAAAGGCTTTCTACATGTAGTGTACCAATCAGCTATTCTGCAATGTTGTGTGTGGGGCCACTGTGACGTAGGGCGCTCACATCTGACTCCGTCCATGAGGTGCTTCTCTTGAAGTTCACACCTTATCACAAAAATCAGGTGGGCCATACCACAGGGTTAGGATGGGTCGCCCACCGTTACAAGCTTCCAGATTGTGTGGGGGGCCCACCGTGTTTTGTAAATGCCATCAAATCCATTCAAAAGATGCCCCCAGCAGGATGAATGGACACTGCAAAAATGAGGCCATTCCATGACTTACGTGGGTCAAACCACATGATTTTAGATGTTTTCCCCATGATTTTACATGGTGTGGCCCACTTGAATTTTTGGTCCGCGTGGGTAGATGAGATCCAGCGTGGTCAGTAGATCCCTGACTTTGGGGCCCACCTCGATGTATGTGCTGTATATCCACACTCTCCATCCGTTTTCCTGCTTATTGTAGGGCATGGGCAAGCACATCAAAATCTCAAGTGGACCACACCATAGGAAAATGGGAAATAGTGGTGATTGACCATTAAAAACTTCTCGTGGGCCACGAAAGTTTTTAATCCATCTGATATTTGTGTTTTCTCTTCGTCCATGTACGACCTTATCAACAGGTTGTATGGCAGATAAACATTACGATTGGGTCCTAAGAAGTTTTTAATGGTGTGCATTTAATCACCACTGTTTCCTGTGTGTGCTTCAATGAAATTTCCATCTGCTTCATTTTGGGCCCATGCCTTAACACGACCCATAAAAATGGATGGACGGCATGGACATACAACACACATCAAGTGGGCCCCACAGTCAGGGATCCACTGAATCGGCACCCCATTTTTTGGGCTCCAAGGAAAGATCAACGGTGTTGATTACGAACAGAGTGCATGTCATTCCCACGTCACACAACGTTGCAGAATAAGCCTATTCTCCAAACTCCTTAGTCCAGGCCGTTGATATGATTCGTCTCACCAGCCTACCCTGAATGGAACGGTTTCTAAAATGATCTCAGGTTGATCCAAGCCGTACAATATTATGTCCTTTTCAGTTGAAGGTGGATCGTTCCTATACTTGTTGCTTAGCCTTCGATGTTGAGACCACACGAGGTGGGCCCATCATATCAACGGACTGGCTTAATAAACGTCATGAACGAAACAGGCCTGGATTTGGGTTCGGTGGGCCTGGCCAGGCCCAACATTCAATTGAGTCTTCTGATCGCCTATGATTGAATTTGACTATGGAGGATTTTTGGTAGGATATGGCGCAGCACGTGCACACAATCACCGAATACATGACCTGCATGTAGATCAATCTCCACCGTCCAAATTGTGGGGTCCATTATAGAAAGAAGCATTGCTCAAAATCACATTGAGAAGATTATTCTAAGCATTTGATATTGGCCCTTAAGTTCAAGATATGAAAGAAAATTGCCAACTTCCATCTGAAAATGTCTATTAATCCAATGGTTAGAATTGTCCAATAGGTTTGATTTTGTGGCCATGCGGCATCCGAATTCGTGTCGGCAGATTGGACGGTCGGAATTGGAGACAGGACATGTATGGTGTATATGTGCGTGAGTATGATCCCTCATGGCACGTGCAAGGTTGAAGGACGCTCTCTAATCTCTATCATATCATTTCTCCTATGTGGGACCTCAAGGTTGCCACATGGCACCATCTAAATGGACCATGACGGTATAGATGGGTGATAAATGGGGACGCGGACTGCATCCTGCGCCCTTGTGTACGGACTCGGTTCAGGCAGGGGCTCTGTGGGATCCACTGTGATATATGTGTTTTATCCACGCCGTCCATCCATTCTGACAGATCATTTTGGAGCATAAGCCCCGAAAGGAGACAGATCCAAGGCTCGAGTGGACCAACGTAAAAGCCAATGTAATCAAATCCACATTCGACAATCAGTTCCTTTTGCCTCCGGGGGTCCCACATGATGGGATGTTCCAATGATTTGAAGCGTCCATATTCTTTATAATGAGATATATAATCCACTGACCCGTAATCAGACCTTGCTGATGATCCTTGCCTTTGATTTTTAGAATAAAATGCTAGCCAATGAAATTCTTTTTCCACTGTTCTAAATTAATCTATTGATAGCTATGCCCATAATCATCCATCTATCTTAATTTTATTATGATAAATCATATATCGGTGTTTCCAAAACAGGGACAGTTCCGATCACTGGACCACCCAGTATGTGGGTCCCAGTGTGTGGCGACACAGGCTGGATCTGGTGAGAGAGGTAAAACCAACTATTTAATTACAATTATCTTTTCCCACGTGGAGATGAGAACCAAAAGTGAGAGATCCTCCCCGTACATTCACATGCACACAACGTCCATGATCCAGGAGTTTGAATTTTGTCCACTACTCTGTATCTCATTTACTATGGCCCACCGTTCAGTTATCCGAAGCGTTGGTTTGATGGGTCCTTCCACTAATGGTCCACTATAATGCGCCGAAAATCGGCACCCGATTTCATAGACTCTAATCTCGAGTTTCAGGGTATTAACTTAATAAAATGCGCATAAGTCTTCATTCAAATTCACATAAAAATAATCATAAAAATAATCAAAATAACGTAAGTTAACTTAGCAGATATAAAACAAGGTAGAGATAACGAAAAATCCAGAAATGTAAGGCTAATAGTCAAAAATACAATTTCAATGGTGGTAATCACTCAAAATAAGGATTATACGAGCTACAATGAACATACAACAAAATTTATACATAAAGCATGCCCGATCATGAAATCTAATATATACATGCACAAAACAAAAATAAAAGTTAAGTCTTCTAGTTTCGATCAACGCTCCCACAACATCATGTAGAAAAGCACAAGTTAATCCAAGCCTACACGCGGAAGGTATTGATAGAATCTGCATCAATAATAATGTCTAGTTGGTATTTTAAAACATTGTCCTAGGTGGGAGTGATTAGCTAACTCAGTGGTAACATTAGTTCTAAATTACACATGTTATCAACCCAATTAGCTCAGGTAATGATAAAATAAGAAAACCAACATTTTATAAATACTCTTGTTAAATGCTCGAATAAGATTATGTAATGATGCATGCACCTTTCAATCCATCACTCCCTCACACGCAAGTTCGACGCCTATTTCGTAAATGACAATACTCACTCATCACGCGACTTCAATATTAAATCGTCATATATCATCTAATGCAATGTGATTGATGCGTATGTTAGCCAAGTAATTATTAAATTTCATTCATCTAGCATATTACCGAAGCTAGGATACTGACGTTGTAATACCCGGTTCTTTTAAAATGGTGGGTTAACCGTTAACCCACCGTTACATATGATGTGGCCCACATGAGTTTTGGATGGCCCTCATTTTTGGGCTTAGGCCCTAACTCTGATGGGCAAAATGAATGAGCGGTGTGGATCTATCACATGATGCCTGTGGGGCCCATTCTCAAAAATAAAAAAAATAAAAAAAAATCAAACCACAAGGTGACGTGCTGACGCACGTCACCCCATGAAACACTCTCCCCACGACTCTCTCTCTCTCTCTCCACGATTCTCTCTCTCTCTCTCTCCCACTTCTCCACAACTGTTACGGATGGGAACCCATCACCCATAATTGCCATCATCATGGTGGGACCCACTTCTCAATCTAAACCGCCCATTAAACTCCCAACCCACTAACTCACATGACACCATTTTTTTTATACCCTATTTCTCATGCCATCAAGAGAAAATCAAAAAAAAAAAAAAAAAAATCACAAAAGAAAGATCTTGAGAAGGAAAGAGAAATCAGGAGGAGGGAGAGTATACGTAAGGGTTCAACATCGAGTTCAGAGTTGATCAATCCAAGCTAGTACACGTAGAAATCAACGTCGCTTCAGATTATTGTCCTCTCATCATACACAACAGGTAGGTGATCATTCCTTATTTGAAAATTTCATAAGTAATGGCCTTAGTTAATCTAGACATTAAGATATTTTTTATTTGATTGAACCAATGTAAATATCATTTTTTTTATTTAATATTTTCTAGTAGTGATAATGAATATTCATTATATGAATATAAATACTCTATCTGTCATACTTCCTTGTAAATTAGATGTATTTTATGTTAACCATTTTTATGCAATGATTTTTACGGGTACTCTGGCATAAAAAGATCACTATATTAATTGTTATGGGTGATCTGATATTGTTTATTACAATGTTTCCTTGTAAATTAGATGCATCATATATGAATAATTATTATTTTTTTTTTGTACAATGATTCTTACGGGTGCTCTGCCCAGGGTCATTCCCGAAATGATCAGCACGACACGGGTGCTCTGCCCAAGGTCATTCCCAAAAGGATCAGCACGGGTGCTCTGCCCTGGGTGATTCCCTAAAAGGATCAGTACGCACGGGTGCACTGCCTTGGGCTTTTGTCCCTAAAAGGGTTATACCGGTGCTCTGCCGAGGGTCATACCCTAAAAGGATCAACACCGGTGCTCTGCCGTGGGTCATCCCCTAAAAGGATCAATACACATGAGTGTTTTGCCCACTCCAAATCTTAACATCTTTAGAAAAGTTATGTTAAATGATTTATTTATTTCATGTTCATGAATGTCTTATTATGTCTTATTATTTACTATGATTTTATATTCAATGTTCTTCTCATTTTGATTAATGTGTCGAGATTTAATTTGGTAATATTTGTGAGATTTTCAACGTGGGATTGATGTGATCCTATTGAGTTGTCAACTCATTATGTGTTAACCGTTTCAGGTTATGAATATTTTGAAGATGCAGGGTACTTCTATTAGTAGTGGAGCATGGAATGTGATTTGATGCACGTGGCATGTCATTCTACATATGATAGATTTTATTTTATTTTAGAACTCTAAATGTAGTAATGTTAGCTTGATTTTCTCACTTCAAGTTAAGTTAAATAATTATGCATCGATGTAATAAAAGAGTATGTAATTAGTTATCTTAATATATGTTTGAATTTTTAAGTTTTTTTGGCTATGGTGGGAGAAAATAAATGCACATGAAATTTTCATACTTTATTTGTATTTGTATTTTTATTTTTTTTATATAGGTCACGGGTCTGAAATTCGGGTCCTGGACACCCTATTCGGGTACCCGAATTTTGGGGCGTGACAGACGTTACATCACGAGTCCTTATCCGGATCATGTGGCTCGTTACTGCACGTAGCAGCTCTTTACCAGTGTCCATTGATTTAACTTTAAGTATCACCCATTTATCTCACCAATCAATCATTTCAAAAGTACGGCATGATACCCAAAGGTATGAGGATCAACTCGGTATGGGTCGTCATCCAAACATCGAGTATGATCACTCAGTTCTGAGGCGCTGGCTTGTCACATAAAACCAAACCACCACAAAGGAAAATGGCTCGTCACCCAATTTCATTCATGCTCGGGTCGTTCAAATGGTACTCTGACACAGAACCATCGGTCGGATAATTTGACGGGGGTCATTCGAACAATGATCTATCACCTCCATTAGTACTCACTGGTCACTACGGGGAGACTCGTCACCACAGCGTATGCCAACAGCTCGGACACGGTGTCTCATACCACCATGCCCGGCACATTAGTCTTAGTGGGATTGTATCGCACTAACAGTTATGAATGGATTCATCCATTGAGAATGGGGGTATCCTAAATTGCATTTAGTCGTGTCATACATTATTAACATACATGATCAGTCGGATAGTGGACTAATTTGATTGACCTAGGAGAACCACGACCCAATCGGTATTGGTGCAAGCATCCTATGTAGTCTAGCTACTGTCGGTCGTCCGTACTCAACCCGGATCGATCGAAGAAGCCTAGGGTGGCCGCCACAATTCCGGTCACTTCTTTAGTTCGGGCGGTTAGCCATCTGGCCCAACATCGTAGCAATCTTAAGTATCGTTATGGACTAAACACTACATCACACAATTATAACATAGGTTTTACTACACAACCACTTAGGCATTTCATTGAACATGCAAGCATCTATATGGTACTAAGTTTACTAAAGCATTAAATCAAACATGTGAGCATGCATAAAGTAATACAATAACTTAAGCATTAAATTAAGCACATGAGCATCGAAAAAGCAACACATTCTACCAGTCAGGTATTTCGTCAAACATGTGAGCATCCATATCCAACCAATAACATATATTACAGAAAAATCAAAATGTTAACACATAGCATACACAAATTTATCTACAAGCAACTGATCATTAACTGAAACTCTCAAGAATCGATATATGTAAACCTAGGCATAATGGTCCGCACCTTTACAATGATTCATCCGACTTAGCGCCTATAGGGTTGCGGTTTTAGGAAAAAATATTAATTCCTAATCAAATCAAAGAAAACTTGGATAAGATTCATAGAATCTAATATGATATAGTTTAAATAGGAGGTGGGAAGCATTTCTTACCTTCGATCGTGTGTAGGGGTGGATTCGACGGAGAAAAATGGTAATGACTTGGGTTTTGTCGAATGACATCACTCTCTTCCTAGCTCTCTTCCTCTCTTTCTCTTTCTCTCTCCCTTTATTCCTTCCTTTCTCTCTTTTTCCCCAATTTCTAAGAAAAAATTGTATGGGGAGGAGGGGGTGCCTAAACAAGGGCCTTATATAGTGCCAAAATTGGTGAAAATGGTTTTAAGGGTTGGGTTTTTACTAAACTAGCCCAAGAGGGAGTGTGTTTCTACCCTTTGAAGGCCACTACAGGGCGTAAGAGTCAACAATCACCGTTGGATAATTGACCCTAAAGATGATCTACGCAAAGACACAGTCGGCTTGCCATTTGGACGCGTTAATCGACAGGTATGATCGTGATCTAATAGTCTGAAAGCTACAACTTGGGTAAAGACCGATCGCAGATAAGTGACTTATGTTCTTGGTTAATTTAAAAGATATTCGCACAACTCATGCACAAACCTTGCAAGTCCAAGTTGAGCAATTCGAGTCACGATCTCTACTCGATGTCTCACGATGGACATCAAGTTTAATAAGACGAACGTAATTCTATAACATCGGGTTTAATGGCCCACTAACGAGCGGTCTAGAGCTTGTTTGGATAATCATGGTATTTTCAGAATGAATTGGGTATCGAGATTTCTTGTGCACAATTATTAGAGTTTGGATTAGCTAAGTTCATAGTATGGTCTATTCGCAACTAGCGGAAATAATGATTTGAACATAATCACCCTAAACCGTTGGTTCTTAGGTTAAAATTATATTGTGTCAGTTTGGCTTATTGATTAAGATCTGACCTCTAGTTGTCTCGACTTTAGGTAGATCGTTATTTAGTTACGGTTGTTTCGATTAGTCAATGATAGCTCGGATAGATTTAGGCTCCACGTGAAGAAATCATGTAGCTAAGCTCGATGTTTAAGTGATTGGGCGGATTCGTTAGTTTTCTATGGTTGATTAATCGGATTTGTGCGATTCTTTACTGGTACCACCCGTGTATAGGTTCATTTCGAGCATCAAGGGCTAATAAGCAACAACGTAGGCTAGTCATATCGAAAGTTTTCAAGAGTTTTTGAAAATTTGAAATTGTAAAAATCTAGGACGTTACTCTAACACCTTGTTCAACTAGAACAGTGTCCTGAGGCGTCCACGTAGGATTTGCAGAAAGACCGTCCACTTAAACCGCTAGTGTGTGGGGTACCACCAACAAATTAACCCAGGATATCCCACTAAGGCGGACCAGTCTGGTTGGGTTCGGGTCAAGTGCGGGCTGTCAAGCCAGATATCCTGTTTGTACTTAGCAACAGTTGGCGCGGGCCGTGCAGCTGCCAAGGAGGGTTAGAAAAAATCTAAAAATTGGGAAAGCCGTGGATCTCACTGGGCTTGTGGTCCGTTGCGGACCACGGACTCAGTAGACGCCTAGAATTAATTATCTGCGCCGTCCTAAAGGCACTTGCCGAGCGCAACTCGCCCAAGCTTTGACCCAAAGGCTAGAATTTGAATCTGACACTTTTAAATGAAACTGAGATAGTAGGCTTTGCAGCCGTCGGATCTCTTCAACATTTACGGTGAATGCCTAAAATATTTTTCTACCCCTGTCCACAAAATCTAGAACCCGATCATGAAACGGTGACCGTTGATCGCAAATCGGACCCGTATGATAAAACCCCGCGTCCATTTGCCTCCAAATTTTGCACGGCCTTTCATCGGGCCATGGAGCACCTATCTTATAAGTTTCATAGCCAGGGGGCCATCAGAACCGCCTCAACAGTCAGAATGGGCCCCATAGGGCCATTTAAAGATTGGAACCGTACGATAAAACCCCGGTTCATTTGTTTTCAAATTTTGCACCGCCCCTCATCGGGCCATGAGACATCTATACACCAAATTTGGTGACTAAATGGGTGACAGGGCTGTCCCAAAGTTAAAAGGGGGTCTTATAGTGCCACTGAAGGAGATTGTTAGAACTTAAGGCCATTTGGCCCAAACCTAAGAAATAAAGCCCTATAGCTCTCTCTCACACTCCAACTACCACTCCAACAACAAAAGAGAGAGAAGTGAGAAGGAGAGAGGAAGAAGAGAAAGAAGGAGAGTGTGGAAGGAAGAGGGAGAGAAAAGTGGTGCCCAAGGGAGGTGGAATCTAGAAACCCCTCATCCCTTTCCTCAAGGGACCCTACATCCACAACTATAAGCGACTCCCATCCGATTAGGAAGGTAAACACCCATCCTTTTTGTAATTCTTTGTGTTGAGCTAGGATTTGCATGAAATCCTAACATGCAAATGCATTGACTTAGGATTTCGGCCAATCGACCCGTGAGTTCGACACTTCTAGGTTGTTTCCCCAAGCCTTCAACGATCCATAGGTACGGACTATTATCCTTAGGTGGCCTAACACCAATTTTACTATGAGTTTAATTATTATGAATGTTAGGATGATGTGCTTGAGTAATCCAGAGAGAACCTAGCCAAGACCCTACATGATAGGTCCTCCTAAATTCCATGAAATGATTAAATGTTGTTTATTTGTTCTTCAACATGATTGGGTTTAATTTTGGTGTAGCATGTTTATCCCATATATAATTTTAGTATAACCTTCACTGTGGCACGCACGATTGCGTTAATATTTATGTATGTTTGTTCTATGAATGATGTATAGTCTTGGTCTCTTCGGCAACCCCACTCAACACACAAACAACCTATTAACACACCACACACACACACCACACACACATTGATTTCGTATTTTGTTAGTAGTTGCATTGTAGAAAAAGCTGAATTTTACGTCTGATGTATAAATGTATGACTTTACTTATGTATGATTATGAATCCAGAATTGTTGAAATATCTTTGAATGTCATCAAACCCCTAGGTTGGTCAGGGAACTGAGGTGGGAGAAGGTGGTCCTGTTGGTAGGACCATCCTGCGGCTAAATCATCGGATTTGGGCGAATACGAATAGACGATAGTAATTGGACTACATGGGTCGCTTGTACTCAATGTCGTCCGTTACGTACTCGCATGAACTCACATAGTCTAGTTTAATTACTGACCAATCTTGTTTGTTGACCATACCTGTTCACGCCTTTATGGAACCTGGAACACCCTTCGCCCACTAAAGCCCATTGATAACCATTAGAAACTGATCCACCATCTCGAGAGCCGAGCATGGTGGAATGAGACACTGTGTCCGAGCTGTCGGCCTACGCCGGGGTGACGAGCCTCCCCGTAGTGACCACGAGCGATCTCATTTCTCAGCATTCCCCATGTGCTTGAAATCGGGGATGGGGAACCCGATGGGATCGAGGATCGCGGGGTCCTGGCCTCGCACGTTGAGGGGCCTTTGCCTCGCAACTAGTTAAGGGCATTGATACCGTGAGGTGTACTAGTTTATCCAATCTGTTAGATGAAGAGAATTAATTAAAAACTCAGCTAACACGATCACGATCACATCGCATTAGTTAGGTTGGCGACTTGGCAGTTGAGATCGCAATGAGAGAGTGTTGGTCATGCGCGATCGATCGTTAGACGAAGTCGCTCAAGGGAGTGTTGTTGTGAAGTCATACATCATATCATGATACATGCATATGCATTAACAAGACTAGCCAGGGATCTGTGAATATATGTCTTTCATTAAATTCATTAGAGAATTGATACTTATTATTACTTAAGGCTAATAGTACCCACTGAGTTGATCACTTACTCCCACTCTAGGACGGTGTTTTAAAACACCAACCAGACTCTTCAGTAGCTGCTGGTGATGCTGAGTTCAACGAGTCGTGCGGCGCGAGCATTGAAGAGGAGCATGAGCTGTCCTACTTCCAGCCGATGGACGGTTCACCATAGATTTAGTAGACGGATTTTGGATCGCTAAGTGGTGGACCCACTACACTATGCTTTTGGACATATCATTCGTTTGTATTTTTGTTGGGCGACGCCTTGAACAACCCATTGATATATTTTGTAAACTTGTATACATTTTAGCCACTTCCTTTTGAGTAGAATAGATGTGACTGTGATTCATACTCCAAGTAATTCCATACTACTCATTAACCCGAATTAAACATAAAATAGTAAAATCGGTTATAAGTGATACCCGGGAACTTGGGAGTCGAGCGTATGCATGACCCTCAATTTTCAAGTGTTATGGTTACACTCACACACCAAAATCCCCTAGATTAGAAGATCCTAGCTTCAGAACTTGTCTTTTCTAGACTGAATCTTGAATATCTACCGTTGTAGCTCTTTCTTGAGTCTTGACCATCTATTTTTTTAAGTCACCACGAGTCAGGATTATTTCATCTGCAAGACTTTTGGTGCACAGGCAATCCAAAATGAACCACGTACGCAAATATAATGTTTTGGATCATTTTCACATGGGCCCCACTAGTAGAAACCAAAATACCAAATAATTGGACATTGTTTTCTATGGTGTGCCCCACCTTATGATTGGACAATGTATTTTAGGGCCATCTTGTGGTGCGGCTCAGTTAATAGGCAGGTACACATGACATATATGGTGGACCTAAATAGAGTACGGAAAAAATCTCAATCCTCTGCTTGCCATAAATGAAATTTTTTATTTTTCTATAATGTGATTGGTCCACATCATCACTACGGCTGTTAGCTATACTGTGCATGCATTATATATATTATGTGATGATGTCGCCAATCACACTACAACAATATTCAGACATTTTAGACAAGAGAAATAAAAGTTGTAGAATATGTTTATTCTACCACAGTTGGATTGGATACAACCTCTCAATATCATACAATTCAAGTAGAAAAGAGAGAATGTTAGGAAAGAAAAACAGTTGGTTAAAGCCTCAAAGACAAGTCTAGCTGATTTAAATCCTCTCCTCTTATATCTTCTGCCGTGAAATTATCTCTCTTACCAAAGCTCCTGTCATAGTAATAATCAACTTGCTTTTGTGTGGACCCCATGATCATGGCACCCATATGTCCACTATGGATGAATCCACCATTAGAAGAAGACTGTCGATGGCCCACCCCGATATGCGATTGGACGGCCAGATTTGAATCACGACACCTCTTGGCCATGTTGCGCTCGAGCTTGTGTGCATTCTGGTGGCCACCCAAAGCTTGTGAGCTGTAGAATTTCCTTTGGCAGTAGTTGCAAGAGAAGATCCGGGGCACGACGTGAAGAGATATCGATGGTGATGATGGCTCTAGAGCAAGTTCAAGGTTTAGATTATTGTTATTTGATGGGGCCAGATCAAGATTGGTACTGGGTTTAACTTCCATGATAGAGAGAGAGAGAGAGAGAGAGAGAGAGAGAGAGAGAGAGAGAGAGAGAGAGAGAGGTTGAAATGGTTGAAATGGCTAGTGAGAGGTATTACGATGTATTATATAGAGAGTAGAGACGGTGCATAGAGGGAGATGCATGCAACTGTTTGATGTTCCTGCAATCATAAAAAAAGAAAAGAGAAGGAGATGTCAAAGGGTCTGTGAATAGAGGGGATTGAGACCTACAAAATATCAATGGAGAATCGAAGGTTTGTCCCCTCCATTTGTGGCATGATTTTAGTCCTTGTCGGTCCATTGAAAAATAAATAAATAAAAAAAATACCATTGTCGTTTTTTATCCTTATATTACCTATATATCAGGATCATCGACCTAAGTCATGTACATTGTACTCAAGTTTCAAACATGGCTCATTACAATATCTTAAATTTGTTTTAATGGGATAATCCCAACCTTTCAAATTTCAAACCAGAAAAATACACAGTTCATAAAAAAAAAACCACAGAAACAGCCAACATCCAAGTATCGCGCATTTTGTGGCATTTTGTCTAGCTGAATTTGGACCGATGATATACATCTCTTCTTAGTCATTGGGTATTGATTGAATGGATAGGATCATCTTATCAAAAATATTGTGTTATGGACCATTGACTGTTGGGCCAATGAACTAACGGTGTGGATCACTAAACATGTGCTCATTTTTTCTACAACTTGAAAAGGTAGGTATATTGTATACATTCACGTACATGCGGTATGTAAACTTTTACATACGACGCTTCCTTTCCTGGCAATATCTCACTTACATGGAACATCCAAGCCATGCAAAAGGTGGGCCAAATCTCCATGTCTAGCCTGCGAGACAATGACCCAGATCCGGATCCATCCCATGGCTGCCACAGGCCTGGAGGTAGGGGCCATCTCCAGCCCATTGTAGGGAAAGGAGATTTCGAGTCCAACCCAAAACCTTATTAAGCATATGGGTCAGACCCAAGCCATCAGGGTCCATGTGTGATACGCCACAACATGGACGAACCAGAAATCAGACTCATGGCTTTAAGATTCTGATGAATCCCATGCGACCCGAGTTGAATCAGCCTCTGTTGGACCCGATTCGGTTCTTAAAAAACCAGGGCTAAGATTCATGGGCCTAAACTCCCAGCCCAAACTCACCCTAAGTGTGGTGGGCTAGACTAGCCAGCCAAGCCCAGTTTCCACTTTTAGTAAGGTTTACTCATTAAGGATGGGTAATTGTATGATACTCTGGCCTACATGCACAGTACATATGACAGATAAGTACTCTATCTAGGCATGTTTTTAAGTGGGCCCACACTATGGGAAGGCTCAAATGACATAGAAAGTATAATTGTAATCATCTGGTCAACACGCATTTAGCTGTTTGATTTTGACTACATACCACGTTTAACTTATCAACCGTTCATTTGATGGCAAGATATCAAACGGCTAGTATCTTTAGAATATGTTATTTTCCTTTTTTGGAAATTACCCTACAACTATGTGGCCTACAACTTGGACGGCTGGGATGGAGTGCTTATAGCTACTTATGGAGCGGCTATGTGCATGAGTGTGATCCACCATACTCCTTTTAGTCTCAGCTAGTATGCAACAAATTGGACAATCTCGGCCATTGAATTTGGGGACAACAAACGGATGGTTAAACAAGGATGCAGTGATCAGCAGGCAACGGCGCATATTTAAACTGACAAAGAAGTTAATTGATCAGATGGACACGATCATACGACGGTTGTTGTTTTGGATTCTGGTCATCCATAGTGGATGGCCAGGATGGAAAGCCTACATTACCGATTACAAAGGCGGTACGGTAAGGATGATAACCATTGTAATGATGCCACGTGTATAAGCAAGTGGATGGTTGAGATAAATTGTCTGAATTCCCTGTACACACGTGTCACATGTGGTGATTGGATTGGTGTATTTTTGTGGTACGGCATGTACACTGTCCGTACATCTTGTGTACAGCTATGAATTGCTACAACACGTGCGTTAACCCAGTGCGAGGCGAATGCACTTACAAGAGTTCGTTCTGCCTCTCTCGCGACGGAGGATCCAGCATGTATCTCCGCCCATGGGGCCCACATGTTGACTGGTCTGACGATCGAGACTGTCCATTATGTGGAGCCTATAACATAAGGGACACTAGATGTAATTTAATCTCAACGGATGATCTTGAACATCACTATATGTAGATGAATTGAAGCAATGAAAAGATTCAATGGATCATATTAAAATCCATAAATAATAATATAGGAGCATAACTGATGCCAGATTATGTGATAATAGCTTAGATATGATAGTATAGAGAAAATGGACTGTCCAAATCATCAGATCATCTCATCATGTGGGCCTTAGAGGGTGGCAGAGCACGCTGGATCCTCAGTCTCGACAGAGGCAAAACGAACTCTTCTGAAGG
Source organism: Magnolia officinalis (assembly GCA_021015155.1). Lineage (NCBI taxonomy): Eukaryota > Viridiplantae > Streptophyta > Magnoliopsida > Magnoliales > Magnoliaceae > Magnolia > Magnolia officinalis. The sequence goes on from JAJHSJ010000015.1 coordinate 58,416,418, forward strand.
ACCCGATTTCTGACATCGTATCAGCTGAGTCAACTCGCATGACTCAGTACATTTTAAATAAGGGTTTATTTTGTCTCTCTTGGTATCCGTTTCCTTGACTCGGTTAATCCCCTCGACACCAAACTTGTGTTTGGTATTGTACGGATAACCATAGTCGCATGTCTTGCCATAAGGCGGGCCCCACCAAGTACCACTTGTCCTAATCTAGGCCACACGATCTTGATCAAACGGTTGTTACATACTGACAATCACTCGTACCGAACCGACGGTATGGGTTCATATCATAACAAGCGGCAGACCCCACCAGCGATGTACTATCAATATGGATGGTCGATAAGTGTTCAGCAAACCTGGCACACGTGTGTCGAATCCGGACCATTTATCAGGTGGGGCCCCTTGTAAATATACCCTGGTCCAAAATTCAAGGTCTACTATCAAGTTGAGCGTGCATGCTGAAAGAGAAAATCGGTCATTTTTCTCTGACCATCGACATGCGGCCCACCTGATGAGTGGACTAGCCTCGTATTCAGGTACGAGCACGTTTGTAATCTGCCCCACTTGATGAATGGCTCGGATCTTTTACATGTATACATCAATGCCACGTGTGGTATGAATCACGTATCGTGCACCAATTCAGTGTACTTAAGCACATGGGATGCTTGCTGTGCCCACAACCAGGCAATATCAGCCGTTGATATGTTCTCAGACATGATATTATAAATTATACTGGAATTGTTTGGTAAAACCATGCAAACCGGCTTTCATTAAGGAGAGCTCTGTCTCGCCAGTCAAAGACATAACACATACCTGAAATCTCTATTCCAACCACGATGGGCGCCACGTGGCTGCGTGTTTAGATAATCTAGTCCATTCCATCAGGTGGGCTCCACATTTATGGGAGGAGAACATGTTAGGTACGCCGACTGGAGAATCTTTGCTGTTCGATTAATTGTTTTTAATGTGGACCACTGATGGTTCGAAGGCTGTTAATCGGATGGATGTGAATATTGTCCACCTCATATGATATTCACATGGTCCACCTCCCACCAAAGTGTCCATTAGATAGACAGTCAAGATCATTCATTCACACGGACAAGTGGGCAATATCCCTTGCTCATCATGGATTGACCAGGCAACCAACGGATCACATTTGTCTCCGAAAAAATGAATAAGAAACCTAAGAATGATAAGTAACACCGAAAGTTCACATGCATCCCTATCATTTCCACCGACGTGTCATTTTTATTAGACATCTGAGCCGTTCAAAAGGATGGCCACACCATCAAGATAATCTGGTACTAAAATAATGTTCGTATACTTGCTGTGTAGGTTACACTTTCAAATCAATGGATAGCCATGATTTGACTCAATGTACGGGTGTCCCAGATATTGAATGGATCGGACTAATTTTCGTAAGAGACTATTCTTATGCTGTGGCCTACTTTGTGAGCGGCATGGATTTCCGAAACATATCGCATGTTGGAAGGAAACTAGGGTTGTATGTGAAAGTTCACAAACATGATAGTTCCATGCATGCGATCCTTTCTCGAAAAAAAATAATTACATTTTTGCAGCAGTATGGATGACCTTCTCGGCAAATTCGTAAAACCAATTACAATATATAAAAGTAAATAAATAAATAGAACTGATCACCTACATGGGGCTGTATGATTACTTAGTATGCAGCCCTTCTGTTCTTACCAACGAATAGAATGTGTAGGAAATCTGACACGTGTAAAAATTTGACCCCACCATTAAGATAAGCTATCTCGAAAATCAAGCCGATCCACTCATTAGGTGGGCCACACCTGTAAGTTGCTGAAACTTATTTTTGATCATGTGAACTGCATAGCAAGTGGGCCGGTCTGATTTTTTTGCCAGGTGGTATTCATGACTCCGATGTTGTGCATAAGTAAGACATTGGCGAGAGAGATGGGGCTGTAGGCTAAGCTAAGCATGCAACTGGCTGTAGGTGGTTAGTTCAGTAAAAAAAGAGGAGACGAGGGAGTCTGTATGTGGTTGTATAAAAAAAGATGAGAAGAGAGGGGGACTCACATTGGAGTTATGGAATAGCCATAGATCTTGAAAACCTCTACATTTAGAGAAGAAAAGAGCTCCAAAAGCTTTCAGGATGTTAGATTCTCTCGTGGATGTGGCATTTTATAAGCCTTCTGAAAGCAATCATTGCCGTTGTGACTAAGGAGTTTTGGTTTTCCTTTTCACGTATACCTAGATAGACTTTTACTGTGTTTAGGTCATCCAAACACAGCTCAAGGCCTGGTTTTAGAGAAGGATTATCCAATATGCACACGTATATGTGGACAGATTGATTTGGATAGTTCACTTGGTGGGCCTCACTTGGATTTATTGGGGAATGAAAAGTGGATAGTCTTCTCTGTTGAAACAGTGAAGTAGTACACAATAGAAGAAATTCATAAACTTGTAATGAAATATTAGGTTCGTAGATTCAAATCTTTATCCGGATAGTTAATATCTTAAGACAAATTTGATATATTTTTTTTTAATATTCAACCAAATGTAATAAAAAGGAGACGATAAATTATCTTTAGAATATGATGAACTTACAAATTTAAAATTCAATACTAAGATTTATACATCTTAAGTGCTGATTAGATTTTCAAATTTTAATACCGATATGCTTCACAAAAATATTCTTAAAAAGATAATAGCAAGAAGACAGAGAAAATAGTATAGGGCTATGGATTGAATGACATGGAAATAGTGTATTTCTTGTCTCTTTTGATTACAATGTTCAAGAGATAAAACTTGAGGGGACATGGTATCTTTTTAGGAGATAGACTCTTATACCTTTTTAAAACATTCAAACACTCATTTACATGCAACATTCATATTTGTCCTAAATTAATATGTCATTTTTTGAGATAGTTACTTTTTCTCTTTTAAACATAAATCGTTAAACAACAATAAAAATATTGTTCTATACAATAACATTTTTAGCTAGCATGCATATTTTAATTCGTTTAACCGTCACCACACACACACACACACACACACACACACACACACACACACACACACACATATATATATATATATATATATATATATATATATATGACACTAATACTTCATATACAATCAGGTGTTAGGCACATTTAATCAACATTATAGCTAAAACCCTAGACACTAATAAGTTAAACCTATAACTCGATCCCATTTAATCCTTAAGTGTGCCATGACTCAAATAGGTCCGAACCAATTGTTAAAAGGATTAACCTCCTTGTAAGGATGCATATACGCCAAGTGTAATGCACGCCTACTAAAGTGCCAAAAGCACTTAAGCAAACCTATAACTAACACCACACGCATGATTGGTGCTCTTCATTGTCCTTTTCGGTGATTTCAACCAAGATTCTTGTGGCAAAATTTTCTCATCCTATCACCAATTCGGTAAATATTTTTAAGAAAATGTTTATATATATATATATAATATATATATATATATATATATATATATATAGATATATATATATATATATATATAATTTATTTATTTACTTTTTAGAGCCGAATTATAAATTAAGATGGAGTCTATAAAATAGAAATTGACAATCCATTGTAGGATACAGGAACACATACGAGAAAATAAAATAAATACAAGAAAAAAAAATAGTTATTTAAGGAAAGAGCATTCTAGCACTAAAATCATCAGTTTTACAACACTTCCCTATTCATTAATTAGGTGAAGTTCAATGGTCTAAATCTCTTATTTTTTCACCAGTGATCAGAGCCACATTTTCTTAAATGGGTATTTTTGAATGTTCTTGATTAGATGGTTAGGATTGCCCGATCGCCCATCTAAAAAGGAACCCACCAAGTGGGTGGTCCAGATTGATGATTATAAAAGATATAGGTAAGTTGTTAGGATGAGCGTACTGAACAATTTCTCCTCAGTGAGCATAGCCCTAGCTACGTGAGGTAGTAGCCATTTGAATGGCACGTGTGTAAGATATTGGCCATTCATGATGTGGGCCTCATTCATTGCCTGAAGATAGGCGAGGCTCTCTTTAGGTAGTGAACACGTGTAATTCAAATGCTCTTTCCGTGTACACCTTATAATTTCACCATTTTCCCCGGGTTCGCTCGAATAAAACCCGCACGCCTGAAAGAGCATATGACACGTCAGCATCGTTAAGTTCACAACAGATGCGACTGACGGACCCAGCTGTCTGTCGCAGCTAACAATTCTTGTCGCCTTTCTCTTGGAAGCGAAAAACTTTGATACTCTGGCGGAACGTGAGGGATGATAAACAGGCACTTAGAAATTAATTTGGAATTGTTTATGTGGCGTATAAGTAGTTCCGAAGACTTTTTAAATTATGACTCTTTTTAGGTGTATGATGAAAAAAAAATAATCATAAGATTTTTTTATAATCTGACTATCAGATTAGTGGACATTTATTGGACGGTTAAAAACTAAATATCCAATGGTCACTATTTCATGAAACAAATGTCCATGAATCAAAGGTTAGGATTGCTCAACTATGGGATTGTGAGTTCGCAGCAGGGGGTTCTACAGTTTTGAACAATTTACGAGTGCCGGCGTATCAAGCTTCATACTCTGCCAGAGTATCAAAATGATAAGTATGCAAGTGCGCTTGCTAGTGTAATTGCGGCGAGAGGTTCCCGCACGCTCGATCCAAGATGTTCATCAAGTGGGCCACACCATGTAGCTTCCGTGGTAAAAGTTAGGCAAGTAGGCTAGTCTAGTTTTGCTACGTAAGTTCGTCTAATGCAGACCTAGGTCTATAATCTTATACCTTCCGTTTCTTTTGTATATATGTGGGACCAACGTATGATCACACCAGCCTGAATTTCCACCCTGTCGGTCCAAACGTTGTTTTCCACCGGATGTGCGGCTTGGATCACGCACGCGACATGTGTAACATGATGCACGCATGCACATTAAGATTAAGAGTGCAGAGAGGTGGGCCACACCATGAATACGACCTAAAGCGACAGTCAGACTGACCCAACCCACCTGGCGGGCAACATCGTAGAAATCAATTTACAGACGATGCTCCGACTCATCGTACAGATGAGGCCCACGTAATTAATGGACTTCTTTGATTATCACGGCAGGTAACCTCATGGTGTGGACCAAAATTTGGATGGCTCAGATGTCCAACACGCAAGCCAAGGAATTTCTTTATCCAATTTTCCTCTCGTGTGACCCAGTTGAGTTTTGTATCCAATTGATTTTTTTTCTCTAGCATCCTAAAATGAGCTCTAAAAACTGATGGACGGAATGGATTTCTCACATACATTGAAGCGGGCCCCACCCCGTATCCTTGCGCAGGAACTTCCTCTCGAAAGGCGTTCCCAGTAAATCCGCGTCCCGTTAAGGATGAAAGCGGATTGGCTGGTGGACCACACACCAGCTATATAGCTGTGTATTGACGGCAGTAGGTTCCGCGGGTCAAATTATAAGGTATGATTTATATCCAAACTTTCCATCCATTTTGCAATCTCGTCTTAACGTTTGAGATGAAAAATAAGACAGATCCAAAGATCAAGTAGACCACACTGAAAAAAAAAAAAAGAAAAAAAATGGGGGATTGAAAGTCTACTATTGAAACCCTTCCAGAGGTCATAGAAGTTTTAGATCAATATGAAATTTGCTTTTCTTCTTCATCCATGTATTTTTAATCTTACTAGCACGTTGGATAGAAAATACTATAAATTTTTTAACAGTGAAAATCATTATCCTCACTGCTATTTTTGGTGTGGTCCATTTGAGCTTTGGATATGATTTATCTTTTTTGTATAATACTCTAAAATGATCTCAAAAAATGGATGAACGGTGTGGATATAATAAATACATCATTTTGGAGCCATGTAACTTTGATCTCATTTGAATCGTCCGTACAACTGGGAGGTCGAGGCCCGTCGACGCTCGTCTTCGCGCGACACGTATCTACACCAGCTATATAGCTGCTGTGTGGTACACCAGCCAATGCGCTTCTGAAATGGATTGGCTACTCCCCCTGCAACCCGCCAATGGCTGGTGGTCGGTGCTCTGTGGGACCCACCATGATGTATGTGTTTCATCCATGCTGTCCATATATTTTTCCAAAACATTTTATGCTATGAGACCAAAAAATAAGGTATATCCAGATCTCGACCGGACCACATTACAGGAAACAATGTTGATTAAGCATCGACCATTAAAAACCTTTTGGGGGCATAAAAGTTTTGGATCAAGCTGATCTTTGTTTTTACCCTTCATCTGGGCCTTTATGACCTAATCAACAGATTGGATGTCAAATAAACAGTACAGTGGACCTTAGGATGATTTTAACGGTGGATACGATACTCCTCTTGAATAGATGGGGCCACCAGTTCCTCTACCACGTTTGCACAGTAAACTCATTCTACAACGCCGAGTGTGGGGCCCACTGTGATGTAGGTCTAACATCCAATCCGTCCTTAAGGTGTACCTCTTGTAGTTCACCTCTTATCACGAAAATCATCCCATCCGAAACGAATGATAGGTCGCACCATATTGAAAGAATGGGATGAGGATGCCACCACTCACACCTTTCAGCTTGTGTGTGGGGCCTTCCATGTTTTTATATTCCATCCAATCGATTCAGAAGATGGAACCCACGGGGATTAATTGAAATCCCAAAAATCATGCCATCCCCAAACTCATGTGGGCCATTTCACGTGATTTTAGAGTTTATGAACAATTTTACATGGTGTGGCCCATATGAGTCATGTGTCGGTGAAATTTTGGGATCAAGGAGAACATAAGGTGGATCTCGTGATGGACGGATTAGATTTCGTTCAAACATCATTGTAGGACCCACATAAGACATTGTAGAAGAAGCTTACTCTACAGATATAGCAGGAAAACCGTTCTCTTGGATGCATAGGGCATTTTAGATAAATTTCAGGGGCAGTTTTGTAATCTTAATGTGGGTAGGGTAGGGTAGGCTACCCTATTATTAATGGTCGTCGGTTACGCACATACACGCAATGTAAAGACACCACGCCTATGGTGAGGAAAGGTATATCGCACCGAATTTTCCGTGTATAGTATGCACACTCATGTTTGGTGCATCTACTGTTTACCACCATCCACTTGGTGGCTGGTGGGCCCCACAAAGGGATGTATTGCTTGTGTTGCCACACGGTGAATGAAACCTCGAGAAGGTGGTGGGCCCCACTTATATATCATCAGTTCGACTGATTGCATGTGTATATACATCAAACATTCAGTGTATAAATCTATGCCCCCCACCCACTTAAAGTTTGAAATATTGGCAATAGCTCCCTTATGCTAGAGATGTGACAGGAATATGCACCAAGTAACAAAAATATCATCAGGCTTATGAGTTCATTTTTCCCTCATGTGGGGGCCCACATTCACATATTGCTGCTATCCAAACCGTCCAATAAAGTCCCTCCACCATAACAAAAAAAAGAAAGAAAAAAGGCAGGTTAATCCTATCATGGGATGGGCCACACCAGATCAAAAACCTATAAATTTTAGATGGCAGGCAAATTGATGGTCAGATCAGCCTGATTTTTGGGGATCACATTTTAACGGTGAGTGACCATGCTGCATGCAATCTACAATTATTTACACACAAGATAGGGTAAAACGGGCCGCTTCCAGAAGAAAGCGGTGCTCATAAAATGTGTGGAGAAACTGCAACGAATCTGTAAACAAGGTGGTAATTGCAATAGTAAAACAAATAGGGATCATTTTGTAATTTTAAGAAATTAGAGAGGAGGTATTTACTAGTATCCCTAATGATTCCTGGTGGGGGCGGATTTGGTGATACAGGAATAATAGCGTAGTGGGGGAGCACTGGACGTGGGGCCCACCTATATGTATTCTTTGGATATCCACGCCGTCTATCCGTTTTTTCATATTAGTTTATGAAATGGACCAAAACTTGAGATAGTTCCAAATCTCAGGCGGACCACACCAAAGGAAAACAGTGATGATTCAACACGTACCATTAAAAACTTCCCAGGGCCCACTGTAATTTTTATTTGACATCCAACCTGTTGATTAGGTCACACAGACTAGGGTGAAGAGAAAAACCAAATGGAAGCTTGATCCAAAACTTTCGTGGCCACCAAGAAGTTTTTAATGGTGGAAATTCAATCCATACTTTGAGGCCCACCTGAGATTTAAATCCGAATAATGTTTTGAAAGATGACCTAAAATGATCTGTAAAAACGGATGGACGGCGTGGATATGTAACATATACATTGAGGTGGGCCCCAAGGTTAGGGCCTCACCCACTAAGCTGTTACCCCTGCCTCCCGCGGATGTTTTCTTCATATTCGTCGCGATGGAGGTTCTGCTGTTTTGCCCAAGCCATGAATGACTGGGTGGATGCATGATCAGATAATCCGCACCGTTCTTTCGATGGTTCTTATCCCCAAATGCGGAGCTGTTGGGAACTTTTATGTTTTCATCCATCCAATTAGTTCGATTATTATATTCGGATGGATAGGATTGTCCTACGATAATGTAGACGTTTAAATAATTATCTATCCACGGAAGGCCCACCAGATGGACGGCGTAGATCCTTGATACATACATCCACGTAGGCCCAATGATGGCAGTCATGTGCCTCCACCACCTTAGATCATATAGAAGTATACGGCTTTCAATGGGCGGGACCAAGTCCAAGAAAAATTTTTAAAAAAAATTAACTGGGGCCCACACGAAAAGGCCCAGTCCATCTCCCTAGTCCTCGATGCATCATTGACCGTCCATCCACATCTTCCCCCGCTTTATTAACGGATGGCATGCGCCGAAAAATACTAGACACGGAGGCCAATTTCAAGGCTACAAGCTACTTGTTTTCACCGTATCTTTGTTTGGTCTATGCCGTGCAGCCGTGTGCATGACTACCCTGGTAGTTTACAATCATTTTTCAAGGTGCTGTATCTCAGCCACCGTACACGTGGCATGCATGGATTTTAATACTTACTAAATAATAGAGCTCCTTATGGACCCGAAATATCCCAAAGTCAATACTGATTAGTTGATCCTAGCCTTCCAATCGATGGGCTATCAAATGAACGGTTGAAATTTGAAGAGCAACGAGTGCCAATTCAAATGAGCAAGAATCAAACCGTTAAGATCTATTTGTCAGCGTTTTTTTGGGCCTCTGCACTAGAACAATGAAGCCAACCATATGGACGGTCTGAATTGATATCAGGTGGATGGTGGATTGCTACACTACTGTTTAAAAATTAATGGAATTTCTGATGAACCATCTCATCTCACTGTTCTAATCTGGTCGGTCTATGTCCTCATCATCGGGGCCCACCTCGACACGGCTCGACAAAGGAAGGTGCAGTTTTGTTTAGGAATGTAAATGGGGGCAGGTCCAGCACCTTTAACTCGTCCGAGTCCACCCACACTCTACCCCGAGTCGCCCCAATAGGGAGACTGTAGAAGCACACAAAGATGAATCAAATGGGGTAATTCAATCGCACCAAGAAACCACAATGCAAACCCTCTGACCCTTTCGGATAGAAAATCCCAGCACAAAGCAACATATATCATTATAAAAGCAGAAAATTACAAAAGTAGAGAGATTACCTGATTCAAACAACTTCAAATCAACTTAAGCTACACCCTTAAAATCCTAGAACGAATTAAAAACCTTAGAATTTTTATTTCTAACCCTGATTATACCCAAATATATAATATTTAGAAGAATCACAATCAAAATATGCAACGAATTAATTTGAAAAAAAACCTTAGAATTAGAAAGTTTATGTAACGAATATGCATCTCATCTTGTATATTAATGAGATGATTGTGACCCAACTGATTCAGGACTGGACAAGTTCATCTTAATCACTGAGCTAGAAAAACCATCTGGTGTAAATAGAAATTGTTGAAAAACATGGACCTTTGACCGTTTAGTTTATTTAGTGTATATATCTAAAATTAGGCCGTTCATTAGCGGCGGTCTAGTCCAAAAATGTCCAATGATCAACTTTAGGTCCTGAAATTGACATTGGACTATGTGATGCATTACTACATGAATAAGTGGTACAAGTGGGTCCATGAATTAATTAGTAATCTAAAATTAAACCATTGTTGGAATGGGCCACACCATCGATCTGTGTTGCCGTCGAAGTATTCAAATTTCGAAGATTCTAGCCATCGAATACTGTTCTTCCGTTTCACAAGGGCTAGGATGTTCTAATGTCAAGAATTTAAGGCATTCCATGTCAGTGGTGCAGCTTATCAGATCGATGTCTAGTGATCACTGTACAATGGGCCACACTTGGGTGGACAGGCACATCACGATATGTTCACGTAATGTTGCATATTGACTAGAATATATGAAATTACGTGAGGAGAATAGAAATGGAAAGATGGGCGAGAATGAGATAGACATCAAGAATCTAACATGTTACAAGGGATGGATGATATCATGATCTTGACCAACTCTACCCACAATCAATAGACTAGTACATTGATGTTGACTGTCCAATTCAAAGACCACATCTTGCATAGGTCATGGCCTAAAAATGGCGAATTCTTATGTTCCGAACCAACCAATCATTGGATCGAAAAATCATGGTATTTGAATAGGACATGGCCACATGCATGATTGGCTTCATGCCTTGAATGTGTGACCTGTTTTTGTTTTAGTTGTACATTTATCAAACGGTTCGAAACACCAGATTTCAGAAATTGTTGGGCAACATTGTTTGATTGGTGTCCTTATTACAGATTAATAAATTCTTAATTTTTCATAAGAATAGAAACTTCTTCTACTTAATACAGTAATCCACATTGATATAATTGTTATAAGCGGACTTAGCCAAAATGTCTGTAGGGTGTATTACTGGAAAAAGGTGGTATAGTCCACAACTAATGACAATGAAAATAGAAATATTACAAAGAAGGTTGTACACACATGCCAATGTAGTCACCATTTTGAGATCGATCCGACTCATCTAAAGGTGTTTGTGATCCAATGAATGGACTAAACCCCACACTGCTACCATTTCTAGAGAAGACCAATCTCAACTTGTGGTTGTGATCATTGATTGTCCCACCAATGGTTTTGGAGATGATCCTTCGATTCGATTGCAAGTCGATAAATGGTTTTGAAGGACTAATGGCATTGAACAAACAAGTGATTGTACGGACTTAAGTTTGCTCTTGAGAGTTGGGACACGTTGGGTTTTTTTTCTTTTCTGGTTAGCTTGTTAGTACACCCACCGTCTATTCACACTACAATGTTAGCCACCCCACTAGGGAATCAATACCAAGACCTCAATATTGAAATGAGGTATCATTCACTCAGTCTACCACTAACACACACTCACTTTGTGGATAACACGTTGGGTTGATGTAATGGACAATGCACATACTCTACTGTGTGGATAACACATACTTACAGTCGGACCCACCCATTTTAATCCACACACAAGAATGCTGAATTGTTGCAAGCATCCCAAAACTCTAGGTGAAATTGCTCCATTATTTTCCTCTCTTCCAAGCACTTTTTAATAGTCATTGTTACGAGGAAAATCAAACTAACCTACTACATGGGACATATATGCATTATGAGGGGGGATCAGGGCGGCGCTAGCAAAGAATCGCCCGAAGAAGCTCCCCGAACTACCAACGTATCGACTACATATATGAGCCAAACTGAGCTCTAAGGAGAAACCCCATAAATGGGCTCCAAATAAAGACTCACTTGCGAGGTAAATTGCTCGAATTCAGAGCTTAGTGATAGAACTTATTGGTCGAGTTGATCAAACCGATCTCGACTTCGAACAAGGGATATTTAGAAGAAAAAAAAATCCTGCATTATACCGAATAAGGATAGACCCGACAAAATCCTAGCTGAAAATCACATCGATCAAGGCGGGATCAGAGATATTTTCAAGAGCAGATCCCCACTCAAATTCAGACCATTCAGCATATCTTACAAATTCTATTGAGATACGCAAACCGCATAACCATCCTATAAATACACCCCCTATCTTAAGATGAAGGTATTCGAGTGCCTAGAAGTGCAGTTGCAAGCTCATTTAGGTTCAGACCATAAGAATCATTATTAACCTTTTACACTTATTTATGTGTATTTACAAAAAAGAAGGGATGAAAATGGCTAGCATGGCCTTCTAAATAAAAGCATCAATTCTTGGGTCCATCCACATAGATGGTTTTTTATTTAAAAGAAAATCCGTCACCCCAATTTCATTAAGAAAGCTTGATTAGACGGCTTGGATGTCACAAACATACTATTGTGGGCCCACATGCAGATGCATGATTTTCTCATCTACAACTAATGCATGAGTACTCTGCTTTGTTGGAGAGCACTCACAAAATTTACCTGCGGCTTATACAAGTCAAAATATGATATCTAAATTGCCAAACCTAGGAGATGGATGGTCATACCAAAATTAGATTGGTCGAATGATCCTAACCGTTGATTTGTGGAAACTTGATTAATGAATTCAGACCATAGAATATATCTCATTGGAACTGTCCATGGATCGATTTCAGTAGCTAAGTAATCAAACGAGTGTAATTTCTTCCCTGTGATCCGTCTAAAATTTCGGACTACTGTTTGGACAATTTAATTTTTGTTCATTACACGTGCAAATGTGCTATTTCTTAATGCGTATGCGAATCAACCATCACAGTTTGGCAGAGTATAAAAGTTTCTCTTTTTAAATATGTTGTTTGGTTGCCAGATTTGAATTTGTGAAAGGGATAGCGCTTTCAAGTTTCTGTTATTTGGATGGCTTACTTCTCTTGGAATTCTTTTTCTAAGGGGAAGTACACTTATACATGAATATTCCCGTCCAATAAAATAGACATTCCACGGAATTGCTATAGCATTTATAGCAATGAATTGATGGTTGATATCATCCCATCAAAGCATTTTTTGAAAGGATGAGACAAAAGGTGGGCTGTGCATGATAGATTTTTCATACAATGCTTGCACGTTTTAAACCTTTCATTTTGTGGCTATTAATCAGATGGCCAGAGTCATTGACCAAAGCCACTTGGGATGAGAAGGACTAATTCCCGATGACGCAGGATATGATTGGGTCATGCATGTCAGAAATAAGTGATCTCAACTAAATAATTTTTATAAATGTTTTATTTCAGTCTCATATCTGATAATCGCATATAGTCTAAAGTTATTGGGATATCTTTAATAATAGAAATCACCATCTTCATATAAATAAGGAATTAATCAATGAACTTACACGATGGACAATCTAAGAAAATATCATAGCTTCTCTAGCATAAATAATATAGACCATCCATACTCCTCGCTATTGATTAGATGGTTAGGTTATTCAGTCAAAGCGTTTCTTTAAAGGGTTGGCAATGGAAGTAGCCGGACGTGTTCATTGAAATTTTCTAATCTAATCAAAATGGACAGTCCATTTTCCAGCCTCTTGATGATGGTTAAGATGATCAAATTGGAATTTTTTTTTTTCTTTACTTTGAGATGGATGGGCAGTAAAAGGTTGACCCCACATGATGGATGGTCCAAATAGAAGATTGGACCTTTCCAAGTACAAGCAATATGGCCATCTCTTAGCCATTGGTAAGGGGAGCGGAGGGAATTAAGCGCAGCCCTGGCCTCACCTAATTCGGTGAGGCCATGACTGTGGGGGCCACCTTAATGTACGTGTAGTATATCCACACCGTCTATAGATGGGTCTGGATTGTTTAAAGATATACGAGAGTACTCCATCACGAAACTTCTTGAATCATTAAGGAGTAAAATCCAAAACTTCTTTCTCGGCCGACGAGACGAGGCCTTGGCTTGCAAGAGAATTTTGACTCATTGGGCAGAAAAAAGATTGTTCAAACTTTATCACTCGGAAATACGAAAGATACATTGTATCATGATTTCAGAGGAAGAGTTCCAAGTGACCACACGGGGAATGACCGATGTAGTGAAGTTAAGAGAAATGAAGTATACGTGCGGTGAGTCTGGAAAAATGTCGCTGCCTTGTGCTCATGTGATAGCGGCTTGTGATAAGTATCAACTTAATACGTACAAATATTGCTCTCCATTCTACTTCAATGAAATATATCGTAAAACATACCAAGAGTCAGTTTACCCAGTGCTTGACAAGACACAATGGAACATTGCAGACGAAGCGAAGGTTTTATGTGAGAATATGAAGCCTCCACAAACGAGAAAATCTGTTGGAAGACCGAAAAAGGTTTGAATTACATTCCTGGGAGAAGATAGGCCAGCACCTAGATGCGCAAGATGCAAACGAATAGGTCACAATCGGCGTCGATGCACTTTCGTCCCTGCAGGCTGAGGTTGAGGTTGATGATGACTTATTATTTTGGTTTTTTTTAATTTTTTATTGTTTATGATAATGTAATGTGAACTGTAGTATACTTATTAATTCATGAACCTTGGTGCATGTTAACCACGATCCAATGTAGATGATGACCATGATCCGTTGTGCATTTGACCACGACCCATAGAGGAAATCGTGAACTTAAAAATGGGTCGTGCTTGTCATGACATATGGATCGTGGTTGTCATGTTGTATGAGTCGTGTTTCTTATAAGGTCGTGGTTGTCAACAACGATCCGACATGGATGACAACCACGAACCATTACAACTTTGACCACGACTAATTTAACATGACAACCATGACCCATATCTACTACGACCAATGCTTCACGTATACCACAACCTATATAACATGACAACAACGACCCATATATCATTTCATTCAAAGTCCATGTATCATGACAACCACGACCTATACAACCTTACAACTATGACCCATATACAACGACAGTCATGACCCATGTATCATATCAATCACGACCCAATGTGGATAATAATCACGAGCCTTTATGCATTTGAACCACGACCCAAAGATGGAAATAGTGTACATAACAATAGGTCGTGGTTTTCGTGATATATGGATCGTGACTGTCATGTTAATAGGTCGTGCTTTCACTCAGTGCCGTGGTTGTCAACAATGATCCAGTACGGATGATAACCACGATCTATTACAAACATGACAACCACGACGCATGTAAAATGTCAACCACGACCTATGCAAAACGAGAACCACGACCCGTATAACATGACAACCATGAACCATATCAACTGACAACTACAATCAATGCTACACGTCAACCACGAACCATATAACATGACAACCACGATTCATATAACACGACAACCATAACCCACATATCATTATATTTAGGATCCATATTTCATGACAACCACGAGCCATATATAATGACAGTCACGACCCATGTATCATATCAACGGCCACGACCCATATATCATTCCATTCAGGGTCCATATTTCATGACAACCACGACCTATACAACCTTACAACCACGAGCCATTTATAATGACAGTCACGACCCATGTATCATGTCAACCATGACCCAATGTGGATGATAATCACAAACCGTTATGCATTTGAACCACGACCCCAATATGGAAATAATGTACATAACAATATGTTGTGGCTTTCATGATAACACGACAACTACGATTCATATAACACGACAACCACAACCTATATATCATTCCATTCAGGGTCTATATTTCATGACAACCACGACCTAAACAACATTACGACCACGAGCCATATATAATTACAGTCACTACCCAATGTGGATGATAATCATGAACCGTTATGCATTTGAACCACGACCCCAATATGGAAATATGGTACATAACAATATGTCGTGGTTTCTATGATAACACGACAACCACAATTCATATAACACGACGACTACGACCCATATCATTCCATTCAGAGTCCATATTTCATGACAACCACGACCTATACAACTTTACAACCACGAGCCATATATAATGACAGTCACGACCCATTTATCATGTCAACCACGACCTAATGTGGATGATAATCACAAACCGTTATGCATTTGAACCACGACCCCAATATGAAAATAGTGTATATAACAATATGTCGTGGTTTTCATGATAACACAGACAACCACGATTCACATAACACGACAACAATGACACATATATCATTCCTTTCATGGTCCATATTTCATGACAACCACGACCTATACAACCTTACAACCATGACCCATATACAATGACAGTCACGACCCATGTATCATGTCAATCGCGACCCAATGTGGATGATAATCACGAACCTTTATGCATTTGAACCATGACCCAAAGATGGAAATAGTGTACATAACAATAGGTCATAGTTTTCGTGATATATGGATCGTGTTTGTCATGTTATGGGTCACGCTTTCACTCAGTGCCGTGGTTGTCAACAACGATCCAGTACGGATGATAACCATGATCTATTACAAACATGACAACCATGACGCATGTAAAATGTCAACCACGACCCATACAACACGACAACCATGACCCGTATAACATGACAACCACGAACCCATATCAAATGACAACTACGATCAATGACATGACAACCACGACCAATATATCATTACATTCAAGATCCATATTTCATGACAACCACGACCTATGTAACAGTACAGCCACGAGCTCTACATAATGACAATCACGACTCATGTATCGTGTCTCGAGCTCGATCATAGGGCTTGTCTCTGTCCAAGCCGACCTTATAATCTGAAACCTTCCGTGACAGTTCTTCCGGGTTCCAGGCTGATGTCAAAGCCTTACAAAAGAACTTGATATTTTGTCGATGAGTACCTACTCGGAGTTGGTGGACCAGGTGTGTAATGGCTCCTCCGGGTTTCAGGCCGGTGTGAAATGACTTCTTTCGGGTTCCAAGCTGACATTAAAGCTCTACAAAAGAACTCAATATTTTGTAACAAGATGCAATGATCCATATAACAGAACAACCACGATCCATAAAACATGAAAACCATGACCCATAGCAACCGACATCATGACTCATGCAACTTTGACAACCACGATCCATATTTCATAACAACCACGATCCATTTTACATGAAAACCATGATAAATACAAATTGTCAACAACGATCCTTTGTCTGAGTCATGTTTTGACAACGTGAAGATCGATAAATAGATACACCCCCATATGGGGAAACAGTCTTTTCCATTGGTAAATCCATTACATTACATTCCCTGTATGGGGAAACAATCGTTTTCCTTTCCCAAAACATTCTAGGTATGGGGAAACGGTCGTTTTATGACGAAGGTTGGGTCGTGGTTGTCATGTTAATGGTTCGTGGTTGGGAACCACTATTTATTGTGTATGACAACCACAACCCGAAAGTCGGTCGTGGTTGACATGCATATTGAATCGTGGTTTACACTAACAATGGATCGTGGTTGTTATTCGTGATCCAAGGGACATTGTAACATCCTGGATTTTCACTGTTTTGGATTTTCAAAAATCTTTGAATTTTTTTTTAATTAACTTATATTATCACTTACTGACCATTAGCACTCAACGTTAGCTTATACACGAGTGGTCCAGTCTGGTCACGATCAGACCGTGTGCAGGCCATCAAGTCAGATGATCGGTTTGTACTCGGCGACAGCTTGTGCAGGCCGTGCAGCAGTCGAGGGAGGTCAGAAAAATCTAAAAATTTGGGAAAGCATAGATCTCACTGGGCTTGTGGTCCCTCGTGGACCATGAACTCATTGGACACCCAGAAGTTGATTATCCGTGCTGTTCCAACAACACTTATCAACCCACCCAAAGCCAGAGTTGAAATCTGGCACTGGTCAATGAAACTGAGACTCCAGGCTTTCCGGCCATCGGATTTCTTCATAATTTACGGTGAAGGTCTAATGTACGTGCCTACGCCCGTCCACGAAATCTGGGACCCGATCGTGGGACGGTGACCGTTGATCGTAAACCGGACCCGTATGATTAAATCCTATATCCGATTGTTCCCAAATTTTGCATGGCCCTTCATCGGGCCATGGAACACCTACCCTATAAATTTCAGGGCCAGGGGGCCACCAGAGATCTCTAATAACCAGAATGGACCCCAAAGGACCATTTAACAATCAGAACCGTTTGATCAAACCCCATAATTGTTCATCCATTTGTTCTCAAACTTTTCATGGCCCTTCATCAGGCCGTGAAGCCCCTATCCTATAAATTTCATGACCAGAGACCCAACCCCGTTACTCTTTTAGCATAAAACCGACGATTTAGAGCAAGCACGACCAAATCTCCACCTTCACTAGTTATAATAGGCCACACCATGAACATAGTTAATACAAACCTAATCATTGCCCACGAGAAATCTCACTATCAAATTCATTCCAGAAATGCCCCAATTTTTCAAACAAGCTCTAGACCGCTCGTTGGTGGGCCACTAGTCTCAAAATTATAGAGTAATGTCCGTCTTGTTGGGCTCGACATCCATCGCGGGAGTCAGACCCTGGGTAGTGCCCAGAACCGCTTAACTTGAGTCAAAGGACGAGTGCATGAGAAATGCAAATACCCTAAAGAAATGAGCTGGAACTCAAGTGAATTGGGTCGTCCACTCTTATGCAAAGTTGAGGATTTCGGACCGTCGGTTTACGACCAAACTTTACCCGTGGAGTAAGGATATTTTCCTGCTCATATCCGTATAGCCGCGGCCCCGGTCGACTATCGGTGATCATTAAACAGATTTCTAATCATATCTGTCGATCGACGCATCCAAATGGCGGGCCGACCATATTCATACGTAGATCATCATTATGACCAACTATCCTACGGTGTATATTAATATGTACACCCCGTAGTAGGCCCTAGAGCTTAGAAGGACCCTCCAATAGGTCTAGTATAGTAAAATCCCAACACTTGGGGCCATTTTCACCCAATCTGGCATTATAAAAGGGCCTCATTTGAGACACCCCTCTCCCCATACGAATTTTACCCTAGAGAAAGGGAAAGGAGGAGAGAAAAGGGAGAAGAGAGGAGAAAGGAGAAAGAGAGATGAAGAAGAAAGAAAAGGAGTGTGTGGTAGGAGGTGGGGCCCAAGGAAGCTCAACCTTGCAACTCTCTATCCCTTCTCCAAAGACACCCTCCACCTCAACTGCAAGAACCGCTTCCGTTGGCTGTCTAGGTAAATCCCTTACCCCTTTTTCTTGAAAACCTTGTGTTGAGAAGGGAATTGCGTGGGATTCTAACATGCAAATGTTTGCTCTAGGGATTCCGGCCATTCGACCCCAAAATCCACCCTCTTAGGTCGTTTTCCACGCCTTCAACGACCCGAAGGTGCAAACTATTAATCTTAGGTGGCCTAGCACCAATTATATCATGAGTTTTATGATTCTGTTTGTTTGGGCGAAGCATATGTAAAATCTAGAGAGACCTTAGGATTTGGGTGCTTGTTTGAGATGTATGAAATTGTAAGTTGCTTACCTTTCTTATGATGTTGTTTGTGCCTCACTTGTTTGAGATATTGTGGATGACTATATGCTTATATGTTGCTTGATTTTCTCATATGTTGTTGTCTATGATGTGCATGATGTTTGTCCATTGTGGATGACTAACCCATCACTCACATGCACCTGCTCCTGATAACGTAGTATCTGGTTAGGAATATTTGACTCGTAGGTTATGATGTATGTGAACATGACATTTTTATGCTAGTTGATCATCTTGATGGTTGACATGCTATGAATCAACATTGAACCCTCGGGTTGATCGGAAACATGAGGAGAGACGGTAGTTCCATCGGTACACTACGCCAAAACAGCGAAAAAAGGACGGTCCAAAACCGTTTCAAATGACCAAAAAGGACGGTCATGGACCGTTACATAGGCCGTCCAATTTTGACGTGTCCTATTACTTAAAGGACAGTTGAAAACCGTCATTCTTATTGACGAAAAAAAACGGTCATGGACCGTCCTAAAAAAGGACGGTCATGGACTGTCCTTAAAAAGGACTGTCATGGACCGTCTCTTATAAGCTTTCAAAGGATGGCCATGGACTGTCCTTTAAAAGGACTGTCATAGACCGTCTCTTATGAGTCTTCAAAGGACGGCCATGGCCCATCCTTTAAAAGGACTGTCATGGACCGTCCTTAAAAAGGACTGTCATGGACCGTCTCTTATGAGCCTTCAAAGGACGGTCATGGACCGCCCTTTAAAAGGACTGCTACGGGCCATCTCTTATGACCCTTGAAGGACATTTTCAAATTTGACCTGGTACAGTCATCGTATTCTTCCTGATATATACCTGTTATACAATATATTTCATCACATTCACATTCACATCCATCTAAACCTAAACTACGTAAATCCATCCAACATAAACTACATCCATCCAACACAAACAATCTTATCCACATTACATTCATCCATGCATAATACATGTAAGTTTAACTTAATAAGTTATAAAAAAAAAAAAAAAAAAAAAAAAACGCGCACACACACCCACACCCACACTCACGCGGGTGGAATTTCACCACCTATGGATGCTCGAACCCTGAGCAATCAGCAAACATTTTCTCTCTGTTTTTCATCTAATAAAAATATTCAACCAACAAAACATTATAATTCATAATCATGAAGAATTACAAAAACTTCTTCAAAAAAAGTGGACACTTTTTAAAAATAAAACTGATCATTAAAATAAAACTAATACGAGTAAATAATGCAAAAAAGTGTTTCAATTAATAGAAACAACAACAAAAATTAAAGCATTGTAAAAAGGGGCATGTGTTAAAAGGGATACATTCTTGTTTGTTGCCATGTGATTGGGCTACATTATTACAGCAATTGGGTTCGGGTTCGGGATCGAGTTTAGGTTGGGTTTTTCAAGTTTAGGTTTAGGTTAGGGAGTTGAGATTAGATTATGTGCAGGTCTAAGTTTAGGGATTGAGAATACATTTAGGTTTTAGGTTTAGGTTTAGTTTTAGGTTTTTAGTTATAGGTTTAGTTTTAGGTTAAGGTTAGGAAATTGAGAATAGGTTAAGGTTTAGGTTTAGAAAATCGGGTTCGGGGTTCGGGATCGGGTTTAGGTTTGGGTTTTCAAGTTTAGGTTTGGTTTAGGTTAGGGAGTTGAGATTAGGATTAGGTGTAGGTTTAGGTTTAGGGATTTGAGAATACATTTAGGTTTTAGGTATTGGTTAAGGTTTAGGTTTTAGGTTTAGTTCGGTTAGGTAATGGTTATAAGTTTATGTTATAGGTTATAGGTTAAGGTTTTAGGTCTTATAAGCTATAGGTTTAGGGAATTGAGAATATGT
Organism: Magnolia officinalis; assembly: GCA_021015155.1. Classification (NCBI taxonomy): domain Eukaryota; kingdom Viridiplantae; phylum Streptophyta; class Magnoliopsida; order Magnoliales; family Magnoliaceae; genus Magnolia; species Magnolia officinalis. Next base: position 58,437,634 of record JAJHSJ010000015.1, read on the forward strand.
TAGATTTGGGTTTAGGAAATCGGGTTTGGGTTCGGGATCGGGTTTAGGTTTGGGTTTTCAAGTTTAGGTTTTAGGTTTAGGTTAGGGAGTTGAGATTATGATTAGGTGTAGGTTTAGGTTTAGGGATTTGAGAATACTTTTAGGTTTTAGGTTTAGGTTTAGGTTATAGGTTATTGGTTAAGGTTTAGGTTTTAGTTTAGGATAAGGTTAGGTTATAGGTTATAGGTAAGGTTTTAGGTCATAGGTTTTGGTTTTAAGGTTATAGTTTAGGTTTAGGTTAAGGTTTTAGGTCTTATAAGCTATAGGTTTAGGGAATTGAGAATATGTTAAGTTTTAGGTTTAGGAAATCGGGTTCGGGTTCGGGATCGGGTTTAGGTTTGGGTTTTCAAATTTAGGTTTAGGTTTAGGTTAGGGAGTTGAGATTAGGGTGTAGGTTTAGGTTTAGGGATTTGAGAATAGGTTAAGGTTTAAGTTTAGGAAATCGGGTTCGGGTTCGGGATCGGGTTTAAGGTTTGGGTTTTCAAGTTTAGGTTTAGGTTTAGGTTTAGGTTAGGGAGTTGAGATTAGGATTAGGTGTAGGTGTAGGTTTAGGTTTAGAGATTTGAGAATACATTTAGGTTTTAGGTCATATGTTTTGGTTTAGGTTAAGGTTATAGGTTTAGGTTAGGGAGTTGAGATTAGGATTAGGTGAAGGTTTAGGTTTAGGGATTTGAGAATAGGTAAGGTTTAGGTTTAGGGATTCGGGTTCAGGTTCGCGATCGGGTTTAGGTTTTGGTTAGGGAGTTTAGATTAGGATTAGGTGTAGGTTTGGTTTAGGGATTTGAGAATAGGTTAAGGTTTAGGTTTAAGAAATTGGGTTCGGGTTCGCGATGGGGTTTTAGGTTTGGGTTTTCAAGTTTTGGTTTAGGTTTAGGTTAAAGAGTTGAGATTAGGATTAGGTGTAAGTTTAGGTTCAGAGATTTGAGAATACATTTAGGTTTTAGGTCTTAGGTTTTAGTTTAGGTTAAGGTTATAGGTTTAGGTTTAGAGGTTATGATTTTCAACGCTTTCAATGTCAGATAATGATAGATTCATGATCTGCATGCAATTGCACATGTACAAAGTGCTGTCTGTTTTCCGTTTCGATTAAAGATGAAAAATATGGAATTCTACATACTCTATGTATTTGAAGAAAGTACCGTATACGTACAAATTTTGAAAATGTGTTTGACATGATTATTTATTGTATGAATATATTATATGTGGATAAATTACTTGTTTGGCGAAAGGAATCGCCCTAATACATGTTTTGCTTATATACACTATGTATGTTGAAATGGTGTATTCTAGAAAATACCATATACGTATAAATTTTGGAGATGTATTTGCCATGATTATTTGCTGTATGAATATATTATACATGGATAAAATACTTGCTTGGCGAAAGGATAGCCCTAATACATGTTTTACTAACATACACCAAGTATGTTAAAATAGTGTATTCTAAGTGTTTGTGAAAATGACCGAATGAGTATAGAATTCTCATTCGTGCTCGCCATGACTAATTGTCATGGATTTATGATTGTTGTATTGGCGATACCCCTTTGACGAAAGGATTTGCCCTAAATCACGCCACGGCCAATATACACTACTTATATTAAAATGTGTGGCCCAAGTGTTTGTAGAAATGACTGAATGAATATGGAACTTGGATTCCTACTTGCCACGACTATCCGTCGTGGGTGTGTGCGTGTTATGATTGGGGTAACTCCCTAGTGAAAGGATTTGGCCTAATACCTATGTGATCAACATGTCATGTATGTTGATGTATGTAGTCTAAAGTATTTGTTGAAATGTCTGAATGAGTAGTAGTTAGTAAATTGTAATGTATAAGGGTGTTGAGATATGATTCTCAACTCCTTTAACTATGTGTATGATTTCCTTGGATAGCTGTGTGATTAGAAATTTAATATGTACAAACTCATGCTTGTGTTGTACTTCATAACATGCTCAAATGATTGTATGATTTTATCAATGTGATGCATATGTTTAAATTCATGTTTATGTTGTATGATCCATCATAGGTGATGGGGGAGTAGTTAACGAATGCATATAACAGTCCTGGCAGCCCTAAACGGATAATACCAGACCTTGATTGTATGAGTTGAATCTTGATCCACTACTGCTTTATCTATCTGCAATTGATTGTGTTTGGGGCTATGATTATAGTCCAGACAATCGGTACCAGAATTGAATTCATGGCCGTGATTCATTTGCCACGTGAGATGTGTTCGACGAACTCGAGTTGTACTTCGGTTGGCGATAGTGGTTGGCCACGCAAAGTGCTTATGCACTTCATGTCATTCAACTTGTGCGCTCGAGCTAGCCGAGCTCGTCAAGTAACCCGATCTGTCTAATGTATATTCACCATGTTTGGACACTACTACTGCTTGAACCTAGGGTACCAAACTTACCAGTGAAATCCCTTTTAACCATGGTACCTCGATCCGCTGAGACTCATGAGCCGGGCATGGTGGTATGGGACACCGTGGTCGAGCTGTCGACTTACGCTAGGGCCACGTGCCTCCCCGTAGTGACCAGTGAGCAACCAGACTCGTGAGCCGATTATGGTGGTATGAGACACTATATTCGTGCTGTCGGATAAGGTGATGGAGGAGCGGTGTAACATTTGTGCGTAACAGCCCTGACAGCCCTTTGTAGTGACCTCGAGCATACTCTGAAATTGCGGTGAGCCTTAGAGTTTTGCCACAGTGTATAGAGTATGAACTAGGCCTGTTTCTGTATAGTGATGAATTGTTAAAGAGGTGATGGGGGAGTGGTGTAACCTTTGTGCGTAACAGCCCTGGCAGCCTTTGCAGTGACCTAGAAAACACACCATCGTCTGAGATTAACTAGGACTGACCCTAGAATGGATCATGCTTGGGAATGATACAAGGGAGGTACCTTAGTTTCCCAATTCTGCGGTTTGAAATGGACTAATAAATACTCTCGTAATCATGCTCATCATGCATTGCATGTGCCTGGAAGATGTGGAGCACTGAGGAATGAAAGCATGTCGCGAACGTAAGATGGTGTCGCACGAGGGAGGTGTGTGAGGGCATACATCATGACTGCATTCATACTTGCATTAATAAGAGTAGTTAGGAGTGTTTGATTTTATTGATTTATCATTACTGCTTGACTGAATTGATAACATGTTAACCTATGCTTTACTGTTCCACTGAGTTGATCACTCCCACGTTACGGGACGGTGTTGTACACACCAATCAGATTTGTTGAGTTTCAGGTGATGGCGATGCTTATGAAGCAGAGCCGGACTACTACTATGATGTTGAGGAGGAGTTCTCCTACATGTAACTCTCTGACAGGTCTATGAAGACCTAGTATTGTATTGACGGGGCTATGGTATTTGGGATATGAGACATTACACTTCCTCACATTAGGTATATTTTAGAATTGTACTTGTAATTAATTAACCTGGTAACATCATCACACTCTGGAGACTCACCATAGTTTATATATGTTATTTATCTATCACAGCCTTCCGCTTGCAATTTAACTGTCTCTGGAGTATGATATGTTGTTTTGGCTTAATCTCACTCATGTATAATGCACTAATACAGACAACATTCAATCATCATTCATTTTGTTGCATAAGTGATGCGTTGGAACTCGGGAGTTGAGTTTATGCTCGACCCCCGATTTTCAGGGCGTTACAAGAGATTTGAGAATACATTGAGGTTTTAGGTCATAGGATTTGGTTTTGGTTAAGGTTATAGGTTTAGGTTATAAGCTATAGGTTTAGGAAATTGAGAATAGGTTAAGGTTTAGGTTTAGGAAATCGAGTTCGGGATCGGGTTTAGGTTTGGGTTTTCAAGTTTAGGTTTAGGTTTAGGTTAGGGAATTAAGATTAAGATTAAGTGTAGGTTTAGGTTTAGGGATTTGAGAATACATTTAGGTTTTAGGTTTAGGTTTAAGTTACAGGTTTAGGTTTATGTTTAGGTTTAGGTTAGGGAGTTGAGATTAGGATTAGGTGAAGGTTTAGGTTTAGGGATTTGAGAATAGGTTAAGGTTTAGATTTAGGAATTGGGGTTCAGGTTCGCGATCGGGTTTAGAATTGGTTTTTAAGTTTAGGTTTAGGTTTAGGTTAGGGAGTTTAGATTGGGATTAGGTGTAGGTTTAGGTTTAGGGATTTGAGAATAGGTTAAGGTCTAGGTTTATGAAATCGGGTTCGGGTTCGGGATCGAGTTTTAGGTTTGGGTTTTCAAGTTTAGGTTTAGGTTTAGGTTTAGGTTAGGAAATTGAGATTAGGATTAGGTGTAGGTTTAGGTTTAGGGATTTGAGAATACATTTAGGTTTTAGGTTTAGGTTTAGGTTAGGGAGTTGAGATTAGGATTAGGTGAAGGTTTAGGTTTATGGATTTGAGAATAGGTTATGGTTTAGGTTTAGGAATTCGGGTTCAGGTTCGCGATCGGGTTTAGGTTTGGGTTTTCAAGTTTAGGTTTAGGTTAGGGAGTTTAGATTAGGATTAGGTGTAGGTTTAGGTTTAGGGATTTGAGAATAGGTTAGGTTTTAGGTTTAGAAATCGAGTTCGGGTTCGGGATCGGGTTTAGGTTTGGTTTTCAAGTTTAGGTTTAGGTTTAGGTTAGGGAGTTGAGATTAGAATTAGGTGTAGGTTTAGGTTTAGAGATTTGAGAATACATTTAGATTTTAGGTCATAGGATTTGGTTTAGGTTAAGGTTATAGGTTTAGGTTAAGGTTTAGGTTATAAGCTACAGGTTTAGGGAATTGAGAATAGGTTAAGGTTTAGGTTTAGCAAATCGGGTTCGGGTTCGGATCGGGTTTAGGTTTGGGTTTTCAAGTTTAGGTTTAGGTTTAGGTAGGGAGTTGAGATTAGGATTAGGTGTAGGTTTAGGTTTAGAGATTTGAGAATACATTTAGGTTTTAGGTCATAGGATTTGTTTAGGTTAGGTTATATGTTTAGGTTAAGGTTAAGGTTAGGTTTTAGGTTTAGGTTATAAGCTACAGGTTAGGGAATTGAGAATAGGTTAAGGTTTAGGATTAGGAAATCGGGTTCGGGTTCGGGTTCGGGATCGGTTTTAGTTTGGGTTTTCAAGTTTAGGTTTATGTTTAGGTTAGGGAGTTGAGATTAGGATTAGGTGTAGGTTTAGGTTTAGAGATTTCAGAATACATTTAGGTTTTAGGTCGTAGGATTTGGTTTAGGTTAAGGTTATAGGTTTAGGTTAAGGTTTAGGTTTAGGTTATAAGCTACAGGTTTAGGGAATTGAGAATAGGTTTAGGTCTAAGAAATCGGGTTCGGGATCGGGTTTAGGTTTAGGTTTTCAAGTTTAGGTTTAGGTTTAGGTTAGGGAGTTGAGATTAGGATTAGGTGTAGGTTTAGGTTTAGAGATTTGAGAATACATTGAGGTTTTAAGTCATAGGATTTGGTTTAGGTTAAGGTTATAGGTTTAGGTTTAGGTTTAGGTTTAGGTTATAAGCTATATGTTTAGGGAATTGAGAATAGGTTAAGGTATAGGTTTAGGAAATCGGGTTCGGGTTCGGGATCGGGTTTAGGTTTTCAAGTTTAGGTTAGGGAGTTGAGATTAGAATTAGGTGTAGGTTTAGGTTTAGGGATTTGAGTTTAGGTTATAGGTTTAGGATTAGGTTATAGGTATAGCTTTAGGTTTAAGTTATAGGCTTAGGTTATAGGTTATAGGTTATATGTTTAGGTTAAGGTTTAGGGATTCGGGTTCGAGTTTGGATTCGGGTTTAGTTTATAGGTTTTGGGATTTGAGAATAGTTTTAGGTTAAAGTATAGGTTTAGGTTAGCTTATAGGTTAAGGTTTAAGGATTTGAGAATAATTTTAGGTTATAAGTAAGGTTTTAGGTTTAGGTATAGGCTTAAGTTATAGGTTATAGATTATATGTTTAGGTTAAGGTTTAGGAATCCGGGTTCGGGTTCGGGTTTGGATTCGGGTTTAGGTTATAGGTTTTGGGATTTGAGAATAGTTTTAGGTTATAAGTATAGGTTTAGGTTAGGTTATAGGTTAAGGTTTAAGGATTTGAGAATAGTTTTAGGTTATAAGTAAGGTTTTAGGTTTAGGTATAGGCTTAAGTTATAGGTTATAGTTAAGGTTTAGGAATTCGGGTTCGGGTTTGGGTTTGGGTTCGGGTTTCGGTTATAGGTTTTAGTTTTAGTTATAGGTTTTGGTTTTGGTTATAGGTTATAGGTTTAGGTTTAGGTTACAGGTTTTGGGATTTGAGAATAGGTTTAGGTTAAGGTCGTAAGTTTAGGTTTAGGAAATCGGGATCGGGTTTAGGTTTGGGTTCTCAAGTTTAGGGATTTGAGAATACATTTTAGGTGTTAGGTTTTGGTTACGTTATAGGTATAAGGTTTAGGAAATTGAGTTTAGGTTATAGGTTAAGGTTTAGGTTTAGGTTAAGGTCATAGGTTTAGGTTTAGGTTATAGGTTAAGGTTTAGGGAATTGAGTTTATGTTATAGGTTCAGGTTATAGGTTTAGGTTAAGGTTTAGGTTTAGGTTATAGGTTTTGGGTTTTGCGAATAGGTTTAAGAGTATTGGTTTAGGTTAGGGTGTAGGTTAAGGTTTAGGGAATTGATTTTAAGTTATAGGTTTCAGCTATAGGTTATAGGTTTTTGGTTAAGGTTTAAGTTATAGTTATAGGTTTTGGGATTTGAGAATAAGTTTAGGTTATAAGTAAAGGTTTAGCTTAGGTTATAGGTTAAGGTTTAGGGAATTGAGTTTAGGTTATAGATTCAGGTTATAGGTTGTAGGTTTAGGTTAATGTTTAGGTTATAGGTTTTGGGATTTGAGAATAGGTTTAGGTTATAAGTATAAGTTTAGGTTAGGTTGTCGGTTAGAGTTTAGGGAATTGAGTTTAGGTTATAGGTTTAGGTTTTGGGATTTGAGAATAGGTTTAGGTTATAGGTTAAGGGTGTGGTCCCTGCAAATACAGATATAAACACGGCCTGTCCAAATGGTCAGGCCCCTCCAATGCTGTCCATAGGAAATGGACAGCTTCATCATGGTCATAACAGTGGTTCCCACCTTCCAGGGACCCCCGCTCATCCGGATAGCTTCGACGCACATCCAGGTCTGCTCCATTAATTTTGAGCAAATACATATATAAACACGGCCTGTCCAAATGGCCAGGTCACTCCAATGCTGTCCATAGGAAATGGACAGCTTCATCATGGTCATAACAGCGGTTCCCACCTTCCAGGGACCCCCGCTCAACATCCGGATACATAAATGGGTACAGTTTCAAAGAACATTATTAGCAATGTTTCAAATGCATACCTCCCTTAAAAAGTCCTTCAATTGATCCTCATGAAAGTCTTGATCTGTAAGAACCTTAACCGCAACATCCTGCATTCCATGATTGAATAAATAAGAAGATGCATCACCTTTACTTTCAAGTCAAACAAAAATGGGACAGAGAACCATGTAAGAAACACGAAGAAAAATGTGGATTTCTTTGAATATGATAGAGAGATTGGTCCAGAAACTGAACCACAAATTACTCTCATCAGGTTAGTTATCAGAATAACATTTCAGATTGAGTTCCCTACATTAAACAGTTGCCTATGTAATTCAATTATCTTCAGTAAAATCTGATTACTGTCTTAAAAAAAATGGCATGCGAAACGTCATTTTCAAACCAAACTACACTCGCTATTTTCAAATCTCACACGGCCACTTCATTCCCTCACTATCTCCCTCGATTTCCCACTCTCACCTCTCCGTCTCTCTCTCTTGAAGCAAAAAAGAAAAAAAAAAAAATCTCTTTTATGTTTTTTCAATCTATCTTTCATTTTCTTCTTAACAAGAAAATCCATATTTACTAATATTCCCATTTTTCTATTTTTCAAAAGAATGAGTTCGGACTCCGAAAGCATCGGCTCCAACACTCGTACTTTCAGCCCAAACCCTAACCAAGGACTCCAAAATTATCAAGTACTCATAAACATTCATTGCAAGCATTTTTTGTCCATGACGACCATACTGTTAAGATCAATCCTCTTATTTGTGCTCCCCTAGGTGTGGATTTTGACAAGGATTGCATTCATATGCTACTTCATAAATCATATTATGAGATAAAAGGTATCAATTATATAAAAAATTATAATTCAAAAACAGACAATAAAGAGCACAAATTCTTATTATAAAGGTGATATTTAGAGTTAATTAAGCTTACCGTCATTGTCATGTTGAAACCATTCGTTGAATACGGTAACGTCCCTTATTGATCTAAAACAGTCAAAGAAGAATTTTGTTTCTAGAATAAATGTGCCTCTTCTCCAATTACCTCTTCAACTTCAGAGTAATCATTTAAGGTGCCTAGCTTGTGAACCCGAACCTTTATGTCCAGCTGCTTGATACGGATTCAAGGAAACAAGAGGGTGAACTCTTCTTGTCATGGCCATACATGCAGCAGGAGCAGAACTGAACATGAATAGACAAGAATTAGATCATAATCTATTAGATTTAGTCTCAAAGGCTAACAAGTACAAACAACCAAACACATGAGAGAATTTTAAAAATAAAAACATTGTAGGGCAAGTAGGACCCTGGTGCAGTGATCCAGGCAATTTATCCGATGGTTCCATTGTGATGGCAAATGCCCCAAAAAACCTTCTATTAAACATGTGGGGACACATCTCCATGATCCAAACCGCTTATACAATGGCCTCACTGTAGATAGGTTACACATAAGAAAACCCAAGGTGATTAATTCAACCCTTTGATCATTGAACATTTTGCTTTGAATACAAACCCATGGCCACACATGTAGGGAATCCTGCCCCTCCACAATGTATGTTCACTTATGAGTAGTGTCCTATCATTCTTCTAAAAAATAGTACAGAGGTTCTTGGTATGGCACATCAATCCTTCTAATCTCTCTACAACTACATTTAAGCCAATTAATAGTGTAAAAACTGAAAGTAATCACCCACTAAAAGAGATCTAACATGCCCATAAATATCAACATTCTTTCAAGAAAAATTCTGCATTGGACTGTCTGTTAGTACAACACCAAGAATCAAACTCGCAGAAAAAGGAACTGAAGCATGGAGACTCACAATCTGAGTAGCAGATTTAGTAATTTTTTCCTGCTTTGGCTTCAAAACAATTCCTGTTTCTTCTCTTTTTATTTCAGTTTTGATCTCCATTTCGAGTGCAGGAGAAACCACTTCACATTTTGTGACAATCAAACATCTGAAACCATATATATGAAAAAAAAAAAAAACTCCCTCAAAAGGGATTCGACAATGCAAATCCCTAATTCGGGATTCGACAATGCAAGAAGAACTGACAACTTCAACTTTTTTTTTAAAAAACTTCTTTTTATGAGACAGCAAAAGACATTTAAATAATGACCAACTTAATTAGAATTTTGGGCATGCAAAATTATACATTTTTGAAAGAGTTAGAAGAGTTGAATGGAACTTGAAAGTCTTGTTTGCAGATTTCACGAGAGCAACTACAAGAAATAACTCAAAAGGTCAATTGGATTGAGAACAACTATGCAGTTATTGAAATACTTCATCAAGTTTTTTTCAGATTCTAAGTAAATTAAGTTGTGCCTAAAAATTGACTCGTCTCAAGCGAGTCAAGCCAACTTGCTTAATCTTGCCAATACATAAATTGACATAATAGCCAAACATTCCAATGCTTTTGGGAAACACTACAACATATGACCATCAAAGAACAAACAAGTAAATTTTGCTGAGATGTTTGCTGAAAAGGTATAATTAACTCAAAATACAAAATCCTTCCACATTCAACAGGCAAAACTTGCCATAAATGGGTGATTAGAGCAGTCCAATCTCTGTCATTTTGGCTCATTGCTCACCAATGTAGTGACAACCAGCGAACAGTCCCAATCACCATATATACTTGCCATGTGCAGGATATACTTCATATAACTTTTATGAAATAGGTAACATGATAGCATTTCCTAACGGAAGAAAAATTCTTTCTGAACGATAATCATATGTAAGCATTTGTGCCATGAAAAAAATTTAAATCAAGTTCAAAGGTCGCATTGGGATGCTCATTTCAAATGAACTGTAATAATCTAACTCAATATGGAAGAAATGACCAACACATGGTGGCGCCATTTTTAGTTCATAATGTCAAAATGACAGCTAGTTGTGAGTCCATGCATTTGAAGTTGAACAAGAAACTATCCTCACTTTGGTCCAAATCCATTTTGGACCACATTTGGGAGTTCTAAAATAGCAGTTGGGCAGAACTGATTGCTGTAAAAATACCACAATAAAACTGACTGGCAGCTTGATTTGAGTGGAATTTATATCTCATGCCAGCTGACAGAAAACAAGCAGCCCAGCCTGACAGAAAACACAATGAAGGCAGAAAACACAATGATTTATGTTCAAGACATATTTCATGTTTGTATGGAAAGAAAGAGTGCACTGTATTTTGAACAAGAAACTATCCTCACTTTGGTCCAAATCCATTTTGGACCACATTTGGGAGTTAAAATAGCAGTGGGCAGAACTGATTGCTGTAAAAATACCACATAAAATGACTGGCAGCTTGATTTGAGGGGAATTATATCATGCCAGCTTGACAGAAAACAAGCAGCCCAGCTTGACAGAAAACACAATGAAGGCAGAACTCAAGCTGAGTCAACATCTTGCTAAAAAATTCAACTCATGCCTAGTAACATTAGGATTTTGAATTTATGTTTCAAGACTATTTCATGTTTGTATTGGAAAGAAAGAGTGCTACTGTATTTAAATGGTTTTAGAATTCACGTTGATTTTGGCACTCAAAGCATCAATCTTCTGAAAAATAAGGGGGTTCTGCTTCTAATCTAAAAAGGGTATTTTTCTAAGTTAGGCCTGAAAGATTTATTATTATTATTTTATTATTTTTTTAAAGACAATGGAAGAAAAACAATATAAATTACAGGTTGGGGTAGCTTTTGATACCATGATTTAAGTTGTTGTTACTTGTTGCTAATAGAGTTTCTTTAGTTTGATCCGAAGCAAAACCCAATGAATCAGATCAACCATTCACCCAAAAAGGAAAATGCAACCCACACTGATTATTGGATAAGACAAAATTTACATGATTCATCGTAAGGTCGGCCAGACAATAAAAGGCAATGTACATCACTCAAAATATTGGAAGTCATGTATATGTGTTGTAAGGTGTAAAAACCTAACAATGAAAACAACAAAGACAGAGGAAATTAGAAAAGGATATTCACATAGTTCAAATAAAAATAAATTAGTAATCTAAACTAACAAATAATTAGCTAATGAAACATTAAAATCATGCATGATCATTGGATTTATCATTTGTGGACCATCTTTTGGTGTTTTAAGACTCAATGACTTCACCAATTCATTCGGTTCTGAGTCAAGCTGTATCTGGACTCAGCTGAGTCACCCTAATTTATATTACTGACTCAATGTCTGGCCAGATCAGATTTCTAAGAATGTGACATGTCAGTCACAGCAAGACCTGTGCCTTGTGTAACATGTTTTATTGCTTGTGGACCATCTTTAGCAGACTCCAGACCGTGGTTTGAAGACAGTAGACTTGGGCTGACTCATTCAGTTCTGAGTTGAGTGGTGAATTGGCTAAGTTAGCCCTTATTTTCAAACTAGATTGGACTTGACTGAGTCATGGGCAGCCACTTCTGTATGGTGATCGTGGCCCATTTAAAAAAACGGCCAACCAACCATCAATTTTGGTCTATTTAAAAGACAGGGCCAATTGTGGCCCATTCACAAATTAGGGCCAATCAGCCATCAATTTTGGCCCATTCAAAAACCATATGTTCATCCCAGCCATTCATCTGGTGGTTCCCTCTATGGATGAGCCATCAAATTGATCAGGAAATCCTAAACAGGCAAGACCCACCAGATGGTCCACTAGATTAATAATATTTTCGTACCAAGTTGGCATATCTAAGAGTGTGCACGTACATTACGGTTATGTGGCAAGTGCCTCCACCGTTGGATTGGCAATCACATTTGATCCCAGGTCGCTGATTCCAATTGATAGATCAACGGCAGTCCCACTACATGGGTCTCCACTTATGTTCCAGTCATCAAAAGTACCAGAAAGACCCCAATATTGGAAATTGGCATTAAGAGCTCTCTCTGTCCATACACATGGAAAAAAAAAAAAAAAAAATTGTTATAGTAAGCCCATGGGGGCCATCAAACGGCTGTTGAGTCAGAGAAAATTTGGGAAAGAAGTTAGAAACAACCATATGTTCCAACTGTAGGGCTCACTGTGCATGTGGACCAGAGAATGTGTATCTCGTGTAACTCCTCGTGGGCACTACAATCCCAAGAATCATCCACAACAAAACTCAAGTGGGGATATGGGGGGGGATGCACAATCCCCTAAAATCAACCCCACAGCATATCCGATCCATGCAAAAGTGAGACACACTATGATGATCGCTTGGTAAAAAACTAAAAAATACACTCAAAACCCGTATAAAATGAAAAGAGAAAAAAAACAAATTCCTAAAAACCCGACAAATCTCACGTCAGATTTAACAAGACCCATATCCCCAAATCCAACAAAAATCAAAACCTATATACCAAAATCCCACAAAAACCCTTCCAGACCCTAAAAACCCCAATCTGGAGAATAAATGGGGCGGGAGAGAGAGTACCGTTCTGCAAACCGATGCTGGATTCATCTGTGTTGATGTTGTAGAGGACGCCTTCGTATCCGATTTCGCATTGGAGACTCAAAAACCCGTATAAATGAAAGAAATCGAAAATTGGAATGCTACCACACGGACGTAAATGAGGGATCAATGATTTCTCACTTGTTTCTCATCCAAATACTCTGAAATTCCAGCCCGTAGACTCCTTTGCTAGGGCCGATCAAACTCATAAAGTTTCACTTGAAAAGGATATGCAGAATCGCAGATGGAGAGAATCGAGCTCTCAGATTTTTGGGGCCGTGAAGCTCTGCGGCAAGAGAAAATAGGGTTTTTAGAACCCATTTCCTAAAGGCTTTAAAGTTATAAAGCCTCTAATATCTTGCGAGTCTGCCACCATTTACAACAATCAAAGCTTCTCCAACCCTAAACTTTGATGTCCAAAATCAAAGGGTTTGGATAATCAGATGGGTGTAAAAAACTATATATCATCTATCCACAATTAGGATCACAGTTTGGATGGTACAGCAGATAGCCATATGGAGATTCATTTATAATCAATACGAGTCACTATCACTTTGAAATATGCATGCAACTTAACATATTAAAAACTTTATAAAATGCTTTAGTTGTTGGTAGAGAAATCTACCCGAGAAATATGCTACATACGCTACATGCACCTTGACATGTGTCAAACATCAACGCCGTGCATTTGATGGGGCCCTTTAAATTAAATTATGCGATATCCCAAAAATCAGCCATATACTGAACTTAGATGGGCTATACCATTTAAAATCATGTGAAGAAATGCCTAAAACATATAAAAGCACTTGGTGGGCCCCACCTGAAATTTTTATGCATTTGAAACTTGGTTTGACTCCTCATCCAAGTAGGACACACATAATGGATGGGCTAGATTTGTGAACCACATCTCAGTGGGCCTAACAAATGATTATGAATATTTTAATGGAGGGTAACCCCTCTCAACTTTTGTACGTGGTGTGGCCCAAAAAGTCTGGATTGACTTGATTTTTAAGCCCTAGGCCCACCATGGAATGGTGCATCTGGGTGATGGGGTAGATGTGGGCCCACTTTGATTTATATATTGCATATCTATATGATCCATTTGTTTTGCCAACTTGTAGTAGGATATGAGTCCAAAAATGAATCATAATCAAATATCAGGTGGACCACACCACATGAAAACAATAGTGATAGGTTATCCATAATTAAAATCATTGTAAGGCCTCTGTTTTTTTTTTTTTTTTCACGGAGAATATAATTCTTCTTCAAGAGATAATGTTCAACAAGTTCAACTACTGCTACAATAAGGGCAAATACTTCATAACCATGAAGAATGAATAAATCTTTCTATTTTTATTTATTTTATTTTTTTTTTATAGGAACAAGATTCCTTAAAATTTCACAAACAAAGGGAAAAATCCGAATTATAAAAGAGATTTCAACATCAAAGCTGGAAAAAAAGAAATGTGATACCCAAACACCCAAATCCAGATGGACAAAAATCATCAAATCCCAAAACAAAATGATATAAATGAAGAGAAAACATAAACATCAGCTTGATCCAAAACTTTATGAATGTTTATTTTAATGGTGGATGTTCAGTCCCTACTTTGTAATCCACTTAAGCTTTGACCTGCCCCATTTTTTGGTTAATATCTTAAAATGATATGAGAAAGCGTTGAACGGTATGGAGAAAGTCAATCCATGAGTTAGGTGGGCCAAGAACTTAAAAATAAAGTCAATCCATGACTTGGGTGGGCCACACCACATAATATAATGGAGAGGGGTTTCCTTAAAACATTCATAATCATATATTGGGTCTGCCTAAATGTGATTCACATATCCAACCCACTCATTATGTGTGTCCCACTTGGATGAGGGGTCAGACCAATTTTTGAAGCATCCAAAACTCATGTGGGTCCCACCAAGTGCTTTTAAATTTTTTAGAATGTTTTCACATAGTTTTAGATGGTATGGCCCACTTGAGTTTCGTATACAGATGATTTTTGAGATATCTCATAACCTAAAGGGGACACATCAAATCCATGGTGTTGATGTTCGACACACATCATGATGGGGCCCACAAAACTTACTAACATTAATTCTTATGTTCTCACGAGGTCAGTAAGTTGGGTCACAATTTTGACTAGAATATTTGGCCCATTTTATATGTCTGGTCCATTCACTCTAATTTACTGATCAATACCCTCAATTTGACTAGTTACTCGCCTCAATCAGGCTACATATGAGAAAAGATATTGGGTATACCAAGATTGATCAACAATTTCAGTGAAATTTGATTTAAACATCCGAAGTTATTTACTTTTCAATTTGAACTGATTAGATTATCCAAAAACGGTTAAATGTTGTTCATAATATCAAAAATATATGAATGAATAGAAAACACAAACATCAGCTTGATCCAAAATTTCTATGGCCTCCAAGAAATTTTAAATGGTGAGGTTCAATCACACTATTTCCTGTGGCGTGGTCCACTTGAGCTTTGGATATGCTTCCTTTTTGCTCTTTAGACCTCAAATTATCCGTTAACATGGATGAATGGAGTGGATAAAATAAATAAATAACGGTCTGGACCCCACAGAGTTTACTCTGGTAAGGGTAATGAGTAACTCACCTAAATCTAGTAGAGATAGGTTTCCTTAAAACATTCATAATCATATATTGGGCCTACATAAATGTGATTCACATATCCAACCCACTCATTATGTGTGTCCCACTTATATGAGGGGTCAGACCAAGTTTCAACCGCATCCAAAACTCATATGGGCCCCACCAAGTGTTTTTATATTTTTTAGGATGTCTTCACTAGTTTTAGATGGTATGAACCACTTGAGTTTCGTAGATAGATGATTTTTGAAATAACTCATAACCTAAAGGGTACACATCAAATCCACGATGTTGATGTTCGACACACATTATGATGGGCCCACAAAACTTACTAACATAAATTATTAGGTTCTCACGAGGTGAGTAAGTTGGGTCACAATTTTGACCAGAATATTTGGCCCATTTTACATGTCTGGTCCATTCACTCTATTTTACTGATCAATACTCTCAATTTGACTAGTTACTCGCCTCAATCAGGTTACATATGAGAAAGATATTAGACATACAAGATTGATCACACAATTTCAGTGAATTTGATTTAAACATCTAACAGTAAAGTTATTATATCAATCTGAACTGATTAAATTGTCCAAAAATGATTAAAGGTTCAACTAGTGGATGGGCCTAATAATTTAATAATTTTATTTTTCACAGATAAATTTCAATTTCCATTTAAAAATAACATTTTTTTTTCAAATGTATATATATTTTTTTCTTTTAACAAAATATCATTTTTATTAAAAAATATCAAAAAAAAGATTTAAAATAAAAATTTTAAATTTTTTATTCTCAAAAATTTTTCTCATATTTTAATTTTTTTCTCAAAAATTTCAAATTGCCAATTTTTTTTTTCTTCAAAAGCATCATTTTGTTCTCAATTTTTTCTCAAACATTGTTAAAATTTCTAAACTTCTCAATATCCTTTTTATGTGATATTACAAATCATTTAAATATTACCTTTTAATATATATATATATAGGATATATAGACAAAAGATATATATTATATATATATATATATATATATAATATATATACACAACAACACACACACACATTTTTCGACAAAATTTTTTAAAAATTAAACATTTTACATTTTACCAACGTTTTCAACCGTTGGGAAAAAGATTTAGGAAAAATACTTTTAACGACGAACATTTTCGTCGCTAAAGGTCTTACCGCAAACATTCTAGATAGCGCGAATTCAAAATAGCCTTTAGTGACAAAACTTTTCATCGCTATAAGTGATACCCACGTTTTTTAGATACGAAAATTTTCGTAGCTAAAAGTAAACTTTTGAAATTTTTTCAAAAACTGTTTACAACCTTTAGCAACGAAAATGTTCGTCGCTAAAAGTGTCACCCATGTTTTTAAGCTACAAAAAAGTTCGTAGCTAAAGTACACATTAAATTTATGAATTATTTATAGCCTTTAGCGACGAAAAGTTTCATCACTAAAGTATCATCCACGTTTTTAGCTACGAAAATTTTCGTAGCTAAAAGTAAATGTTTGATTTTTTTTCAAAAATTGTTTACAGCCTTTAGCGACAAAAATTTGTCTCTTAAAAGTCTCATACGCAATTTTTAGTTATGAAAATTTTCATAGCTAAAAATAATTCATTCAAAAATTTTGAAATTTTGCGTGTAGCCTTTATCGACGAAAATTTTCATCGCTAAAAGTCTCATCCACGATTTTTAGCTGCGAAAATTTTCGTCGTTAAAAGTACACTTTTGGCGACAAAATTTTATTTCGTCGCTAAAAGTCACTTTTAGCGACGAAATAAAATTTTGTCGCTAAAAGCTTCGTCGGTGAAAACCCTCTTTCTTATAGTGTATTTATTTCGATCAACACCGACACGCTTCCCTTCTTCTACATCTATTGGCGAAACTTTATCGCCCAAGCCAACGATAAACTTGACAATTTGTTTAACATTTATCACATACTTTGCATCCTCGGAGTTCTGATTTATTATTTTTGTGCATCTTGCAACCTGAAGAGGCTGCTCCTCCTGCATCATTTGTTTATCAGAAACAAGATCCCTTTGGCTGGATGCAGCTAACCCAGTGTCCGACTCTTTTATTCCACATAAGTCATTAACCTTCTTGGCTATTTCCTTGATTTCCTTCTCCACCTTCTTTATTCTAGAAGAGTAGGTCCCAAACCATAGGTTTTGAGGAGTGCTATGTCATCTTCATCCAAAGGAGGAGGGTTTTCTCATTGTTAATATGTACATCTTCTGGTTCGGGCGCCATCGTATCTGTCTCTCTCCCGATCCTTTTTTTTTTTGCTCTCTCGCTCTGCTCTGCTCTGCTTACCTCTTCCGTCTTTTCTCTTCCTCTTATAGTTTACCTTCATCTAGATCTTCTTTACATTATCAACAAGTTGGATTGCAATAAAATAACTAAAACCTTACGATGGGCTCTTTATAATTTTTAATGGCGAGGTACTATATTATTATTCTTTCCAGTGGTGTGGTCCACTTAAGATTTAAATCTACACATTTTTTTCTACCGGCCCAAAAATGGGTTGGAGAAATATAGGGGCGATAAGCGATATTACAACACATTATCAAAATCTCACTTTTGTTATCTAACTTTTCAATTTTTCTTGTCAAAATACAAAATCTCTAGTTTTCTTTTTAAAAATATATATTTTTTACAATTCGTCAATTTTTTCACAAATTTGTTTAATTTTTCTTAAATTTTCTTTTTCAAAATATCATTTTTTAATCTCCTTTTTGTTATATAACTTTTCAATTTTTGTTGTCAAAATACAAAATCTAGTTTTCTTTTTCAAAAAATATATTTTTTTACAATTTGTCAAATTTTTCACAATTTATTTAATTTTTTAAATTTTCTTTTCAAAATATCATTTTTTTTATCGAAATCCTGTTATATAACTTTTTAATTTTTCTTGTCAAAATACAAAATCTAATTTCTTTTTTAAAAATATATTTTTTTTACAATTTGTCAATTTTTTCACAATTTTGTTTAGTTTTATATTTTTCTTTTCAAAATATTATTTTATCGAAATCTTTTTTCTTCAAAATTATTAACATTATTCAAGTTCTTAATTTTTTTCAAAATCTAGATTATTATAAAATCATAGTGTTTTTTTTTTTTTTTTTTCAAAATCTAAAATTTTCTTTAAACGTTGTTAATTATTTTTCTAAGCTTCTCAATTATTTTTTTTTCGAAATTCATTAGTTTTTGTTGTGTAAGTGTTGACCACCGTCTCTAATGCAGACGGTATTTGACAGGTACACCTGACTGTTATAAGACGGCCAAAGACCGTCTCTAATTAAGACGGTCTTTCACAGTCTCAAATTAAGACGGCTAATGACCGTCTCTAATTGAGACGGTCCTTGACAGGCTCATATTACCAGTAAAGGACGGCCAATGACTGTCTCTAATTGAGACGGTCCTCGACAGTCTTAGAGTACTAATAAGAGACGGCCAATGACCGTCTCTAATACAGACGGTCTTTGACCGTCTCAAATGGCCGCATATAAGACGGTCAGATACCGTCTCTTTTCTAGACAGTCGATGGCCGTATTTTTTCTGCAGTTAACGACGGTTTTTGACCGTCTTAAATGATTTGTGGATGTTCAAATTTTTAAGACAATATTAAGGACTGTTAAGAGCCGTCTAAAAGTTTAGAGACGGTTTACGGCCGTCTCTAAAGTGTCTTTAAACCAAGCTTTTTTAGAGAGTCCGGAACTGTCTCTAAATCCGTCATTTTTTTTCATTTTTCACGTAGTGGTAGGACTATGCTAGGGCTAAACCGTGAGTTTGGGCGGGTGTGTACGGGTACAGTAGTTCGACTACATGGGTCCCTTGTACCCGATGCTGCTCGTCGCATGCTCACCCGACTCGTGCGGTCTAGCCTACTATCTGATCAACCTTGTTTGTTAACCATGTTTGCTCGCATATGTATGAAATCTGGAACACCCTACCACCGTTGTAGTCCATTGATAACGAATGAATATCGATCCACAGTCTCGTGAGCTGGGCATGGTGGAAGAGACACTGTGTCCAAGCTGTCGGCCTACGCTGGGGTGACGCGCCTCCCCGTAGTGACCGCGAGTGATCCCTTTCTCTCAGCACTCCCATGTGCTTAAAGTCAGGGATGGGGAACCCGACGGGATCATGGATAGCGGGGACTTGGCCTCACACGTTAGGGGGTCTTGGCCTCGCAACTAGTTCAGGCATTTGAATGTGGGGTGTATCAGATTCCCCAATCTAGGATGAACGGATTAACTAAGAACTCGGTTAACATTATCACTACATTGCATTAGCTAGGGTGGTGACTCGACAGTCGAGGTCGCTCTGAGGGAGTGTTGACATACGCGATAGTTAGACGGAGTCGCTTGTGGAAGAGTTGTGACGATGGCATGCATCATATCATCCATCATGCATACGCATTACCAAGATTAGTTTAGTCACCGTGAATGAATATCTTTCATTAAATTCTTAATATAACCGCTGCTTGTACAACTTAAGACTAATAGCATCCACTAAGTTGATCACTCACTCCCACTCTTGGACGGTGTTTTAAAACACCAACCAGACTCTACTGTAGCTACAGGTGACGAGGAGTTCGAGGAGCCTATCGACGCGAGCTTAGACGAGGAGGACGAGTTCTCCTACTTTTAACTGATGAGTGTGTCCTCTTCGGATCCGTAGATGGGGCATTGGATCGCTGAGTAGTGGACTCAACGTTATTTCTTTGGACATGCTATTCTTTTTTGTGATTTTGTTGGGTGGCACCTTGTGCGCTCGTTTATATTATTTTGGACCTGTATATATCTACATCTCTTTCATTCTAGTAGACTAGTTATGGTTGTGTTTCATACTCCAAGAAATTCCAGGCTGCGCAATTAGATCGAATTAAATGCATATTAATGGAAACCGGTCATAAGTGACCCCGGGAACTCGGGAGTCGAGTATATACACGATCCCCGATTTTCAGGGCGTTACAAGATGGTATCACAAAAATAGTTTGGAATCAATTGGGCCATGGGTCATGAACTCACTAACGCGTCCGCTGAATTGAGAGGAAACGCAATAGAAAACACGAAAATGTTAGGAACCACCCCAGTCCCTAAACTGTCGCTCCTAGATGGAAGGTAAGACTCCCAGAGTGTTAGGGTTGGGTAGCGAGAGTAAGTAGTGACGCTAGGAAATAGGTCCGAGAGCCTTACGAAGGGCTTAGGCTGAGGAGAGAGAGCATAACAATATTAGAATTCGACCTGGGAGCGTTACGACACGTTTCAGCCCATTCCTAGGCAAGAAGTTGGGAACTTAACGGCGAGACCCGATCCGACTAATTAGAAAATTTAAGTAGTTTAGGCCACCTAATCCCTAAGGGCCCATTTGGCCAACTGCGCTAGGTGAGATTATGGTGAATGGAATGGTAAGAGTAATAATACATACATGTGTAAGGTATTGTCCCTAGATTGTCTGTATCCCATGTTTTCCAATATCAGGTTTGGGATACATGCAATTAAAGGTAAATCGCAGGATTTCCTTTCAAATTACACTAAAAATCCCATATCACACCTTCTAACACAAGACTCAATCTACAAAGCCTATGAAATAAGTTTTAAATTCCGTCCCACACCCATTCCACACATGTCATTCCCAAATCTTGAGTTGGGAGTAGCATTGCAACCCATTTAGTACAACTAAATGCCCTTAGCCAGATAGGCTTAAGTCGAAATCCCTCTTTCCAACATCTCCTTAAATATTCACCTGACATCACCCTATTCTTGAACTTCCCCAGTACATTGGTAGGAACGAGAGTCAGAAATCGAAAGATTTGACGGTCGGAAACATCGTTCTAGACCAGATGAGCGAATATTGGGCCAAATTTGGTAGTTTTAACCCATTTGGGGGTAAAGAGTTAAGGGGTGAACGAAAATTTACCGAAAATAGTGAAGCTAGAGAAAAACTGGGTTTTGGCCATTAACCAGGAGGAATCTCACGAAATCAGTAGGCTCATTGCGTAGGTCGGCTTCTCCTACCCTAAATTCATATATGGAACGTCGAATAACTTATTCCAGTTGGCGAGATATGGGCGTCGAAAAACCTCAACCACCCGAGAAGCTAGAGGCCCGTGTGGCCCCCGCTGGTCCGCGTTGCCCCTGCGGCCTGTGTGGCCCCCGCCGGCCCGTGTTGCCCCGCGGCCCCCGTGGCCCCCGCCAGCCGGGTTGCCCCCACCGGAATTTTCCTGCATTTTAGGTCAACTAAAAAAATGCATATCTCCTTCGTTACAACTCTAATTTAGGTGATTCAAAAGCCAGATTGAAGCTTGATGAGTCTAGTTTTATATAAAAATAAGAAAAAAAAAATAAAATAAAAATTATAATATAGTTTAAATTAAGATGTTCTGTCAACTATCCAAAAATTATCAGTTTCAGACAGCTGTTGCTCCTAGAACTTTAATAATTTATTTACTACTCCAAATGAGATGAAATTTTGTGAGATATCTTTAAACTCAATGATAAAACATTATAAAATAAAAAAAATAATTTAGTTACTGAGAGTACAAGAAACCTTACAAGAAATAGAGACATCGTGCAATCTTACAAAAAAAGAAAATCGTTAGTTAGTTTAGACAAATGTCACTTTTAGAATTTAATATTTTTTTTTTCTACATCTCGAAATGAAATAAAATTTATAGAGTGAGTTTAAGCTTAATGAGAAAATTAAAAAAATAATAATTAATTCTATTACTAAATCTATATGAAACGTTACAATGGGCCCCCGCCCAGGCGGCCAATGGGTGACACTTTTTGTGTTTTAAACATGTGTGGGGTCACTTGAAGACCCCTCTCCCAGCCCTTCTCTTCCTCATTCCAAAACCACAACCCATTTCTCTCAAACCCTCTCCTCATCCATGAAACCCATCCCAACAACCCTTACTCAAATCCTTCAATTCCTCTCAAATCTTCATCAAAGCCCTCTTCTTCTTCATGTTTCCCTTCCCTCCAACCACACGTTTCAAATCTTACGTTTGTCAATGCATGTGGATGATTTTAAATAGAAGAAGTGTTTGTTGATGTGGAGACGGATGGTGGAGATCACGTTTAAGAGACTTCGCTTGGAAAAATAAAAATAAAAATAAGTTGTTTTGAGTCTTCCTCAACTAATGTTGATCCTGCTGTTTACAAGCCTGTTCGGGTTGAAGGTGATGGAAGACTAGTGCCTGCTACAGCTGACAAGGTTATGGAAGTTGAAGATTCACTTGAAGATGACAGGATAGAACCTCCTTTAGTTAAAGACCTTGTGCACACTGAAGGATACATTTCAAATGATGGGTTTTCCTCCAAGAAGGCTGATTTAGAGAGCTTAGAGGGTTTTCTTTCACAATGTTTCTTTCTGTGTTGTTTCCTTGTGGTTATTTATGATTTTGCACATATTTTGATTATGAATTATATGTGTGCACTTCAGTGAATTGGGTACTCAAGGTCCTATTGTGTTTCATTCCTAGGCATTTCAACCATTTCCTCCAATCACTTCTTTCTAGAATCTTCTACTCTATGATGCATTGTCCCTTAAGAAATTCAAATATCTAGATGCCTTAGAACACAAAAAGGGCTGGCTCCTCTTATTGGGTGGATGGCTAACTCTCATCAAAGTTGCTTTATCTAATCTCCCTCTCTACTATGTCCCTCTTTTACTGCCCAAAAAAAATCTGTGTTGGATAGGTCAAAAAGATTGAGAAGGAATTTCTTGTGGAAGGAGCCGAAGACAATCATGAGTTCCTTTTACTTAAGTGGTAAGAGGTATGCAAGCCTATCATGGAGGCGTAGGTTTGCAAGAGTTGGAACTATAAACAAGTCCCTATTAGGAAAATGGGTGGGGCAGTTCATTGTGGAAGAGGGCCACCTTTGGAGGGAGGCAATCACACACAAAAAGCGTTCTTAGTAGCAAGTGATTTTGCATGATTGGTGACCTATGATACTCAGATCGGGTCCTTAAAATTCCTCAGAATACCTGTCACATATGGTGTGGCACAATGTCGGGATGGTTATGGGAATTGTGTCAAATCTAGTTTAGCAGTATGAAAATGTTTTATATTAACATGATATTAATCTTTTTATTGTTTGACACAATAACATGCTAGGGCTAATTTTGATGGTTTCTTGTGGGGAAAACTAGGCTGTCCACTGTTGGTGGTGTTCTTTGAGAATGGGATGGGAAGAAAATTGCTAACTGCTCTTGGACTCCCACTATGCTGAAGATTCAACTTTGATTTAGGCTTGCAAGGCAGAGATGGAGTTTTCCTCGGGCCTAATTATTTTTAGGGCAATTCCAACAATGCTATCACCTGGGTCAATGGTGATCCATACCTACGGAGAGTCACTGATCTAATGGGAAGGTTCATGACCTGTGTCAAAGTTAGATTGTTTCTTTCTCTCAAAGTGCCAAGGGAGAGGTTAATATGGATGAGGACTTTCTTGCTTAGTCTTGTGATAGCATAGATCACCTTAAAACATTTATTTTCTGATTTTTGTTGTTTTTCTTCCTGCAGTATTTTGCTACTTTTTATTATTATTATTATTATTATTATTATTATTATTATTATTATTATTATTATTATTATTATTATTATTTGTGTTGCATCCGAACTCTTGGCGTAGCTCTGCTTTGGCCTGTTTTTCTTTATAAAAATAAAAAAATAAATAATAATAATTAAAAATAAAAATAAATTAGCTTACAAAAAAAAAAAACTACAAATTATATTTTATAAAATAACTAAATATTTAACATATTTCAGTAATTAAGATAGTAACTGTTAAATGCATAGTCATGTCACTTGGAGTGCAATTCTAGTAACAATAGGAGTGGGATAAGGAATTTGTTAAGATTGTTGGCTAAGAAGTTTCCCAAATCAACTTTGATATATTGGTTTGATAATTCATGAGTGGAGAGATTGGGATTTGAGAAGGATGTTGCCTATAGACTTCAAGCGAGGTGGAAGAAATGGAGATGTGCATATGGAGTTTTATGTGATCGTCAAGGTGCCACCCAATTTTTTTAAAAAATAAAAATAAAATAAAATAAGAGGGTGAGATTTTATAGGGTGGATATAAGACCAACCATGCTTCATGAAATAGAATGTGGGGCAATTAAAGAACAACATGTTCATAGGATTAGTGTAGCTAAAATGAGGATGTTGAGATGGATGAGTGCCAAGACAAGGAAGGATATAATTAGAAGTGGATGCATTCGAGGGAATTTAGGAGTAGCACCGATAGGTAATAAGATGAAGGAAAGTAAATTAAATGGGTTGGTCATGCACAATGGAAACTAAGAACTACACGGGTTAGAAGGAGTAAATTTATATGGACGCCCATACCGAGCCCCATATTATTGGGTGGAGGTCGATAAGAAGAGTTTAATCAGTTTAGACTTGGTTCAAGCGACCTTAGAAAAGATACATATTATCAGGCATCGACTCCTAGCAGCCTAGAGTAGACAAAGGAATTATGCCGATTCCGGGTGGCGTTCGATGCGACCCCACCGGAATCTTCTGCGTCCTCCTTAGCGTTATTAGCACTTCAAACTTCTGAAATACCTTAGAACTTCTGATTCTTCCTCCCTCTCAAAATTAATAAAAATGAGGCATGCTTTGCTCATAAACCTGTTAGTCATAGGATCGAAACTGCAACATACAAATACAATCTTAGGCCATTGAAAACCTTTCTGAGATAATCGTTTGACCATAGGCATAGTGAAGGATTTATTAACCCCAATTTGGACATAAATCAAAACGAGGACTCTCTTAGACCAAAACCCAAAGGACAACCTTATAAATAGGAGATTAAAATTTTTCAATGATGACAATTCCCTAAACATTTAGATTGATCGGGCTACGAAATTACTGAAGTATACACCTGCGAAGCATTCGCGGCTTGACCCAATTCTCAATCCTCGGTGGCTACCAACGGACTCACTGCTTTAACCGAGCAGAAGACCAGGATCCACCAGGATGAAGAAGGGATACGATGAGCCTTCTACCCTGGTCAGGTAGATGATCGACGTATCGAGTTCAAGCTCACTACAACCGTTTCTCAGTATTGGTCTAACATTGAAAATAAATATTTCACTCTAGACAGAGGGAAGCCATCGCCGTGAATTTAAATCTTTAAAAATAAATAGGTAAATAGATAAATTTTAGTAAACCATCAGGGTGAAAAAGTTTTAAGGGGGGTAGATCATAATGAGCTAGGGTAGCGTATTTATTATATACCCTAAAACGTATAGAAACCCGAAACCAACAAAACTTAAGCAAACGAACTGATAATATCTTTATTTATTACCCTTAGGCAATTTTGGGGATGAAATTGTTTTTAAGGGGGGTAGATTGTAACATCCTAGATTTTCACTATTTTGGATTTTCAAAAATCCTTAAATTTTTTTTTAATTAACTTATATTATTACTTACTGACCATTAGCACTCAACGTTAGCTTATATACGAGTGGTCCAGTCTGGTCACGATCAGATCGTGTACAGGCCATTAAGTCAGATGATCGGTTTGTACTTGGCGACAGCTTATGCAGGCCGTGCAGCAGCCGAAGAAGGTCAGAAAAATATAAAAATTTGGGAAAGCATAGATTTCACTGGGCTTGTGGTCCCTCGCGGACCACGGACTCGTTAAACACCCAGAAGTTGATTATCCGTGCTGTTCCAACAATACTTGTCAACCCACCCAAGGCTAGAGTTGAAATCTGGCACTGGTCAATGAAACTGAGACTCCGGGCTTTTCGACCGTCGAATTTCTTCATAATTTACGGTGAAGGTCTAATGTACGTGCTTACGCCCGTCCACGAAATCTGGGACGCGATCGTGGGACGGTGACCGTTGATCGCAAACCGGACCCGTACGATTAAATCCCATATCCGATCGTTCCCAAATTTTGTATGGCCCTTCATCGGGCCATGGAACACTTACCCTATAAATTTCAGGGCCAAGGGGCCACCAGAGAATTTCCAATCATCGGAATGGACCCCACAGGGCCATTTAACAATCAAAATCTTTTGATCAAACCCCATAATCGTTTATCCATTTGTTCCCAAACTTTGCATGGCCCTTCATCAGGCCGTGAAGCCCCTGTCCTATAAATTTCGTGACCAGAGACCCATCAGAGCAACCTCGTTACTCTTTTAGCCTAAAACCGACGGTTTATAGTAAGTACGACTAAATATCCATCTTCACTAGTTATAAATAGGCCACACTATGAACATAGTTAATCCAAACCCTAATCATTGCCCACAAAAAATCTCATTACCAAATTCATTCCAGAAATGCCCCAATTTTCCAAACAAGCTCTATACCGCTCGTTGGTGGGCCACTAGTCCCAAAATTATAGAGTAATGTCCGTCTTGTTGGGCTCGACGTCCATCGCGGGAGTCAGACCTGGGTAGTACCCAGAACCGCTCAACTTGAGCCAAAAGACGAGTGCATGAGAAATACAAATACCCTAAAGAAATGAGCTGGAACTCAAGTGAATTGGGTCGTCCACTCTTATGGAAAGTTGAGGATTTCGGACCGTCGGTTATGACCAAACTTTACCCGTGGAGTAAGGATATTTTCCTGCTCATATCCGTATAGCCGCGGCCCTGATCGACTATCGGTGATCGTTGAACAAATGTTTAATCATATCTGTCGATCGACGCATCCAAATGGCGGGCCGACCATATCCATACGTAGATCATCATTAGGGCCAACTATCCTACGGTGTATATTAATATGTACACCCCATAGTAGGCCCTAGAGCTTAGAAGGACCCTCCAATAGGTCTAGTATAGTAAAATCCCAACACTTGGGGCCATTTTCACCCAATCTGGCATTATAAAAGGGCCTCATTTGGGGCACCCCTCTCCTTATACGAATTTTGCCCTAGAGAAAGGGAAAGGAGAAGAGAGAAAAGGGAGAAGAGAAAGAGGAGAAATGAGGAGAAAGAGAGAGGAAGAAGAAAGGAAAGGAGTGTGTGGTAGGAGGTGGGGCCCAAGGAAGCTCAACCTTGCAACTCTCTACCCCTTCTCCAAGGAAACCCTCCACCTCAACCGCAAGAACCGCTTCTGTTGGCTGTCTAGGTAAATCCCTTACCCCTTTTTCTTAAAAACCTTGTGTTGAGAAGGGAATTGCATGGGATTCTAACATGCAAATGTTTGCTCTAGGGATTCCGGCCATTCAACCCCAAAATCCACCCTCCTAGGTCGTTTTCCAAGCCTTCAACGACCCGAAGGTGCAGACTATTAATCTTAGGTGGCCTAGCACCAATTATATCATGAGTTTAATGATTTTGTTTGCTTGGGCGAAGCATATGTAGAATCTAGAGAGACCTTAGGATTTGGGTGCTTATTTGAGATGTATGAAATTGTATGTTGCTTACCCTTTCTTATGATGTTGTTTGTGCCTCACTTGTTTAAGATATTATGGATGACTATATGCTCATGTGTTGTGTGATTTTCTCATATGTTGTTGCCTATGATGTGCATGATGTTTGTCCATGTGCATTTGATTCCTTGAAATGTTGGAAGTGTTCAACTTCCTCACTAACCCACCCACTCACATGCACTTTGCTCCTGATAACGTAGTATGCTTGCTAGGAATATTTGACTCGTAGGTTATGATGTATGTGAACATGACATTTTTATGCTAGTTGATAATCTTGATGGTTGACATGCTATGAATCAACATTGAACCCTCGGGTTGGTCGGAAACATGAGGAGAGATGGTAGTTCCATTGGTAGGACTATGATAGGGCTAAACCCTTGAGTTTGGGCTGGTGTGTACGGGTAGCAGTAGTTCGACTACATGGGTCCCTTGTACCCGATGTCGCTCGTCGCATGCTCGCCCGACTCATGCGGTCTAGCCTACTATCTGACCAACCTTGTTTGTTAACCATGTTTGCTCACATATGTATGAAATCTGGAACACCCTACCACCGTTGTAGTCCATTGATAACGAATTGAATATCGATCCACAGTCTCGTGAGCTGGGCATGGTGGAATGAGACACTGTGTCTGAGCTGTCGACCTACGCTGGGGTGACCCGCCTCCCCGTAGTGACTGCGAGTGATCCCTTTCTCTTGGCACTCCCCATATGCTTGAAGTCGGGGATGGAGAACCCGACGGGATCACGGATCGAGGGGTCTTGGCCTCACACATTGGGGGGTCTTGGCCTCGCAACTAGTTCAGGGCATTTGATATGTGGGGTTATCAGATTCCCCAATCTGCTGGATGAACGGACTTAACTAAGAACTCGGTTAACATTATCACTATATTGCATTGGCTAGGGTGGTGACTCGGCAGTCGATGTTGCTCTGAGGGAGTGTTGACATACGCGATCGTTAGACGGAGTCGCTTGAGGGAGAGTTGTGGTGAGGGCATGCATCATATCATCCATCATGCATACGCATTACCAAGATTAGTTTAGTCACTGTGAATGAATGTCTTTCATTAAATTCTTAATATAACTGCTGCTTGTACAACTTAAGACTAATAGCACCCACTGAATTGATCACTCACTCCCACTCTGGGACGGTGTTTTAAAACACCAACCAGACTCTACTGTAGCTGCAGGTGACGAGGAGTTCAAGGAGCATATCGATGCGAGCATAGACGAGGAGGACGAGTTCTCCTACTTTCAGCTGATGAGTGTGTCCTCTTCGATCTGTAGATGGGGCATTGGATCGCTGAGTAGTGGACTCAGCGTTATTCCTTTAGACATACTATTCTTTTTTGTGATTTTGTTGGGCGGCACCTTGTGCACCTGTTTATATTATTTTGGACCTATATATATCTACACCTCTTTCATTCCAGTAGACTAGTTGTGGTTGTGTTTCATGCTCCAAGAAATTCCAGGCTGCGCAATTAGATCGAATTAAACGCATATTAATGGAAACCGATCATAAGTGACCCCGGGAACTCGGGAGTCGAGTATATATACGACCCCCGATTTTCAGGGCGTTACAGACATTTTCATCTGAAACGTTTTATAAAACTTGTTAGAAAGCAGCCACCGTCGGAATATTTCAGAGGTAGGACCATGCATCGAGGCCAGTATTAAGGGTCGTGATTATGAAGAACAATTGGTCCTGGTTGTCATGGACAATGGTTCGTGGTTGTCACTTATGTTGTGTTGTGGTTATGATGAACAATCGTGGTTTGCATGTTAGAAAGGTCGTGGTTATGAAGAACAATTGGTCTTAGTTGTCATGGACAATGGGTCATGGTTGTCACTTACGTTGTGTTGTGGTTATGATGAATAATGGATCGTTGTTGTAAAATGATAACCAAGATTCATATGTCGTGACAACCACGACCCATTATTCATGTGAACCATGACCCATGTCATCTGACAATCACGACCCTTCTAACATGAAAAGTACGACTCATATAACATGACATGAACAAGCCATATCTAATGGAACCCACGAACCATATTCCATAATAGCCACGGACCATATTCCGTGACAACCACAACCTATGTTCAAGGGGCAGTGTTGAATCTCAACTCCTTGGCCCATAACTTTGTATCATGGTTATTATGTTATATAGGCCGTAGTGTTAATGTTCAATGGGTCGTAGTTGACATGACGATATAGATCGTGGTTTTCATTGTATATGGATTGTTGTAGTCATGATATACGGATCGTGGTATTCGAATTCTACGAACCAATATGTCCTCGACACGTAAAAAGAGGTGATGATGAAAAGGTAAGGTCGGCGCAGGATTTATTATGTTATGCTGGTATGTCTCATACGGCTCTGGTTATCTCTCGGCTGTGGGACAAATCTTATGTAAATTTTCAATCTACATTGATTGTTAGTTGTTTGAGTATGTACAAATCTTTATCCAAAAATATGAACTTTACTTACAGATGTAGTTGACCACACCGAAATAAACAGTTATAAGGTGTTGAGAACTAAGTGGGCCGTAATCATCTGATAAACCAATATGCCTTTATATAAGTACATTACATACTTTACTATCTATTATACATACATATTATAATGTATCAGTTTAGGTGACATTTACATATCATTGTGGACCCACATATCTTAGTTTGTATTTAATCAATATGTCGCATGTACATACATTAAAAATGGCGTGCAAAAGGCAAAAATTCGCTTACGATTTCCCACGCATAACATCAATCGTCGATCATCTTGTTCTAGTCTATGGGCCCATCGTAAATCGGATATAATCTGTTAGAATTATTCAGGGCTGATGGATTCCTTCAAAAATTTTAATAGTGACATGTATCTAGCCATCAGTGGCCCACACTAAGTAAAAATGACAAATTATGGGCTTTTACGGAACCTATTGGTTTGAACTGTTGTGGTCCATTGGATTTGAATATTTTGATCATTCTTTAGAAAATTCTGTTTCTTGATGTTACAAATAGAATGGATGCAACACATAAGAGAAAAGGCAATTCGATGTGACTTAGAAACATCCAAGGTTGGAAGATATACAATGTAAAGCAACCACTTGTCCCCATACGGAACACTGACTTTATTTTAGAGCTTATTCTCTGGGACCCCCTTCCCTTTGCATTTTTCTAGTTTTGAATCTTCTTCACTGGGCCCCTCCATCAGCACTCAGCGAGTACATCTACAAGTTCACTGCAGCTCAGTCAATATAAATGATAAAGCAAGGTAATAGTTGACAACATAGTGTATCGTGGCTCACATGTTATGTGGGTCGTGGCTGTGAACCACGACCTAATGTATATGACTACAATGATATATATAGCATGACAATCACTATCATGGTTGATATACCTAATGGATCATGATTGATAGGCACAATGGATCGTGGCTCACATGTTATGTGGGTCGTGGCTGTGAACGACGACCTAACGTATATGACAACAACGATCCGTATAACACGATTATCACAATCGTGGTTGCGATCACGATTGGTTTGCCTAATGGATCGTGGTTGACAGTCACAGTGGATCATGGCTCATATGTTATGTGGGTCGTGACAGTGAACGACGATCCATTGTAGATGACAATAACGATCTATATAGCATGACAACCACGATCATGGTTGGTTTGCCTAATGGATCATGGTTGACAGGCATAGTGGATCGTGGATCACATGTTAGGTGGTCGTGACTGTCAACCACGACCCAACATAGATGACAAAAACAAACCGTGTAACATGACAACCACGATCCTTTAGAACTCGTGATAACCACGACCCTTCGTGGATTACAACAACAATCCACTATGTAGTACAATTACGACCCATGTTAAATTTTGCATGACCATCTTATTATTGATTAACAATCTGAGACTATATTGGAATGCAGGTCGAAACAACTTAATGATGCCCACATGCTTAGACTTCGAAAAGGCACAGGTCTCTCCTAAGTACTCCATCAATTTTTTGAAAGAGTACATGATTGAAGATATGGAGAAGAATCCTGATAGAAAGAAACTATTTAGAGACAGCTGTTTTGGATTTTTGCTTGACTTTCCATTGACTGGGTGGAGGGCACACTCTTAGATCATGTATTGCCTAATGCAAATGCATGTTGGTGATCTGAAATTCGATGTTTAGGGCACCATGATAAAATTTATTGAGTTCGATTTTGCGTTAATAATGGCTCTTAAGTTTGAACCAGTTAGGATAGATGGTGGCGGTCGTGCTGAGGTCGGAAGAGTAGAGGCAGGAAAAGGTATTAGGGAGACCTACTTGAGAGTAGTTAGCATGAGTAAACAAGATTTGAAAGAAGCCTATTTGTCACTCACCGATAAAGAAGAACATATGGACATGGTGAAGCTGGCTCTAATAATTTACGTTGAGGGTTTATTAGTTGGATCTCCGCAAAAGAATTACTGTGTTGATAAGTTTATCAACATGGTTGATGACTTGGAATATTTTAATAACTACCCCTGGGGCAGTGTGGGGTATGAATATTTGATGGATGGGGTTAACACTGCAATTGGCAGTGTTCGTGCAAATGACTAGTACCCCAAATCATACAACATATGTGGATGCGCGTATACCCTACAAGTAAGTTATCTTGTCCTGATTCATACTTTGAGTTTGAATTTTTACTTCATACATGTAAACCAATATGTAATGCATGATAATTGATTTTAAAAAGGTTTGGGCCTACGAACGGTTCCCCAAACTCACTGGTGACAGTGGGTGGGCAGTTAGAAGAATGCCTACAAAGATTCCTCGAATATTAAATTAGGATCCCCATAAATTAGGTAGATATCCCTCCATATCCGCCATCATCAGAGTTGTACCGGTAAGAGTTATTTAATTAGTAGTGTAATTTAATTATGTAGTATGTTTATAATTAATAAATCAATTTTGCTCCTGCAGGTGGTGCTAGCTTCAGAGTTTTAACCAATGGTGGAAGAAGTAAAGACCGAGGTTGTCAGGAGTATAACTGACGACACTTATATGAAGGAAAGGCTCTGTGGGCAGCACCCACGACCGAGACAACGGTGGAGGACGTGGAGGAAATAAGAAATAAAGTTGAGGCTGATCTTACATTCTCCCTCTTGGAAATAAAAATTAAAATAGAGGCTGATCCTAAAGCCTCCCTCGAGAAACTTCTTGGCAAGGTATTGAAAGATAATAAAAAATCAAGATCCGCAATAAAAAAATTTAATCAGTGGATTGAGATCATTGCCACTGCAGTGGAAGGAATAAAAGATGAAGTGAAGCGGATTGATGAGTTTGGAGGAGAAATAAAGCAACTTAGGGAGGAGAATGCTTCTTTACGCGAAGAAGTGAAGTTGATAAGAGAGGATATTAATTCAAAATACGTACGTGAAATTGCTTTGCTTTATTGGTTAATAGGTTACTGTGAATGTACTGTCTTCTAATGTTTGATTTTAATACAGGTCAATAGCACGACAACAACAACAACTATTGATGATGGGATGAGCCATCATAAACGTTTTGAAGATGGGATGAGTCATCTCAAAGATGACAATGCTTCACTGCAGGAGTAGATGAAGCAGCTAGTAGATGAGTTTCAGGCAACGAAGGTAAATGAAAAGTGGATCATGGTTATCATTCACAAAGGATCGTTGTTATCATCCAGGAAGGGTCATGGTTGTCATACACATTGGGTCGTGGTTGATACATGACCCAACATTGATGACAACCACTATCCAACCGAGGATCATTGTTATCATCCAGGAAGGGTCGTGGTTGTCATACATATTGGGTCGTGGTTAATACACGACCCAATATTGATGGCAACCACGATCCAGCCAAGGATCGTTGTTATCATCCAGGAAGGGTCGTGGTTGTCATACATATTGGGTCACAGTTGATACATGACTCAACATTGATGGCAACCACGATCTAGCCGAGGGTCGTGGTTTATGTGTAACATGGGTCATGATTTCTATGAATTATGGATCGTGGTTATCATATATAGTAGATCGTAATTTTCATCCACGATGGTTCGTGGGTGTGGTTGAACCACGACCCAACATGGATGATAACAACGATCCATTGGTTGTAATAACCATGATCCTATTCTTGATCGTAGTTGTCATCCACAGTTGGTCGTTGATATGTTCCATTTTGGGTAGTGATTATCATCCAAAGATGGATGACCCAAAATGGTGGATTCCGTCAATAGTTGGTCGTTGATGTGTTCCATTTTGGGTCGTGATTGTCATCCACATTATAATAGTTAGATTCGGTAAATAGTGCATCATGGTTCAACCACGACCCAATACGGTCAACAAACACGATCCAGTGTTCGTAATAACCACGACCCTTTATTTCATCATTGTTGTCATCCACGGTGGGTCATGGTTCACATCCAAGAAGGGTCGTGGTTGAGTTCCTAAAAAAGACATATTGAAATACATAACAATATATGATTTTATTACAAGACATTGTTCCTTCGATCAGCCCTCTCAGAGGAGAGAATGCTTCATTGCAAGAGCAGGTGAAGCAACTTAGGGAGGAGATCCATGCAATGAAGGTATATGAAATTGAATTTATCTTGAATCTTATTTGGTCGTCATTGTCTTCCTTTTTGGGTCGTGGTTATGATCCAGTGGGGGTCGTTATTACATGACAATGTCCATTCAATGAGCCATCGAGGAGAAGAGAATGCTTCACTGCATGAGCAGATGAAGCAGCTTGGAGAGGAGGTACAAGCAATAAAGGTATATGAAATTGAAATTTGGTCGTAGTTGTGTTCCACCTTGGATTGTGGTTATTGTCAATGTTGGATCGTTGTTATCATGTGTGATTGGTTGTGGTTATCATTTACAATGTGTCGTGGTTGACGCACGACCCAGTGTGGATCAGATAGGATATACATACAAAATATGTATGTGATTTGCCTTTGGTTTAATAGTTAACAAGTCACTATGAATGTAATGTCTTATAATATACGATTTTATAACAGGTCAACAACTCAACCATTGAGGCTGGGATGAGCCAGCTCATTAGTTTTGAAGCTGGGTTGACCCATCTTAAAGATGACAATGCTGCTCTATGGGAGCATACGAAGCAGCTACTAGAAGATTTCCGTTCTACAACGGTATACAGATTTATTTATCTTTGTCCTTATTTGGCCGTGGTTATGTGTTGATTTGCCCAGTCAAGACAAGGATCGTGGTTAATATTCATAATGGGTTGTGGTTATTATATATATAATGGGTTGTGGTTGTTGCACGACCCAATGTGAATGAGAACCACGATCCAACATGCCTGATAGGTGACAACCATGACCATTCATCTGGATGATACATAAATAATATATGATCTTATTTCAAGATAAAATTTCGACAAGCCCTCTGAGATGTGAGAATGCACTTCAGCGGCATAGGCTTAAGTAGCTAAGAGATGAGTTCGACGCATCGAAGGTATATTTATGGGTCGTGATTATCCACAATGGGATCGTTGTTATCATGTATAATTGGTCGTGGTTATCACCCAAAGTAGATCATGAATGTGAGCAACGTCCCACTATAGATGACAACCATGATCCATGAACTAGGCCAATTGTGAACCACGACCCTATATGGATGACAACCACGATCCACGTCCCTATATGGATGACGACCTTACTTCCCTACATGACATGTTGAAATACATAAATATTATGCTTTTGTGTTATAGGAGCAAATCACTTCGATGCAAATCATCGAAGTAAAAATTGTACAGTTGAAGGAGCACAATGCTTCGTTGAGGCAGGAGATGAACCTGCTAAAGGATGAAGTTAATAAAAATTTCTCAACAAATGGCTTTAATCGATGTCCAGTTACCTTAAAATCATTTCCATTAGTTGGATTCCAAATCTCGACAGCCCCATGAGGATAGACATTGGTAATAGTGAATGGGCTGGTCCAACGAGATCGGAGTTTGCTCGAAAAGAGATGTAATGTAGAATTATACAAGAGGAATTTCTGACTAGGTGTGAATGATTTCTGAAAAATGTGTTGGTCATGAAACACCTTCATCATGTCCTTGTAAATTCTCGAGTTCTCGTATGCATCATTCCGGATTTCTTCGAATTCATTCAACTGAAGTTTGCGTAACGAGTCAACGTTGTCTAAATTGAAATTTAAATTTTTGATCACCCAGTAAGCCCTATGATCCAACTCCACGGGTAAGTGGCAAGCCTTCCCATAAACAAGTCTAAAGGGAGACATTCCAATAGGGGTTTTAAATGCAGTACGGTAAGCCCATAAAGCATCGGTCAATCGGATTGACTAATCCTTTCGATCAGGGTTAACTGTTTTATCCAAAATGTGTTTGATTTCCCTATTAGAAATCTTAGCTTGCCCACTTGTCTGTGGGTGATATGGAGTACTCACATTATGAGAGATGTCGTATTTCTTCATTAAGTTTGCAAATGACCTATTACAAAAATGTGAGCCCCCATAACTAATAATGGCTCGAGGCGTTCTAAACTGGGAAAGGATGTTCTCTTTTAAGAATTTAATGACCGTTTAATGGTCATTGTTCCGGCATGAAATCGCTTCGACCCATTTAGTGACAGTCTACTACTAGTAAAATGTATAAATTCTCAAAAGATTAGGGGAATGGTCCCATGAAATTAATGTCCCAGCAATCAAATGCTTCAATGATCAGAATGGGGTTCAAAGACATTATGTTTCGACGGAACAATGCTCCCAATTTCTGACAATGCTTACAAGCTTTGCAAAACTCATGAGTGTCCCTGAACATAGTGGGCCAGTAAAAGCCACGTTGCAGAATCTTGCCTGTGGTTTTTTTAGCAGAAAACTGACCACCACATGCCTGAGAATGACAGAAGGAGATGACACTTTGGTGTTCATTGTTTGGCACATATCTCCTTAAGATTAGGTCTGGACAATATTTAAACAAATATGGATCATCTCAGAAGAACTTAGAAACCTCGGCGAAGAATTTTTTTCTTATCTTGCGCAGTCCAATGTGTCCGCGTGAAACCTATGGTAAGATAGTTAGCAATATTAGCAAACCAAGGTGAATGAGAGATTTTGACCAATTGTTCGTCAAGGAACATGTCATTTATATGTGTCGTCTTAAGGGAATCAAAGAGATCAAGGTGGGAAAGATGGTCAGCCACTACGTTCTCTACTCCATTTTTATCCTTTATTTCTAAATCAAATTATTAGAGTAGGAAGATCCATCTTATCAGGCGGGGCTTAGCATCTTAGAAAGAAGATACTTTGGTACCACATGATTTGTGTAAATGACGATCTTGGATCCGATCAAGTAGGACCTAAATTTGTCCAAAGTGAATAATACAGCTAAGAGTTCCTTTTCGAGGGTCGAGTAATTCACTTGGCCAGGGTTTAGAGTTCTACTTGTATAATGAATAACGTAGGGCTTCTTTTCTTTTCTCTGGCCTAAAATCACCCCAAGAGCATAATCAGACGCGTCGCATATAAGTTCAAAAGGAAGGCTCCAGTCGGGTGGCTGCATGATAGGTGCGGTGGTTAACATGCCCTTGAGCTTAGTAAAAGCTTCCTGGCATTGCTCAGTCCACTCGTATGGTGCATCCTTTTGAAGTAAATTACATAAAGGATGAGAGATGTGACAAAAGTCCTTTATGAATCTCTTGTAAAATCTAGCGTGTCCTAATAAGGATCACACATCTTGTATGTTCTTGGGTGGAGGTAGGTTAGAGATAAGATCAATCTTACCCTTATTTACCTCGATTCCTTTAGATGAGATGATATATCCAAAGACAATTCCCTTACGAACCATGAAATGACACTTCTCCCAATTGAGTATCAAATTTTTCTCCACATCTTTTCAACACATTTTTCAAAATTTCCAAACATTCACTGAAGGATGGACCAAAGACCGAGAAGTCGTCCATGAAGACCTCTAAATATTGCCCCACCATGTCAGAAAAAATACTCAACATGCATCGCTGAAAAGTGGCGGGGGCATTACATAGCCTAAATGACATCATTCGGTAAGTAAAGGTGTCCTAAGGACATGTAAATGTTATCTTTTCCTAATATTCAAGGGCTATCTCGATCTGATTGTAGCCCGAATAACCCTCGAGGAAGCAATAGTAAGAGTGACCAACTAGCCTTTCCAAAATTTGATCGATAAAGGGCAAAAGAAAGTGGTCATTCCTCGGGACGGTATTCAACTTCCTACAGTCAATGCACATTCTCCAACCAATAGTGATCCTAGTTGGCACGAGTTCATTATTGGCATTATCTACGATGGTGATTCCAGACTTCTTGTGAACCACCTGAGTTGAACTCACCCATTGACTGTCGGATATTGGGTATATGATACATACATCTAATAGTTTAAATATCTAGGCTTTAACCACTTCCTTCATGTTTGGATTTAATCTACATTGTGGTTGCCGGGATGTCTTCGCATTATCCTCTAGATAAATGCGGTGAGTACAAATTAAATGGTCAATTCCCTTGAGATCCGCAATCGATCATCCAAGGGCTCCCTTATGCTCAATGAGAGTAAAGATGAGCATACTCTCCTATTATTGTTCAAGGTGGGAAGAAATCACTACCGGGTATGTCTCATCTTGACCTAAATAGACATATTTCAAATCAAAGGGTAAAGGTTTTAGGTCAAGCGTTGGTGCCTTGAGGTTAGACGATAGAGGCACTGCATCAGTTTGAGGCAATTCTTCTAATTGTGGCCTCCACCGGTTAACTTCAAGTACTGGCATGGTATCCAGCATAGTCCCCATATTCCTAATCATATCATCATCAAAATCATGGGAGTGAGCCAGACACATCTCTAGAGGATCAAAGGATAAGTTCAGAAGTGCTCTATCTTCCACGAAAGAATCAATCAGGTTAATATTATGAGAATCGTCTTCATCCTCTAACTGTTTGCGTGTGTTGAAAAATATATTTAACTCCAATATCATATTCCCAAAAGACATACTCATGAGTATATTCCTGCAATTAATGATTGCGTTTGAAGTGGCAAGGAATGGGCGACCAAGAATGACGGGAATTTGAGTGCTCATGTCCACGATAGGTTGAGTATCCAAGACGATAAAAACTACCGGATAGTAGAATTTGTCAACCTGGACCAACACATCCTCGATTATCCGTCTTGGTACACGGCCTGAGCGATCGGCAAGTTGTAACGTGGTCCGGGTGGGTTTTAATTCACCTAGACCCAGTTGCTCGTAAACCGAGTATGGGATCAGATTCACACTCGCTCCTAAGTCAAGAAGTACGTGCTTAATCCAGTAGTTCCTAATTACACAAGGGATGGTTGGGCTACCGGGATCTTTATATTTCTGTGGCACATCTTGCTTTAGGATGACACTCACTTTTTCACTTAAAAAGATCTTCTTTTGAATATTTTGCCGTCTTTTGGTCGTGTATAGGTCTTTCAGAAATTTGACATATGAAGGAATTTGTTTAACCGCATCCAGTAAAGGAATATTTTCCTTCAGTTGTTTCAGCACCTCTAGAATGTCCTGAGAGTTAGAGAGAGGTTTTGGTGCAATTAACCGTTGGGGAAATGGGGCAATCGGTTTCCCTTGAGGTTCTGGTTCTAATTCTTGTGGGGCATGACTAGATTTATCATTGTTGTCTTCTTTTGGGTCCTGAGGCTTTTCAGCCCTAACCGGAATGGTTTTGTCAATGGTTTTCCCACTCTTAAGAGTGGTGAAAGATTTAACCTGCTCCATTTGATTTGAAGAGCTTGGGTCGCTAACTTCATATTACGGTTTTGGATTGGGAAGAGGTTGACCTGGAAGGCTCCTCTTGTTCCTAATCACACTTTTAGTCTCAAGTCCTTGTATGGCCTATGTGAGGTCTTGAAAGACTTGTAGCATCCCCTGATTGAAAAGCTCTTGATTTTGAAGATGCTTTAAAACCGGATCCTCCTGAGGTTTCCCTTGATGTGGAATTTGATTAGGAAATCCTTGAGGTGTAGCGGTTTGTCTGTTTCTCTAGCTGAAGTTTGGATGGTTTCTCTAACTAGGATTATATATGTTAAAGATGGGTCCACTGAAAGGTCTTTGGTAATTATTCACGGCATTGGATTGCTCATTCAGTACCTCTTGAAAGGCAGGTATTGTTGGACAATTTTCAGTTGTGTGAATGTTGCATGCACAAATACCACAAACAGTTTCCTTAGCATTATCCTTCTTTAATTCTATGACCTCGAGTTTTCTGGTGAGATTAGCCACTTTAGCATTGATATCATCATCCTCTTTCAAGAGATACATTCTTCCTCTCTCCTTGGTTGAGTCGACCTAGATATGGTGCTTGATTTTGGGGAGATGTCCCATGAATGTGTGTTTTCAGCAAGCTTATCAAAGTAGTCCCACACATCATCAACATTTTTATTCATGAATTTTCCATTACACATTGTATCAACCAATTGGCGCATGGAAGATGTCAATCCATATCATAGAAGAAATTAGTGATGCGCCACATTTCAAAACTGTTTTGTGTGCATTAACTAACAAGATCCTTGAACCGCTCCCAACATTAGAAGAATGTTTTATCTTATTTTTGGGTGAAGTTCATGATCGACTTCGTAAGAGTGTTCATCTTATGATATGGGAAAATTTTCTTTATGAACTCCCTTCTCATGTCATTCCATCTACTAATAGATTAAAGACGTAGTGAATGCAACCACGTCTTAGCTTTCTCTTTCAAAGAAAAAAGGAAAGAGTTTCAACTTGACCATGTCATCAGACACGTTTGGAAAGTATAGAGTAGTTATAATCTCATCGAACTCTTTCAAGTGTAGGTATGAATTTTCATATTCAAGCCCATGAAATTTTGGAAGGAGTTGGATCACCCCCTGGCTTGATATCCATGTGTCATGTATTTTTTGGAAAAACCATGCATAAGGGTGTACTCACCCCCGCCGGTTGTAAATAATCTCGCAAAGTACGAGCCGAGGGTGCTTGATGCACCTCATTCTCATCCTGGACTTCCTCAACCCGAGGTTGAGGTTGTCTTCTCGCTTGATTAACCGGTTGATTGGCAACATAACCTCAATTAATTCTAAGGATCTCGAGCGGTGTCTAATCCTGTGATGGATAGATAACCCCTCAACCAATCTTCCTTCACTCAAAATACGTTGAGTGTTGTTACCGACCCACTTGGGCATGAAACGCTCTCAGCCCTTAATTTCAAAATCTAACCTAAACTTAAAAAGATAGAGGGAAATAGAAATCTAGAAATAGAAAGAGAGAGAATTAGAAAGAAGTTACCAAATTAGAAGTTTCTATGTTAGGATCCTGCAAAAGAAAAAGGAAAGTGAATTAGTTTATAAAAAGAGAAATAGAAAGTTTCTAAAAATAGAAAGATGAGTTAGTTTCTAAAAACAAATTAGGAAAGTGTCTAAAAGAACCAGCCTAGTTTCTAAAAACGAAAAAGGAAAGTTTCTAAACCTCGGCGGCCCCTGAGTTATCTCCTGATGGGACGGCCGAGCCTTGAAGTTAGTCTTGTAGAGCAAAATTCCTTTCTGCTCCCCTGTAATGCCCTGAAAATTGGGGGGTCGTGTATATACTCAACTCCCAATTTTCCAGGTATCACTTATAATAGATTTTTACTAATTTACGTTTGATCAGGTTTAAATGCACAACATGGAATTACTTGGAACATGAAGCATAATCATAACTAGTCTATTAAAATGAAAGAGGTCAAATATATATAAGTCCAAAGGAATATAAATGAGTCGCACGAGGCGTTGCCCAACAAAATCATTAAAAAAAAATGATAAGTCCAAAAGAATAGTGCGGCGAGTCCACTACTCAGCGATCTAAAACCCGTCCACTAGGCCGATGAAGGATCGTCTATCAGCTGGAAGAAGGACAACTCGTCCTCCTCTTCTAGGCTCGCGTCGAAAGGCTCCTCGCACTCAGCATTACCTGCAACTACTGAAGAGTTTGGTTGGTGTTTTAAAACACAGTCCCAGAGTGGGAGTGAGTTATCAACTTAGTGAGTGTTATTAGTCTTAAGTTGTAACAAACATCAATTACATTATGAATTTAATGAAAGATAAACATTCATAAATCCTTAACTAATCTTGTTAATAAATATGCATGATAAATGATATGATGCATACTCCCTCACAACAACACTCCCTAGAGCAATACTGTCTTACGATTGCATATGACAACACTCCCTCATTGCGACCTCAACTACTGAGTCGCCGACCTAGCTAGTGCGATGCAATCGTGGTCATGTTAGTCGTGTTTTTAATTAGTTCCGTTCAACCAGTAGATTGGGGAAACTAGTACACCCCATGTATCAATGCCCTCAATTGACTGCGAGGCCAAGGCCCCTCAACGTGCGAGCTCAAGACCCCGCG
Source organism: Magnolia officinalis (assembly GCA_021015155.1). Taxonomy (NCBI): domain Eukaryota; kingdom Viridiplantae; phylum Streptophyta; class Magnoliopsida; order Magnoliales; family Magnoliaceae; genus Magnolia; species Magnolia officinalis. The sequence continues at coordinate 58,479,790 of JAJHSJ010000015.1, forward strand.
ATCCTTGATCTCATCGGGTTCCTCATCCCCGACTTCAAGCACATGGGGAATACTGAGCAGAGGGATCGCTCACGGTCACTACGGGGAGGCTCGTCACCCTAGCATAGGCCGATAGCTCAGACACAGTGTCTCATTCTACCATGCCCGGCTCTCGAGTCAGTGGATCGGTTTCAATTGGTTATCAATGGGCTTCAATGGTTGAAGGGTGTTCTAGGTTCCATACGGGCATGAGCGATAGGGTTAACAAACATGGTTGGTCAGTAAGTAGATTAGACCACATGAGTTTAGGCGAGTACATAACAAACGACATCGGATACAAGCGACCCATGTAGTCCAACTACAGTCGCCCATACGCACCCGCCCAAATCCAAGGGTTTAGCCTCAGGATAGTCCTACTAACGGGACCACCGTCTCTCACCTCAGATTCCTGACCAACCCAAGGGTTTGATGGTATTTAATAACATTTTGATAATCAGGGTTATCAACTAATATAAGCGATATCATGCATTCATATTTCCAAACATAAAAATTCAGATTTTTCTACAATGCAAATGCTAACAATATTATGAAATAAAGGTGCATATGTGTTGTGTAGGTTAGTGAGGAAGCCAGGCATTTCATATATCTCCTAATACCATAATATATACAAGGGTTAATGCATCAAACATATTATGGGGAAACATCATACGAGAATCGAGCAAGGATTATACAAGCAATCATCAATTTCATACCCAATCATGTTGAGAAACATCAACCATTCCATCATCATTCCATATTGATTTGGGGATGATGTAAAGTGTAATGGCTTGTCTAGGTTTTTCTAGATTACCCAAATACATCACCCAACAAGCAAAATCATTAGATTCATATTAAAATTGGTGTTAGGCCACTTAAGAACAACAGTCCGCACCTATGGATCGTTGAGATCTTGGAAACGACCTAGAAATGCCGAACTCGGAGTCGATCGGCCGGAATCCTAAGACAACGCATTTGCATGTTAGAACCTCATGCAAATCCTCCCTCAACATGAGGGGTTTTAAAAAAGATGAGAGATTTACCCACCCAATCGGCGGAGAGGGGTTCTTCCGGTTGTGGGTGAAGGATTCGTTGAGGAAGAGGTGAGGAGTTGCAAGAATCAAATCCCTTGGGCCCCACTTTGATCTATGGCCCACTTTCACTCTCCTTCATTCTCCCTTCCTCTCTTCTTCCTTTCTTCTTTCTCCCTTTTCTCTCTTCTCTCTTTCCTTTCTCTAGGGCAAATTCGTATAGGGAGAGGGGTGCCCAAATGAAGCCCCTTTTATAATGCCAGATTTGATGCAAATGGCCCTAAGTGTTGGATTTTAACTATAATAGCCATGTGGGAGGGTTTTTCTACCATTTGGGGGTCACTACGGGGCGTAAGAGACACTCACAGTTGGATAGTTGGCCCTAATGATGATCTACGTATGGATATGGTCGGCCCGCCATTTGGATGCGCCGATCGATAGATATGATTAGAAGTTTGTTCAAAGGTCACCGATGGTCGATCGGGGCCGCAGCTATACGGATATGAGCAGGGAAATATCCTTACTCAATGTGAAAAGTTTGGTCGTAAACCGACAGTCCGAAATCCTCAACTTTACATAAGAGTGGATGACCCAAATCACTTAAGTTTCAGCTTCTTCCTTTAAGGTATTTGGACTTCTCATGCACTCGTCCTTTGGCTCAAGTTGAGTGGTTCTGGACAGTACCCAGGTCCAGCTCCCGCGATGGTCGTCGAGCCCAGTAAGACGGACATTATTTTATAGTTTTGGAACTAGTGGTCCACCAACGAGCGGTCTAGAGCTTGTTCAGAAAATCGAGGCATTTCTGGAATGAATTAAGTATTGAGATTTCTCGGGGGTAATGATTAGGGTTTGGATTAACTATGTTCATAATGTGGCCTATTTATAACTAGTGAAGGTGGAGGTTTGGTCATGATTACTCTAAACCATTGGTTTTAGGCTAAAAGAGTAACGGGGTTGATTTGGTCTATTAGTCAAGTCCGGGCCTTAGCTGACTTGGCTTCGGTTAGATATTTAATTTAGTTATGATTGTCTTGATCAGTTAGCAATGGGTCGGTTAGATTTGGGCCCTATGTGTGTAAATCATGGGGCTAAAGTTGATGTCCAAGTGATTGAGCGGATTCGTTGGCTTCCGACGGTTGATTAATTGAACTTGTGCGGTTCATTACTGGTTTCACCCGTATATAAACTAACATTGAGTGTTAATATTCGGTAAGTGATATTACAAGTCAATTACAAAAAAAAATTTAAGGATTTTTTAAAGAAATCTAAAACAGTGAAAATCCAGGATGTTACATCTCCACATCTGCTTCAGGCATTTCAAGCACGCCGAGCGCCGAGCTCGAGAACATCTACAACAGCGAGCATTGTCCACTCTCGACATTTTTATACTTTCATTGTTTTTCTTTTTTGTCAATGGAACACTGGTGTAAATGCTGATGTGATATCGATGTAACATTTCTGTCCAGTCAATGAATACATGTTTCTTTGTAGTTCTTCGTTCGATTTACATTATTTATCACGAATCCTTGTATGTTTACCGATGAAGGCCGATCGATGACTGTCTGTCGGACGAGTCAAAGATAGTAGATCTTGAGATGCTCGGCATTCTAAGAATGAGGCAATAACTGGATGGTCAGATCTTTTAATCGATATGTGCCAGGTCGGACGGTGCTTGCGATCACGTAAAGTCCTTCCCAGTTGCGTCCCAACGTACTCGCGCTGATTTCCTTAGTATTTTGGAATGTCTTCTGAAGGACTAAGTCTTGTTGAGGGTCAAATATTGCATATCAGACCCTAGTTACTGCTTGGATTTATGAACATGATGCCGTTTAATGGCCCGCTTTTATCGTGTTTGTGATGCAGAGTGTATTTGCAAGCATGAACGGAAAAAGGGAGTTTAAATCATGGATTTAATGTTCTAAAGTCACCAGAGCAAGGGACGGACTCCAGGGGACCAAGATCAAGAAATTTACACACCAGAGATCCGCAAAAATCAAGAAACTGAAGCTCAAGTGACCTGAAATTGGTACAAAATGCAAGATCACAGGGTTCCCACCATCCGTTCAACTTGAAACTCCATACGGGGCAAGGGACCACAAATTAACCGCACACGTCAATTTCATCCGTTGGATCCCTGTGAAAGTGGCTAAATAGACAGATCAGCCCATAGAACGGTGAATTGGGTCCCACCTGATGTTTGGATACACTCTAAAATTGGTCTCAACCCTTCAATTTAAGTGACAAATCGGTTGGACGGAGAAGATCTCTCACACACACAATCGTGGGACCCATTAAAGTGAGCGAGAGTACACATTGGTTGTACACTCGCGTCCCACCGAAACCATCCAAGTCGGTCAGCGCGAGCTGACCGACTCCTGCTCGAACACAAACAGAGATTCTTCTCTGTTGCGCAACGGACGAACCATGTCCGTTTAGTGGGCCACCACCGTCGATCAGGTGGTCAATCTAGACCGTTCATTCACTCCAACGGACAAAACCGACCGTACAAAGGGTGGGCTTTCAGATCTCAGCACGTGTACGCAGGAAGACATCATCACCGCATCAAACGGACGGTGAGGTAAAAGTCCTGGTGGGCCACACCGAATCCAATCCGGACCGCGTCACTTTCGACCGGTTTTCCGAGCTGAATCCAACGGTCGGAGTGGATTTCTCAACATGATAGCTTCTTGGGGCCCACCAGGATCTCAGCGGACGACTGCGAAGGCTCTGTTCTGCGTATAACAAAGAAAACCGGATATTTCGGCCTGATTTTTGACCACATCATCGATCAGAAGCCTGATCCGAACCGACCATTCGAACCAGACGAAAGAATCGACCAAAGATCTGGATGATCTTGGCTTGGAACACGCTGGATAGTGACTGACAGCTTGCTGAACGATAGAAATCTCGTCGCACGATCAATCAGATGGACCGCATCAAAGGCACCCCAAAACATACCATATCTGACCGAAATCTCACACGGAACCTGATGGACGGAGTAGATTTTTTCATTGACGCTGATCATGGGCCCCACCAAGCTTCCCGCAGCTCCCCTGCGTATGGATTACGCAGGTTCAACGTCCGGAGAAAACCGGAACTTCTGGGTTGTTTTGCATCCATCAGCGTGATCGGGTCAGCGATCTGAACCGTTCAAGTGAATCTCTAGCCAGGCTTGACCCTAGCCATGATGGCAGATACAAATAATTGGGACGATCAACGTCCTGATCTTCAGTCCAAACGCAGCTTTTTATGCGTTTCTTGCTGCGAAAAACAAAGCTTGCGGATGAAGTTTCTCCTGCGTAAAATCCTGTGTAAAAAGGAGGGTGGAACTCCTTCTCAATGTACAGGCCAGCAACTAACTTTCTTGTCTATAAAAGAAAAAAAAGAAATAGAGAAGAGGATCATCAGTTGAGGCAGCAGCTGAGCATCTACAGCTAGAGGGATTGGAGCTTGAGGCAGGAGGCTGGACGTGGAACAGGGAAAGTGGTTTTAGAGTTTTTATTTATTTATTTATTTAATTTTTATGTGTTCTGGCCTCATCATGTCAGGCTAAAACCCCTTAGCTAGGGCTAAGGGGTGAAGCTTGTAGCAGGATGGGAGATGTTCTTTTATACCATTAATCAATTTTTGATACTTGAACTACCTTGATTATGGTTTGATGTATGGGAATATTTTTTAGTTGTTAATGGGCTGTTGTGACTAAAATTACAATGGGTCTACGATGGCTTCGAATATTTCTGTTTCCTTTTTATGGTTATGACGTCAGGAAGCCCTGTTGTTCACCATCGTCTCCTGGGCATGGTTGGATGTCGGTACCCTTCCTAACTTTTATACATTGTTTGGTTGGTAATTAGTTTAATTCTGTTATTTACTTTGTCTCCTGGGCATGGTTTGGTGATGGAATCCATTCTAATTCATATACCTTTCATCTCTTGCAAACTATATTAAGGCTAGTTCAGTTGAGTTTTGATGCTGGCATAAGATCTCCCTGATCTCTACAAGTGGATCCCCTGAATCCCTAGTTCCCTTCCTCTGAATTTTCTTAAGTTTTAGATTAATTATTCCACAATTATTTCTCAATTGTTATTTGATTTAGAATTCATCTTAGTCTAGTTCTAGTTCTAGTTAGTTTCAGACTACGTACAGGTTTCAGTCCCTGTGGATTCGACCTCGGTCTTACCGAGATTATTACTACATCACAACCCTATACTTGGGGAGTGAACAAGTTTTTGGCGCCGTTGCCGGGGATTGACGGCTACGTAATTTGAAATTAATTAGTCTTAGAATTAAGGGTAAGATTAGGATTTTTCTAACTTTCTAATTCCCTAGGTTTTGTTCTCTTTTTAGAAACTAACCTAAGTGTCTTGTTTTGTAGACTTTTTGATAGACTTCTAAATTGGTAACATTCTTTCTAATTTTTCCTTTCTATTTTAGTAGGATTTGTCTTCCTTTTTAGGAAGTTTCTAATTCTAAGTCTTCTAGAATCTAACCTTATTTCCTATATTTCTAGAAAATTTTCTATTTTTAGATTTTCTATTTAGAAACTAACCCTCTTGTTTTGTAGGTTTTCTAACTCAGTAAGCTCTTTCTGACTTCTACTTTCTATCTCTTTCATTATTCACTTACTTTCTAGTTTAGAATTTTCCTAAATTATTTAGAGATTCCTACTTTCCTTTTTAGGATTTCTCTTTTTGCTATTCTTCTTCTTAGGAATTTTCTACTCTTAGGCCTATTATCTTTAGAAACTAACTTGTTTCGTTTTATTTTACAGGTTTTAACTTAGGGACTTCAATTTGGTAATCTCCTTCCAACTCTCTCTTTCTTTCTAGATTTCCATTTTCTTTCTTAGAATTAGGTTTAGAATTTGATTGAGAGCTGCGAGTGTTTCATGCCCAAGTGGGCCCGTGACAACACTCGACGTATCTTGACCGAAGGAGGATTAGTTGAGGGGTTAACTGTCCATCGCAGGACTAGACACCGCTCAAATTCCCCTGAGTTAATTGAGGTTATGGCTGCAAATCAACCTCAAGCACTACCTCACCACAGGGATGAGGAAACACATGATGAGAATGAGGTGCATCAAGCACCCCCGCCTCGTACTTTACGAGATTATTTACAACCGGCGGGGGTGAGTACGCCCTCATGTATGATTTTTCCTGAAAACACAGGACAGATGGACATCAAGCCAGGAGTTATCCAACTCCTTCCTAAATTCCATGGGCTTGAATCTGAAAGCCCATACTTACATTTGAAAGAGTTCGATGAGATTATAGCCACCTTATACTTTCCCAATGTATCCGAGGATACAATCAGGTTGAAACTCTTTCCTTTTTCCTTGAAAGAGAAGGCTAAGACGTGGTTACATTCACTGCGTCCTAGATCCATTGGCACATGGAATGATTTGCAGAGGGAATTTATAAAGAAATTTTCCCCACACCATAAAACAATTACCCTCAGAAAAGCAATCATGAACTTCGCCCAAAAGGAAGATGAAACATTCTACCAATGTTGGGAAAGGTTCAAGGATCTTGTCAGTTCATGCCCACAACACGGTTTTGAAATGTGGCGCATTACAAATTTTTTCTATGATGGACTGACATCTTCCATGCGCCAACTAGTCGAGACAATGTGTAATGGAGAATTCATGAATAAAGAGGTCGATGAGGTATGGGATTATCTCGATAGACTTGCCGAAAATGCACAATCTTGGGACCATTACCCAAAATCAAATACCACGTCTAGGCCAACTCAATCTAAGGAGAAAGGTGGAGTATATCTCCAGAAAGAAGAGGATGATGTAAATTTTAAAGTGACTAATCTCATACGAAGAGTCGAGGCCATGGAAGGAAAGAAGGATAACGTCAATGAAATTATTTGCGGCATCTGTGATTGCAACATTCACACAACTGAAAACTGTCTTACAATATCTGCCTTTCGAGGAGTGTTGAATGAACAAGCCAATGCCGTAAACAACTATCAAAGACCTTTTACTGGACCTAACTCCAACACGTACAATCCTGGTTGGAAAACTCATCCAAACTTTAGTTGGAGAAATGGGCAAACGGCTACCCCCCAAGGTTTTCTCAATCAAAATTCAAATCTAGGGAAACCTCAAGAAGAACCGGTTCAAAATTCCATACAAGAGCTGGCTCAGGCGATGCGAGGATTTACTGAATTTATGCAAAAGATAGATTCTCGTATGATGGTTATAGAAAAGGGGATGCTTCCTGCACAACCTCTCCCCAATCCTAAACCGCAGTACGAGATAAATGATCCCAGCTCCTCAAATCAAATGGGGCACGCTAAATCCATCACCACTCTTAGGAGTGGGAAGATCATTGATAAAACCCTTCCGGTTAGGCCCGAAAAGCCTGAAGAACCAGAAGAGGACAATAATGATGGATCTAGTGATACCCCACAAAAATTAGAACTGGAACTTCTAGAGAAGCCAGTTGCTCCGTTCCCCAACGGTTGGTTGCACCAAAACGTCTTTCTAACTCTCAGGATATTCTGGAGGTGTTGAAACAAGTAAAAGTCAACATTCCTCTACTTGATGTCGTAAAACAGATTCCTTCATATGCAAAATTTCTGAAAGACCTATGCACGACCAAAAGACGGCAGAGTATTCAAAAGAAGATTTTCTTGACTGAAAAAGTGAGTGCCATCCTGAAGCAAGATGTGCCGCAGAAATTCAAGGATCCCGGTAGCCCAACCATATCATGTGTAATCGGGAACCATCGAATTGATCACGCACTTCTTGACTTAGGAGCGAGCGTCAATCTGATTCCCTACTCGGTATACAAACAGTTAGGTTTGGGTGAGTTAAAACCCACTCTAACCACACTACAACTCGCCGATCGCTCTGTTCGTGTACCAAGAGGGATTATTGAGGATGTTTTGGTCCAAGTCGATAGATTTTACTACCCTGTAGATTTTATCATATCATCACTGGACACCGAACCCATCAATAACATAAGCACTCAGATTCCCGTCATTCTTGGTCGCCCATTCCTTGCTACGTCAAATGCAATTATCAATTGCAGGAATGGTGTCATGACTATGTCTTTTGAAAATTTGACATTGGAGTCAAACATCTTTTTCAATAACGGCAACAACTCAGAGGATGATGACGATATCCACGACATTAACATGATTGACTCTTTCGTGGAAGATACGACACCTCTGACCTTATCCTCCAACCCTCACGAGACCACAACTCGTCCACTAGGGGCAACCTAGGGGTTTAAAGGCTTGTTGCATACGCTAAATGCAATCGAGAGCACCTGCGAAAATGGTATAGGTAGGATTTTTATTTTTGTTTTACTTTCGATTGGTTTTACTCTTGTGCTGACCCGCTCTCATGTTGAGATCTCTATGGAAAAGTCTCTCTCGACTCGTTACCTAGGTACTATCTTCCCATCACTTCTCATGTACTTTCGCTGTCCCATGTGCATTGCATGTTTACATCTTTTACATTGAGGACAATGTAGATTTTAGGTTGGGGGTGGGAGATTAGGTAACCTAATCAGTGTTTTTCTTAGTCTTGAGCAAAAATTGTGAAAATTTTTAAATTTTTCTGGACTTTCTAGTGAATTCGAAGTGATTTGACGACCATCTTTGATTTAGAATTTCAGGATAAGTAATGTTGGCGCTTTATAACTCTTGGATTCAGTGTCTATTAGATTTCACGGTTAAGTTTGAATTGTTAATCTATGATTAGAAGTTTTAAACATTGATTGAGTCATGATTTCACATGTCACATCTCGGTTGCATATTAAGGGTTCAATTTAATATTAAAGGATTAATTTGGTAATCACTAAGCATGAAAGGAACCAGCCTAAAATATCTTGCTAGCAGGGTACAAAGAAGAATTGAAAAGGTTGGGTAATTAATCTTCACCATGGGTTTGCTCCCTATAGGTGTGGATTTGATTTTCCATGATTAACAGTTGGAAAGAGTTGGGCAACTAGTTTCACCATAGGTTTGCTCCCTATAAGTGAAAATTGGATTACCATCTTGATATTAATTAAAAAAAAAAAAAACAAAAAAAACTAGAAAATAAAAGAATGATCTGTGAGGCAAAGTTCTGGTTTAGGTGATGGTAGTTATGAATTTTTTGATTGATTACCAATGATATCATGAAATCAATAATTTGATCTTTTAATGATGATAGGCCGGGATTTCACTATACACCCATGGAACTCAATGTTTAAAATTATTCTAGTTTATGGATTAATATTTGAACTTGATTATGAAATTCACCGTGCATGAGAAGCCAGGAGAAATTGATAATCAACATTCATGAATCCTAAGATTTTTCATATCTGGATTGTTTTTTTTCAAAATATCACTCGGCTTCACAAGAACTGTCTCGTAATTCTCAACTTAATTTTCGCATATTTTGCTCGGGACTAGCAAAATACTGGTTGGGGGTTGTGTTGAGGGTCAAATATTGCATATCAGACCCTAGTTACTGCTTGGATTTATGAACATGATGCCGTTTAATGGCCCGCTTTTATCGTGTTTGTGATGCAGAGTGTATTTGCAAGCATGAACTGAAAAAGGGAGTTTAAATCATGGATTTAATGTTCTAAAGTCACCAGAGCAAGGGACGGACTCCAGGGGACCAAGATCAAGAAATTTACACACCAGAGATCCGCAAAAATCAAGAAACTGAAGCTCAAGTGACCTGAAATTGGTACAAAATGCAAGATCACAGGGTTCCCACCATCCGTTCAACTTGAAACTCCATACGGGGCCAAGGGACCACAAATTAACCGCACACGTCAAATTTCATCCGTTGGATCCCTGTGAAAGTGGCTAAATAGACAGATCAGCCCATAGAACGGTGAATTGGGTCCCACCTGATGTTTGGATACACTCTAAAATTGGTCTCAACCCTTCAATTTAAGTGACAAATTGGTTGGACGGAGAAGATCTCTCACACGCACAATCGTGGGACCCATTAAAGTGAACGAGAGTACACATTGGTTGTACACTCGCGTCCCACCGAAACCATCCAAGTCGGTCAGCGCGAGCTGACCGACTCCTGCTCGAACACAAACAGAGATTCTTCTCTGTTGCGCAACGGACGAACCATGTCCGTTTAGTGGGCCACCACCGTCGATCAGGTGGTCAATCTAGACCGTTCATTCACTCCAACGGACAAAACCGACCGTACAAAGGGTGGGCTTTCAGATCTCAGCACGTGTACGCAGGAAGACATCATCACCGCATCAAACGGACGGTGAGGTAAAAGTCCTGGTGGGCCACACCGAATCCAATCCGGACCGCATCACTTTCGACCGGTTTTCCGAGCTGAATCCAACGGTCGGATGGATTTCTCAATATGATAGCTTCTTGGGGCCCACCAGGATCTTAGCGGACGACTGCGAAGGCTCTGTTCTGCGTATAACAAAGAAAACCGGATATTCCGGCCTGATTTTCGACCACATCATCGATCAGAAGCCTAATCCGAACCGACCATTCGAACCAGACGAAAGAATCGACCAAAGATCTGGATGATCTTGGCTTGGAACACGCTGGATAGTGACTGACAGCTTGCTGAACGATAGAAATCTCGTCGCACGATCAATCAGATGGACCGCATCAAAGGCACCCCAAAACATACCATATCTGACCGAAATCTCACACGGAACCTGATGGACGGAGTAGATTTTTTCATTGACGCTGATCATGGGCCCCACCAAGCTTCCCGCAGCTCCCCTGCGTATGGATTACGCAGGTTCAACGTCCGGAGAAAACCGGAACTTCTGGGTTGTTTTGCATCCATCAGCGTGATCGGGTCAGCGATCTGAACCGTTCAAGTGAATCTCTAGCCAGGCTTGACCCTAGCCATGATGGCAGATACAAATAATTGGGACGATCAACGTCCTGATCTTCAGTCCAAACGCAGCTTTTTATGCGTTTCTTGCTGCGAAAAACAAAGCTTGCGGATGAAGTTTCTCCTGCGTAAAATCCTGTGTAAAAAGGAGGGTGGAACTCCTTCTCAATGTACAGGCCAGCAACTAACTTTCTTGTCTATAAAAGAAAAAAAAGAAATAGAGAAGAGGATCATCAGTTGAGGCAGCAGCTGAGCATCTACAGCTAGAGGGATTGGAGCTTGAGGCAGGAGGCTGGACGTGGAACAGGGAAAGTGGTTTTAGAGTTTTTATTTATTTATTTTTTAATTTTTATGTGTTCTGGCCTCATCATGTCAGGCTAAAACCCCTTAGGTAGGGCTAAGGGGTGAAGCTTGTAGCAGGATGGGAGATGTTCTTTTATACCATTAATCAATTTTTGATACTTGAACTACCTTGATTATGGTTTGATGTATGGGAATATTTTTTAGTTGTTAATGGGCTGTTGTGACTAAAATTACAATGGGTCTACGATGGCTTCGAATATTTCTGTTTCCTTTTTATGGTTATGACGTCAGGAAGCCCTGTTGTTCACCATCGTCTCCTGGGCATGGTTGGATGTCGGTACCCTTCCTAACTTTTATACATTGTTTGGTTGGTAATTAGTTTAATTCTGTTATTTACTTTGTCTCCTGGGCATGGTTTGGAGATGGAATCCATTCTAATTCATATACCTTTCATCTCTTGCAAACTATATTAAGGCTAGTTCAGTTGAGTTTTGATGCTGGCATAAGATCTCCCTGATCTCTACAAGTGGATCCCCTGAATCCCTAGTTCCCTTCCTCTGAATTTTCTTAAGTTTTAGATTAATTATTCCACAATTATTTCTCAATTGTTATTTGATTTAGAATTCATCTTAGTCTAGTTCTAGTTCTAGTTAGTTTCAGACTACGTACAGGTTTCAGTCCCTGTGGATTCGACCTCGGTCTTACCGAGATTATTACTACATCACAACCCTATACTTGGGGAGTGAACAAGTCTCCTGCTTATTTTGACTCGTGCATTGTAGAACCAAGACACTTGCTGTTGACAGACAATTGTCCGAAGACAAGCTTGTTCTCTCCATTCTTCCAGAAGGTTGAGGCCGAGCGCCAGTAGTTTCTCGTTGTCCTGTTCGTCGAATTAGCTTACTCGGGCGGTCGGTAAGCCGATCTCCATGGGGTAATTGCCTCCGACCCATATTCCAGGGAAAACGTAGTCTCTCTTGTCGCGGTTCGAGATGTGGTTCGGTAGGCCCACAGAACCTTGGGCAGTTCTCGGCCCAAGCTCCTTTTGCTCGGTCGAGCTTAGTCCGGAGGTGTTGCTTGATGATCTTATTGACAGCTTCAACTTCCCGTTGGCCTGTGGATGGCATGGAGACGAGTATACGCTTTGGATTCTGAGATTTCTACACATCTCCTGGTACTGCTTGTTGTTGAACTGGTACATCTCTCCCCTCCAAAACTAACCCTATCATTTTCCCTGCCCCTCTGCCTCTCCCACCCCATCCGTTCCAGTCCTTTCTTCCTAGACCTCAATCCCCTTCAGCAATGGCTGACGAGTTCTCTGGAGAGGATGAAAGTCGCTTCTCTGAATCCCAACCTTACTCATCCCTCCCCACCTCTCCAGTCACATCCCTCCCCCAATCCCAAGATTGGGCCGATCTGGGCCCCATTACCCTTTTTCAGGAACCTATCTCTGACGACGTGATTGCTGCTGAGCTACTCCAGATGTGCGTCGATTACCCTCAACAGCAGCCTAATCCCACTGATCTTGTTCCTACCAGTGTATAAGAAGAGACGAAACATTTGATTCTCTTCAAAATAAGAAATGGATCAGGGACGCGGTTGACCGTGTTGGTAGGTCCCTCGAGTTATGCTTCGGAGACAGAGACGAAGACTACACCGCCCTGTTCTAATGTATCCAAAATAGAGGCAGACCTCTCTCAATTCCTAGAACTCCCAGCAAACAAGTTCACAGATTCATCAGCAACAGAGAGCTCCTAAGCCTCCAACCTAGTCCAGGGATGATAGCTGCCTCCAGCTCAAGGCAAAGGCATAAGGAAAATCGGGGAAGTTTGGTGCCCCAATGAGAATCATTTCGTGGAACGTGAGAGGGTTGGGATCAAGGCGGAAAAGGTGCCTGATCAAGGAATCAATTAGCAGAAAAGATTCGGACGTTATTTGTCTTCAAGAAGCGAAAGTCCCCACTTTCAAAAATGGCCATCTGGCTTCGCTATGGAATGCTAAGGAAGCTAATTGGACGTCTCTGGACGCTTCTGGTTCAGCGGGAGGCATTTTAATCGCTTGGAAATATTCCAAATGGGAAGTCCTGACAGTATTCAAAGGGACCTTTTCGGTGTCTACATCATCTAAGATAAGTCCTATAATTTCTGTGGTCTCATTACGGCAGTATATGTCCCTAATGATGACTCCCTTAGATCTGTTTTTTGGAATGAATTGTCTACTGTTAGACAGTCCTTCACGAGTCCCTATTATTTTGTAGGTGATTTCAATGTGGTCCGATTTGCGGAGGAGCATTCCCGCAGCAGAAGAGCTTCTGCTGCGATGAACTCTTTCTCTGATTGGATCCAATCTCAGGAGCTTGTTGATCTTCCGTTGTTGGGGGCTCGTTACACCTGGTCTAACGGTCGCAGAAATCAAATCCAATCGAGGTTGGATAGATTTCTCATTTCTCCCGACTGGTTGGATGCCTTCCCTTCTGCTTATCAACTGTCCCTTCCAAGAACCACTTCGAACCATTGTCCTATCATGTTGATGCTGGAGGACCTAAATTGGGGGCCGAAGCCCTTCAGATTCAATGCTTCGTGGCTCAAGATCAAAGACTTCCATGAGAAGGTTGAAGAGTGGTGGTCCACCTGTCACACTAAAGGTTTCCCTGGCCACAGATCGCTTTGTAAGCTCAGAATGCTTAAGGAGTAGATCAAAGACTGGAAGGAAGTCGAATTTCGCAAACGGGAAGCGAAGACAGAAGCTCTATTTGTTGAGCTGTAACGCATCAACTCTGAGGCTGAAGGTGGTCCCTTGACTACAGAGATTCTTTCCAGGCGTATTCAAATCATCCAAGACATCTCTACCAAGGCCCTCGATGATGAAATCTCCTAGAAACTCAAGTCCAGGACCAGATGGATATTAGAAGGGGATAGAAACACCAGGTATTTCCATACCATTGCTAACGTACGGTCCCGAGCCAAAGCAATTCTATCCATCTCCAAGGACGGAATCCGTACTGAAGATAGACAGAAGATTACAGATCACGTGGTTTGACATTTCAAATCCCTCCTCTCCACGGAAGACTGGATCAGACCCAATTTAGATGGCCTTGCTTTTGGCTCCCTTGAAGTTTCAGACGCGTCACTGCTAGAAGCCCCGTTTTCTAAAGAAGAAGTTAAAATGGCCATTGGCTCAATGGGAGGAGATAAGTCCCCTAGCCCTGACGGCTTTCCTATGGTGTTCTTCCAATCTTTTTGGGACCTCATCCGTCAGGACGTCATGGATTTCCTTCACGAATTTTATCTCAAGGGTATACTATCTAAAGGCCTTGGCGCCTTCTTCATTGCGCTGATCCCCAAGATAGCAGGCGTGAGCTCCTTCTCCGACTTCAGGCCTATCAGCTTGATCGGGGGGCCTTACAAAATCCTGGCTAAAATTCTGTCTATTAGACTATCCAAAGTTATTGGAAAACTTATTTCCAAGTATCAGCATGCGTTCATCAAGGGTAGACAGATTATTGACTGCGCCTTGATCGCTAACGAATGCCTGCATTCGTGCCACAAGACTGGCTAGAAAAGCATTTTCTGTAAGCTGGATATCGAAAAGGCTTACGATCATGTCGAGTGGGCCTTTCTGCAGTACATAATGGTTCGCATGGGATTTGGAGAGAGATGGAGAGGCTGGATTAAGGCATTCTTAGGATCAGCTCACTTCTCTATTCTCATTAATGGATCCCCGCATGGTTTCTTTAAAAGCTCGAGAGGGATTCGTCAAGGCGACCCTTTATCTCCTCTCCTCTTCTTGTTGGTGGGTGAGGCTCTATCTCAGATGCTATCTCGGAGTAAAGAGGTTGGAATCCTTAAAGGAATTTCTATGCCGGGTGTCACAGCGCCTATGTCCCACATTCAATTTGCAGACGACACGCTTATTCTCTCTGAAGCGGTCCCATCCTACATCAACAACCTGCGCACAACCCTTATCTGTTTTGAGACTGTCTCGGGGCTGAGAGTTAATCTCTCTAAATAAAAAAATTTTGGTGTCAACATCTCAGATTCTGAACTCTCCTCCTGTGCCAAGATCTTGGGGTGTTCAGCAGCCCCCCTCCCTTCCACGTTTGTGGGTCTCCCCCTCTCCATTGGCCCTCCACCGAAGAAAATGATCAGAAGTTGAGAATGAGAACCACATGATCATGCCAAGTTGTTCAGAAGGTGGGCCTCTGAACTTGCGGTTTATACTGTGTTCTAGCACCCACACCACGAAGCCAGTGAAGAAAAAGAAGGTCCCGCTTATCAGCCAAGGGTCCCTATTGAGGGGTTTTAAGAAAATCCAAATGTTTTTACTGTCATCTTTCGTTGGTGCTACCATGGACACCCCTGACTCTATGTACGACAGCGAAAAATCCACGTACAAAGAGCGATTGGCTATGATTGTTGTATCTCCCACCAAGGCATCATATTTCTGTCATTTTTCAAATACAACAAGACCCACAAATGAGAACATTGATCGTAATTTTTCTTAATTTACGGTGCGTTCAGAGAATCTCCATTGGCTGCAATGGACTTCCACTCAAATTTTCATTTGGCTCATTTTGAGAAATGAGCCAATGTCAATTTTAGGCCATTTTGAGAGGGAAATGTCATTTTACTTAAAGAAGAATGCATTTTCTGCACTTCTCAAATGTCACACACTGTTAAACATCATGTGAGGTCAGTATGGCATTAGCCAGAGGTTTGTTTCGAGCGATATCCAGAACCCATTTAAAAATATAGTGGTAATCCAACGAACCTTGAGATAAACCTGATGAACCAGATTGATGTAAGTCCCAGCCATGGCCCATCTGGACCTTCAAAGGGAATGAGTTCGTAAGGGATAGCATATGGTAAAGTCTCCACCATTGCTTTGAACACATCTATGCAAAATCCAGTGACAATTGGCGTGTTCGTGTGAGGATCTCGTTCTGCCTTCACGAACTCACGGAACCCTTGTTTCACAGGAACACCAAATCTCAACTTCTTCTCACCTGTAGGTATCATCCATCCCTTTGGCACAGACGTTGATTCTCCTGGCCAAAATACAGGTGCAAGATCATCCTTGGAAGCTGAGTACATTTTATTGGGGCCTGTGTTCAAGTTCAAATTCCGTGAAATTCCATAAGTTGGAGTCTAAATTCCGATCTCTCTCCCACCTTTCCCCATCACATTAACAATTTGGAAGGCCGACAACTGCAATTCCCCATTGACGAGGCGAAACTCACTGCTCATGCCATGGAATTCTGTTTTTAAGATGGCATTGAGAAGTTTTGGACCTGCCTGAGAAACACCCAGAGTCTCCAATTCTGTTGAATTTTAACTGGTTTTTGGTTTTTTTAAGTGATCTCTGCCGCCATTGCCAGTGCCCAAACCGTACCATATGCCCATAAACCAAAAATACTTAGTTCAACTCTTTCTACATCAGGATTCTCCTGGCGGAACTTTCTCTTCCATCTGACTTTGAAATCATCAAGCTCTTTGGACTTTGCCACATATGGTTTCAGGCCCAAGACCCCTTGCATCGAATCGATGACTGAAGAGTCCATCGAATCCAAGAGGTCCGTTAGCACATCTGTAATAATCCACACGTAACCTGTACTCATCATCCCTGCCTCTTTTCCCTTTGGGAAGAAGCGGATTGCAAGAGAAGATGAGATGTGCACAATGAATACTCTTGTTTGCATGGTCATCAACTTGTAGAGGTCCCTGAGTATCTGATCATCAGTTGCTTGTAGCGGAATGACGCTCTTAAATGAGACTTGAGTATTGATATCCTGGAAGGCGTTGGTGAGATAAGGAACGACTCTAGTTCCGTAATCAGTGTCTTCATAGATGAGAACGACCTCCCTCCATGCAAAAGCTTGAACAATGGCCGCGATTGCCTTCACTTGGGAGGAGTCATTCTGTGCTGTTCGGATAAAATAAGGAGTTCGAGAGGAAGAGAGAGAAGGGCTCGTCGCAGAGAAAGAGATGATGGGCACTTGCGTTTTCACTCCGACTTTGGCCACAAAGTCAGCTGCTTCTGATTTTTGCACTTCTACGTTTTTTAACAGGTCCAGAGCTGCACAAAAGAAATTTGAAAAATAAGTGATGTTAATCGCTTGGTCATCACCAATGTTTGTATCATGTACTTGGAGATGTATAGTTTGTGGATCATCTGTTTATGCAATGTATCTTATCTTGAACCATTTGGGAACGTTTCCTCCACCGAACTTTTCCTTCTTATTCTTGCACAGGACAATAATCTTGTTGGTTATGGGCCACATCTTGGTTTGGCTGTGGCCCACCAAGCAATGGTAAATTATATTGATGGATCATTGCGAATTGAATGTTGTAAACCTCTTGCTAGCTGGGATTAGAAATATTCTATTGATGAAAGTTTTAGGCGATGGGCCTAAGACCTATCCAAGAGGTGGTAGTAATTGATGCCCTCCTGCATCAATTGGATGGTTGAAACAGCTTTTACACCATACTTCAATATATAGTTTGTACAACATGATCTCTTCAAATCTTCATGAAAGAAGAAAAGTCTACTGTGTCATTATTATAACGCTTGTTTCATCTTGAAACAAAAAGATTATCATATTTCAAAACCTTTGCTGGCTGCAATTATCACAGCCCATCCAAGTTTTGTTTGTTGTCCTGCCTTTCCTCTCTCTGTAGATTTCCTTCACCTTTTCTCTTGAGATGTTTTTTATATGATATTTTGGGCAGAAGATCGATTGGAAACTAATGTTAGTTGTGTAATCCATTGTGTATGGATACAAATGGTTGGACGGTATGGATACAACACATGCATCATGGTAGGTGATCCACTGAGCTTGGTTAAGTCACTTCCGTAGTGATTTCCCAGTATCCAATCCGCGCCGAGCACAACGTAGACGCCAGGAAGTTCCAACGCTGGGAAATCAGGTGGGCCACTGTGATGTTTGTGAGAAATCTTTTCCGTCCATCCGTTTTGTGAGTTCATTTTAGGACATTTTACCAAAAATAAACTGTATCCAAACTCAAGTGAGCCAAAAACATGATAATTAATGTCTACAGTTGAAATATTTGTGGGGCCGTAGAAGTTTTGATTCATCCTAATATTTTTGTTTTCAGTTCATCCCTATAGAAATGACGATATTAACGGTATGAATGACATCTAAACATCACTGTTGAACCTAGGAAGGTTTCAACTGTAGGAATTTCCCTAACCACATTTTCCTTTAGTACGGCTCACTCAAGCTTTGGATACGGTTCATTTTTGACAAAATGTCCTAAAATGAACTCACAAAACGATGGACGGGGAGGATTCTCACAAACATCACCGTTGACCCACGTGAGTTCCCAGTTCCTGCAAAAGGCTTTCGTAGGAAATCCGCGTCCGTGCCGTGTGCTACTGCTACACCACGCAATCCGAATCCATTCGCAACTGCTGCTATATACGCAAACCGAGTCCTATATATACACACGTACACCTCTCTCTCGTCTCTCTCGTTGAGATGGAGAATCTACCAGAGAGTATTATAGTCGACATCCTCTCTAGATTGTCTCTCAAGCCCCTCTTCCAATGCATAGGCGTATGTACCACCTGGCGCAAAATAGTTCTTCACGATCCTCACTTTGCTAAAATGCACCTAGCTCGAGCAAACCAAGTTCATATCCCCTGCTTCATCTACTGCACACCCTCTATCCCAGGTAAATCCCAATTATGTCTGGTAGATTTTAATTCTGAAGACAATCAAGATCACACACTCGACATGGTATCAAAAGCCTCGATTGGCATACGCTTTGACATAGGCATTGAATTCAGAAACGTATTTTCTTGCAATGGCTTATTATGTTTATGTGAGCCTAAAAACAACAATCCCATATGTGTGTGCAATCCGGTTACTGGAGATCATGTTATACTACCAAAATCAACCCAATGCACTGGTGATAGCTTTTTTATATCTGGGTTTGGTTTTGATGCAATAAATAATGAATATAAGGTAATACGAATGATGTATCAAATGAAATTTAGATCAGATTCCCAAGTTGAGGCTGAGGTTTACACACTCGGTTCAGGTGTATGGAGGAATATAGGAAGTGTTCCTCAATTACTACCAAAGGACATTGGGGACTGCGATCAATTTATACCAAAAAAAATGGAACGCATTATGCCCGTAGACCTTAATGGGGCTCTTCATTGGATGGCTGAGCGAATTTTCAATGGAGCCTATGTAAAACTCATCATGGCATGGGATGTTAAGGATGAGAAGTTTCGTGTGATCCCACAGCCTGTAGAATTTGGCCCAAATATGGATTACAGAGGCTTGTGTTTAAGGATATATGATAATTGTCTTTCAATATTCGATAATAAGAAATTGGATTTTATGAATATTTGGATAATGAAGGATTACAATGTGAAGGAGTCTTGGACTAAACAGATTAGGAATGAGAAAACATTCATGAACACAAGGAATATGAATGAGATTTTGATTACAAAAGCTAGAATATTTCCGAGGTGGTATTTACGATGCGATGCATCATACCATGGCACAGATGATGAAATTATTGCAGAGGGTGTATACAATCGCAGAGAAAGACGTTTTATTGAAGTCAAAATGATTTATTTAAAAGAAAAGGTCGTTCGAGGTCACACACTTCACCCGTTCGGCTGGTTCAAAGGTTGTGTCATGAATACAAATACTCATGTGGGGAGCTTCATTTCTGTTACAAATAAAAATTCCCGAGCAGATGGCATGGGCCGAAATGGTGTGGCCGCTGGTCACATTCAACTAGCCAAGAGAGAGAAGAGATGAAATTCCCAACTGCCGATCACCAATTTCAATTTCTCGTGCTTTTAAAGATCAGGTGTTTTCTGTTTTCTTTTCTTCTCTTTAGTATTCTTTGTTTTTCTTTCTTTTGTTTTCTTCCCCCTGCCCGGGCTGTGCCCCCTTATATTTGTTTTTCAGTTGTGTGCCCTTTTAGAAGAAATAAATATTTATCTCAGAAGCTTGTAATGCACAATTCACTCTAAGAATGTTTACATTTTTTTTAAAATTTTATTATTATTATTATTATTATTTTACACACGCACACACACCCCCACACACTCACGCCACACGCACACACAGCACACACGCACACCGTGGGTACTCGAACCCTTGACCCGGTGTTGAAACTCCGGGGAGTCTAAGAATGTTTACATGCACGTACGTCCACCTTCCTCATCGATGCAGCATCCAAACTGCCCTTTAAGGGGCCCTTGCTTTGAGATTTACCCAGAACAAACATCAGGCGTTTGATCATGATCAGGTGGGCCACATGATACAAAAACAATAGAGGCCAGCCACTCAATCCACTTTTTTTCTCCAAGTGATCTACTAGCTAGCTGGACCTAACCTTTTGGACTGCGCCGATGCACAATGTAATGGTTTCCTATCACTATCAATGGCAGAAAGGGTATGGGTGAGCTGGGTCAGCGTTTCTGAATTATTAATGGGCTTAAAAGTAAATTCCGCAAAGCCCATTTAGTAATCAGGGCTTAATTTCAAGATCATAGCCACTCGATAACATGATAATGGGCCTAGGGCAGTCCAGGCCCACCATAACGGGCCCTACCGTTTTATGAACTGGAGTTCAAAATCAGGACCTATGCTCCCAGGTACGCATTCCCCCATTTGAACCAGTTTCATTTATAACTGATAAGGTTGGACCCACTCCAGTGATGAACAACACAGCCCATTGGCCCTTAATCGAGCATCTTGATTAATATAAATAAAGGGGTGAATCCTATGTAGAGTTGGGCATGTCTAACCCGATCCGACCCGAACCAAACCGACGGCCTGGATCGGTACAGATCGAGTTGGGTCATTTAGATCCGAATGTTTTTCAGATCGAGTTCGAATCGTAGTCAATCCGGACCAACCTGATCTAAATGGATTCGATCTGATCCGGAGTGGATAAACCACATGCATTCACGGTGGACCCCAACAGAGTTTACTCAAGATACATCCTCTCTTATGTACTTATGGTAACATACAATAGTACAGAGTTGTACTCTATATTACCAAGAGTAGAAAGAAAAGGCTGTTTATATCTATCAGGGGGACGATGATATCATCCTATCATTTTCGGTGAGAGAGAGAGAGAGAGAGAGAGAGAGAGAGAGAGAGAGAGAACTATATAACTGTTGTAGCTATAGGTACGTGTGGTGCGAAACACTCCTCGAGCTCCGAGTTGTACGAACGGTTCAAAGGAGATCAAAGTTATATGGCCCCACAGTGATGTATTTATTATATCTATACAGTTCATATATTTTTAGAGATCATTATAGAGCATTATCCAAAAAAAATGAATAATATCCAAAGATCATCTGGACCACACCACAAATAGCAGCAGAGATAATGATTTTCACCGTTAAACAATTCGTGTGGTCCACTTGACAATTAGATCTATCTTATTTTTCATCTCAAGCCTTAAGACGAGCTCGCCAAATGGATGGACAGTTTGGATATAACACATACCGCATGATCAGACCCACAAAACTTGCTAACATCAATACAACAAAGTGCACATCAAGTGCCAACATAGCTGCACTTTCGTGTTGTGCATGTCAACACAGCTACGCCTATGCACCTCGAGCTCCGAGTTGTACGAATGGCTCAAATGAGATCAAAATTACATGGGCCCCACAATGATGTATTTATTATATCCATACCGTTTATCCATTTTTCGTGATCATTTTAGAGCATTTGGAAAAAAAAATGAATCATGTCTAAAGCTCAAATGGATCACACCGAAAATAACATTGGATAATGATTTTCACCGTTAAAAAATTTGATCTGAATCGTACCCAACTCGATCTGACTTGATTTTCCTAACCGAGTCGGACTTGATTCAGCTCAGGCCAACTGTGCATCGAATCGGTTCGAGTCAGATGTCCCAGACTCGATCCCAGATCGAATCGAGTTCGGGTCAGCCTATATAGATTTCAGACCGAATCGAGTTGGACCCAATCCGATCTGACTCGGTCCGATGCTAGCTCTACTCCTATGTTTGCCACAAGCAAGAACCCGAATAAACCATACATTATCCATGGCCTATCATAGTGGCATAATTCATAATTTTGGTTTGAATATCATATTTGGAGACATGAGATTACTAACCCCAATCAAGAGATTAGTGGACTAATTTGAATTGATGGTTGTTTTTAATGATAATGCACTACAAGAAAAACAGGCATTACCGGTGGCCAAAACTGCCCCTAAAAGTCTAAAAAACCGCCGGTATAAGAATTACCGGCGGTCGGGCGGCTGCCGCAAAAGGGGGGCGTCGCTGCGTCATTTACCGGCGTTCGTCCCTTTTTAGCGGCGGTTTTGGCGGTCACCGCTACAAATGGCATTTAGCGGCGCTTATTACCATTTACCGACGACTCCGCTAACTGCCGCTAATAACTCTACAAGCGCCGGTAGAAATCATAAAAGCGCCGCTAAAAACGTGCTGAGCCGCCAAAAAATACTAATCGCCGCTAAAAACTTTGAAAACGCCGCTAAATGATATGAGGAATGCAGGTAAACTTTATAATAAACGCCGCTAAAAATAACAACAACCGCCGGTAAAAAGTTGTAACGTATGCTAATGAGAGATTAAAAAACGCCTGTAAAATCTGTTTAAAACGCTGGTAAACCATTTACAGTGTAAAAGAAAAAATAATAGAAACAATTAAAAATTCTGCTAGGCTGAATCTTCTAAAATCAAAAGACCTTTATAGGCTTAAATTAGCATTCAAACACAACTTGTTAATCATTTACAACCAACCTCATTTACAGGGACCTGAGAATGAAAGGTTACATAATGGACAAAAAATTTACAGATTGAGACACAAGGAAAAGCAAAATGAAAAAAGAAAAAATCAACGGACTTCAGTGACGCCCGAGGCAAGACTTCTGAAATGCACCCCAAGAACTAGAACTCATGCATATAGAGGACCTTTGTCAGCACCAGCCTGCCATGCATAGAGGTCAGGTAATAAAACAATATATACACTCATAATCTGAGTTACACTATCTAAAATTAAATTTTCAGTCACAAATATTTCCTGCAAAAACAACCATACCGAATGAAGTCCATATCCATCCCCATATGAAGCAGCAAAGCCCCCCTCTGTTACCAACACTCCACCTTCAGTTACCAATGCAAAGACAAAAAGTTTACAAAACAAGTAAAATAACCAAAAAACAAATTTGATATAAAATAAAAGGAACCAATAAATACCTATAACTAGCAGATGGAGGAGAATAGCTATGGATTTTTATATATATATAAATATGTGGACAGATTTTTCTTCCCTTTTTCTTCAGGGATAAACTGCATCATAAGCATCATAGCATGCAACTCAATATGAGCCTTTTTATAGAAGCATTAACTAGCATGCAACTCAATATGGATGGACCTGAATTCAGCATGAAAGCCATATAGTGGCTTGTACCTGATGAACCTAAGTTTTTAATGTACTGACACGGGTGTGTACTAACAAGCTAACCCAAAAAAAAAAAAAAAGAAGAAGAAGTAGTTTTGGATTTGCGTGAGTTTTGGGAAATTGTCCTAAAATGATATAGAAAAACGAATGGAAATGGTAGATTTCCAACAAACAACATGGTGGGCCCCACCTAGGTTTATGTAATATGAAGAAATTAGCTTCTGCCATTAACACAGAAGAGGATTGCGTAGTGAGTAACTCTACCATTAGCATACTGAGTAAACTCTATGAGGCCCACCATGATTTATGTATTTTATCCGCTCTATCCATCCATTTTCCAGATAATTTTATGGCTTGAGCCCAAAAAACAAAGCATATACAATGCTCAAGTGGACCACGCCACATGAAATATTCGAATTTAACTTCTAACAAAACTTGGATGAAGGAAAAAATAAATATTAGCTTGATCCAAAACTTTTATAAAATAAGTTTTTAATCGTCAATCACCATTATTTCATATAGTGTGGCCCCCACAGATTTTGGATCTTTTTTATTTTTGGGCTATCCCCTAAAATGAGCTGACAAATGGATACATAATGTACATATTAAGAAGGGCTGCACCAAGTTGGGTCAACTTGAGTTGAACCTTATTCCCTCCGTAAACCTCTGATATCCCCAACTCACTTGTCCACAAGTTATAACTCACTTGTGGTTTTATCATCACTCTGTTCAACCATTGTACCATGTTATTTTAGTGTATAAGCTTAAAAATGAAGTAGATTCAAGGCTCTGGTGAAAAACATGGTGAGAATAAAACACCTACTGTTGAGAATGTGTTGGGGGCTATAAAAGTTTTGGGTCAATCTGATGTTTGCATTTTGCCTTCATCCAGGTGTGTGTGACCTTATGAATAGGTTGGATGGAAAATAAACATCTTGGTGGGCCCACCGATGGTTTCTATGGTGCGAATCATTATAACAGCCACTTTCTATTGTGTGGTTCACTTGAACCTTAGATCCACTTAAGTTTTTGTCATACTCCTAAAATAATGTGTAAAAATGGATGGACTGTGTGGATAAAACCCATATATCACTAAGGTGCAGTCACATATCTGTTCAAGTAAAATCATCCACAAGAAGGTATGAAGAAAAAAATTGTTGAATGCAGCAGAAGCAGGAAGTACATATCTACCAAACTGGATGTCTTCCGTTAGAGTTTGTGTCCACTTTGACATCAGCTGTAATGTTCTTTTTCTTCAATTGCGTATTCACATCGGCCAGAAACAGCTCGTCAACATAAAAATGGGGGCAGAATTATCAGTTTTGTAATCCAAACCCAATGCCATAAAGTTCTTATGGAGACTTACATTTTCATCAAAATAAGACCAAGTTAATAAAACAAAAAGGATAAACTAGAATGAAATCAGAGCTTCTTAAAGGGTTTCATCTTAAGCAATTTGAAACAGGCCTATTATGAAAAGAGAGATTGCATTTCTCCATTTCAAATGGATGGAATTCCTCAAAGGCCCATAATGAAAAGAACAACTATCTATGGATGTTACCATATTTTCTTGGCATAGCTTATGCAAGTTTTCTTGTTTTGTTGTTGTAAGGAATATACATTCATTCTCCTTTGTTGCAACTTTAACAGCAACATCTTTGAACTGCATGTACATGTGAATGGATAATTTTTGCATGAAAGTATTTCGAAATCAAATGAATGGATGCTACTCACGATTAAGATTTTCAGATAGAGGTATGGGAAAGGCATAGTAAAAAAATACCTTCTTAGAAGAAAGCCTCCCTCTTTTTAAAGACACCAGGTAGTCTCGATGGCATGGTATATTTTCAGACATTAAACTCTAGCAAGCAGATGATAACTCCATTACTCTAACAGTACTTAGATACCATCAGAAAGAAAGAAAATACAACATCTTAATGTTCACTGGTTATTAATT
Source organism: Magnolia officinalis (assembly GCA_021015155.1). Taxonomy (NCBI): domain Eukaryota; kingdom Viridiplantae; phylum Streptophyta; class Magnoliopsida; order Magnoliales; family Magnoliaceae; genus Magnolia; species Magnolia officinalis. Next base: position 58,505,402 of record JAJHSJ010000015.1, read on the forward strand.
CTGACAAGTGAGACCCATGCTTAATCCAAATCATTTTTGCCCATTTCTAACTAAGACAGCCTCATCAACAAAACTATGAGATGCCAGCAATAGCTATGGAGTTGAGCTAACTTTTTCTCCTTGTTAGTAGTCATGACAATTTAGTAAATGTTAACATTCATCTTTCTAATTTTGGTCCCACAAATTGCCTTGAAAATTACAGCAGACCACAACTCCAATTACAAAGTGGAACCGTGGACTATGGAAGGATGTTACATGGCTTCCCATCAATGGCATATCCATGGTTACAATGTTACTCTACTTATAGTATGGGGTCTATAAAAAAAAATAGGAGAAGTGTCCTTTTTTATTTTTTTTGGTTCCTTTCTTCAGTTCACATTCAATGTGATAGTAAAACGAGTTCTTGGGTTGACACTTGAAGAGCCACAAACTTCAAAAATACTAGAAGATTTCGTCACTTTCATGAAAGGACTCATCTCCTTTCCACTATATCTCCTTTCCACTATATATTCCAGGCACTCCATATGCAAGAGCTATTCAGGTACTTCTAATCATATTTCAGTAGAAATATTTCAGACCCTTTCATGCATAGATACCATTTTCTTAGGTAAGTGTCATTTACACCCATCTGCAAAAGAGCTGTTCAGGTACTTCTAATTAGATGATATGTAGTTTTATCCAAAACTGGATGAAGGCTAATCTGCAAAAGAAAATTCACCAAAAGTTGTTTTTATCCGAAAGACACAAAATACTCCCTCTAGGACAAGGATACACATTTGGATGTGCAATGAAGCTTGGTGATTTTTTCTTTTTACTAGATGCATCACAAACAAAATATATGTAGGCACATGTAGATACAATAACTATTTTTTGTGTTTTATCAAATAACCTCTAAATGCAAACTTAAAATTTTATCTGATCGAGAAGTTCCACTACATGGGCTATGAAAATCATGATCAAGATGATAAAAACATAACAATTCAAACCATAAGAACTAACCACATCAGCCTCTCTGAGGACATCTTCCATGGTAGCAGCTCTTTTCCACATCACAGGTTGCTCACCATTGGATTTCAAGAACTGCCCATAAGCTGCAAAGGAATTACAGGGAGGGACCAACAAAGAAATTCAATTTTCAGTTTGACCTTAATAAGAAATGGCAGGCAACAGTAAATTGGTAGGGAAAAAGAAAAAAAAGAAGAAGAAAGGAAGACATGCCTGCTACACACTTCTCAAGTCGAGTGGCCTGATACAAATCATAGTATATGAGGTTCATTTTGAAACCTCAATCTGTTAAAGAAGAACAAATCATAGTCAAAGACTACCTTTAATGAGCTGAACAGATTCATGAAATGATAATCATGAAGCAAGTAACAATGTGTAGAAAACCCATCTCAAATCCAAACTTTTTTTTCCCTTCCATGCAACAAACCAATCCATCCCTAATCCAAATAAAAAATTTATGCACACAGTTTATGCCTCTGTAACTGCTAACAAATAAGAGTAGCAACCTTTGGCGGAAAATGATGAACTGTCGACGGAAATGGGATCAGAACTGTCAACGGAAAATGATGCACCTTTTGCCTGATCTCGATATGTATAAATGAGACTAGGGGGTCACTGATCAAAACCACTGATATGATGGTTCTTAATATGGATGCCAAATGAAAAAGAAAAAAGAAAAGAAAAAAAAAAAAAAAAACATCCCATAGATATGATGGTCCCTAATATGGATGCCAAATGAAAAAAATAAATAAATTAATTAATTAAAAATCCCATAATGTGAAATTCGAACCATCAAAACTGCCCTTTTCCAGTTGAATGTGGACCGTTGCTGTAATTTTTACCTTAATGTCTGTTTAACAATTGAAGATTCATGATTATACATATGGGAGATTTTTGTAAATGGTCCATCCACTGTCAGCCCCATCATATAAATGATCTGTACTACTACTGATTGTGGGCCTCCTTGTGTAAAGAAAAAAAAAAAAAAGCCTGAGCACACGAAGCATATTGTACGAGGTTGAGCAAGCATGGTACAAGACTACAAAGTTTCCATCGGCATGAGCAACGACAAAAGTGCCTTCACTTTCAGGAACCCATGCGATGCTGGTGCATCGACTGTGGAAAATAATATTTGCAGCTTTAGGCTAACAAGCACATGAGATCTTCTACAGGAACAAACAAGCATCAAGTCATCTAAGAAATTGCATATAATAAACAGAACCAACAAGGGATGTGACCATTAACATGTTGAAAGAAGTTATAACCTAATACAATATTATAATGCTTGCAATCTGCTTTTCCTTGCCTGGCTATGGAAAGAAGACATTTTATCTTTTAATAACCAAAAGAAGATTCAACTTCATTAAAAATAAAAAATAAAAAAATCTCTTCTTTTTCTTTTCCTTCTTTCTTTCTTTTTCCTTTTTTTCCCCCTCTATGTGCATGACAACCATAATGTTAAGATCAATCCTCTTATGTGCTCCCCTAGGTGCGGATTTTGATGGGGATTGTGTTCATATATTTTATCCAGTCTCTAGCAGCAAAGGCAGAAGTTTTGGAGCTGTTTAGTGTTGAAAAGCAAACCCGTAGTTCTCATAGTGGTAGTCTGAATTTACAACTGATGCATGGAAAACGTATGCCATCTCTGAAACACTGTATGCAGAAGTTGTTCACATGGACCAAAGCTTGTTCACATCATCGCCCATGGAAAACGTTTTCACCTACTCAAAGTTTCTCATCTTACCGTGTGGGACCGACTGTGATTGGATATGTGTTTTTTTTTTTTTTTTTTTTTTTTTTTTTTTTGTGTGTGTGTGTGTATTATAGTTTTATAAGATGGCCTACCAGATGGTTGGATGAGCTGGATTGAATTTTTGGGTGATCTGGTCAAGTTGCTCGTGGTGCAACTATTGCAGGGGTTGTTGCAGGGGTTGGATCTCATAATCACTGTCTGGGCTTTAACACTAATATCAGACTGATCTGAAACTTCTGTGGCCCACAAGAAGTTTTGATGGTGGTTGTTCAATCACCACTGCTTGTGGTGTGGCCCATTTGAGATTTGAAAATGCCTTATTTTTGAAATGACGTCCTAAAATGATCAAATGTAATGGATAAATGAAGTAGATATAACATAGACATTTTAGAAGTTGATTTCCATTAAAGAAGTTATACAATTCCATGTGCATGAGCAATACCAGAGTATGCATGGTTTCAGTAGGAGCAGAGCAGTTGCCACCAGGAGCCAGGAAACATTAAATCTAAGAAATCACAAAAATCAATGTGATTACATAACCAAAAGCTATCACTAAGAAATATCCACATCCTAGCCATTTTTCTTGTAGTGAAAAGAAATAAAAGAACATCACCAAATCAACTAGATTTGCTTAATACTAGGCTGATAGAAAAACATTACTCAGTAAATAAAAACAATTCAAAAGAATATTTAAAAGACACTCAATGAGAAAGAGGATAGATGTCTTACAGAGATAGCCCCATCTGCACAAAAGGGATGAGCCTAACAAACCGAACTGAATTTGACCTCAACCAATATAATATTAAGTTTGTTGACATAAAGCCTTTCCTGCCGTAAAGAGACTTCATTACTTGAATGCTATAAAAGATAAACAACAATAACAGTCATAAATTGCAATAGTATATGAAGTGTAAATTAAAGAAACAGAAATTGCAACTAATTAAAGAAACATAAACGCTATAAAAGAGTTTTCATGTGTGCGACTGTAATTCTCTTGGATTTGCAACCCACCACATGAAACAGTAACTCTGCCCCAACCTATACATCAAGTACTAACTATGCCTCAACCAAAATCTGACCTAAAGAAAAATAATGTGAGAGCGTTAAAATAACAGAAGGAAAAGAAGATGAAATGGAAATGCATGGAACAACTCTAGAGATACCTGATATCAGCAACCTTTTGTTCCAAGTGATGTGCACTCACATTTAATCACTGAAGCTTACTAGTTATCTCTACTATATATAATGCCAATACCGTTGGACAATTTTACTCTCACATTTAATCCTCACAACATTGGTTGAGCGAGGCTAAATTCATCATAAAAAATGTAGCTGGTTGGGAGGGAACAATTGAGATTTTACCGTACAAAGGATGGCATGCATTGCAACAAGTATAACATTAAAGCTATGTGGGCCCACCATGTTGCCTATGCAAAATCCACTCTGTCCATCAGGTGCTTTCCAAGATCATAGGCCCTGCAGCAAAAAATCAGACATTTATAGCTCAACTGGGCCTCAAAACAGGTAACAGTGGGATGGACCCCACGGTGGATGGACAAATAGAGAATGTGCTTAAAGACAATGATAGTACAAGGTGAGACTTGAGAGTGCAACTAAACTCACACTTCCAACTGTCTTTTGAACAGTTGCAACCCATTTGAAAGTCCTCTTGGATTCGAGTGTTTGCACTCGAAGCTTCAGATCACCTTGCTCCTGCAAAAGAGATGCCCATGCAATTCAAGGAAGTTGATACTAGGACAAAACCATCGATGGAGCACCACATTAACCTGATACAGTCCCAAAACAAAGCGATACGACCCTGTATTGGTGGTGAACGATATGATACACTAAAACCGATTGTTAAACCTTATAAGATAGATTTCACATACAGCTAAAAAGATATTTAAATAGTAGAGTCAAAACACACTCCAAGCACGAAATGCTGCTTCAGTCTTTGTTATTACAACTGAGATGTAAAGCCTCCAAACAGCAATTGTGGAGACTGTAATTTACAACAAAACACAATCAAATTGTGGAGTTGTTAGCTATTGCAAATTGTATGGTTTATGAGGAACAAAGCAAGTTTTTGTTGCTTAAAAACTCCAAAATATTGATCTCTTTGCGAGGAATATGATTTTATAATTGGCATTGTTAATTGTTTTGAGTGATATTATGCAAATAAGCCAATTCGGAAGATCTTAGATGATGTTATGGAAACATATCCTGCAAGGAATAAGAAGACCAAGTTGATGCTGATGCATTTTGCAGGCTTGCTATCATTTAGTTTTTATAGAGGACCTGAATTCATATGGAAGGGATGCTTTTTATGTTGATGACATTTGATGAATCTCCTCATCTTTGAAGAGGGTAACTTAGAAGCATTGAAGTCATTGCTTGGCTGTATGGAGAAGCCTTCCTTTCCTACATCTTGTGCAGCTAAAATCCCAGATGTAATCCCTTCTTGCCAAAATCGAAAATAGAAACTCAACATTTCAAGGATCTTGTGCAGCTTGTATCCAAATTTCAGGCTGTCAAGTTAAGAAGCATCCGAAAGGGCAAAAACATTAAGGTCGCATTTGGATGCACAAGTGAACATAATTACAAACATTCAGTTTAATCAAGAGAATTACAAAATGAGAATTTGTAGCATTCTAAGTCAAGAAATGGCCATCATGTTAATAGAAAGTAGCAATTCCCTAAAATCTAAAGAAAATTCAGAGACACCCATCTCTTAAAGGAGAATATATATATATATATATATATATATATATATATATATATAATAAGAAGAATCAGAAGGGAAAAACCTAATCAAATGAACAGATCCAGGGAAGTTTATTATATTGAGAATCCAAAGCAAACTCAACTTCAGCAACAACATGTTGAGATTGAACTTACCATCAACATTCAGCAAGAAAATGACAACAAAGATCCAAAGGTAACAGCTGCAATGAAAGTGAATTGAAAGGAATCAGAATTTCAGAACAAAGAAGAAGAAGAAGAAGAAGAAGAAGAAGCATTCATCCTCAAGTATATATGCAGTATGCCAAATGAACAAGACCCCATGCTAAAAAAATAATAATAAAATAAAAATAAAAATAAAACTGCCAGTTTGGGAATAAGACAGACACACATGTTCACAATCCAAAATGAGAATGCAGCGGTAACAGGTTTGACCTGTTATTCTTAAATTCTCATTACAGGGCAGATTTTGCTGATACAAAGAGGCCCTTAGCCTTGAGTGTTAAGTATCTAACCAAACCATAGTGCTCACTTTATGAAGAGAAGGAAAATGCCACACAGCACAATTACAGTTTTAACCATCTCTCAAAAAACTAAAAAGAAAAGCTACTTGCAAGTGGAAGAGGCAGGTTGATGTCTAGTAGGCAACTGAATACAGAACCTCTTCCCAAGTGGGGTGTGTGTACTAACATGCTAACCAATAGTTCTTTTTTTTTTTTTTAATTTTATTTTAAAGTACAGAACCCATGGGAATATAAGAAAACAGCATGATCCCTGCTAGCAGCAGTTGCACTGCTCCATGTGGACATGCGCTGGCCAAGGAATCAGGGCAATCCACTCATCAGGTTGGTCACATGTCCTCAAAAGAAATGGATGGTTAAAAAAATATTGATCTCTGGTCCACATTCAATGTACATGATTGGCCCACATGTATCAAATGACATGTGAATGTCACAATTTAGTGAATCCTGGAGGGAGAAAAATCACAGTTGAATGCACTTACAGACTTGGTATCGATGATTTGAGTATTTTTATATTACTATGAGCTATTCTTGGTTAGGAGGAATGGATGTTTGGAAGACCAAGGATATTGCTAGATTGCATGAGTTAATCTAAGAGCCTAGCAAGTGACAAAAAGAGCTCCAGTAATGGGTTCTCTGATAAAATGGCAAATTCAACTCCTATAACAAGACTTGGAGAGATGTTTTGTTTTGTTTTGTTTGTTTTTCTTTTCTTTCTTTCTTTCTTTTTTTAAGGGCTCCTTGCAAAGGAGTGAGTATTAGGTTTCCATTTAACAACCTCCATAAGGCCTCATGAGCCTTATGTAATCACAAAGAGAGAGACAGGAGACTCAGAATGAGCAGTGAAGCACAAAGTACAGCAGAGATGTTGACAGCATACGGTGTTGGAAAAGCTATGTGAACCCCACCAGGATGTATGTGTTTAATCCATACCAAAAACCAAAGGGAACTGAAACTCCATACCAAAAACCAAAGGGAAAAGCAATAGGAAACAACAAAAAAAAACTTTAAAAAAATAAAAAATAAAAAATAAAAAAAACCAGAACAAAACCCAAAACTAAACCACCCGCAAGATGCAGATCAAAATTTTCCACCATGTATGACATGCATGCAATTTCTAAGTGCCTGCGTATCATCCATCACACTTTGCAAGATATTTCAGACATGATGAAACCCGGAGAGAGAGAGAGAGAGAGAGAGAGAGAGAGAGAGAGAGAGAGAGAGAGAGAGCATACTGCTGCGGCTGTTGGAGAAGGGGAGCTACTGCTGTGGCTGTTGCTGGTGCTTCTTCCTCTTGCAGGTCTTCTCGGATTTTGGCGTGTTCCAGCAAGGAGGGGCAATGGCCGAGAGATCAGCGTCTTCAATAAGCAATGGAAGCCATATCAAGAGAGGCCGGAGTGGAGCGACGTTAGAGAGAGAAAGATTTTCGGGATTTGGGGATGGGGCGCACGATTTGGGGATGGGGCGATTTGGGAGAGAAGAGGGAAGAAGGGTTTTTGGGAGAGAAATATTGGCGCGCGCGATTCGAAAATGGGGCGATTTGGGAGAGGAGGGAAAAAAAAGGGTTTTGGAGAGATAAGGCGGGTGCGATTTGGGGATGAGATTCGGGAGGGGCGATTTGGGAGAGGAGGGAAAAAAAAGGGTTTTGGAGGCGGGCGCGATTTGGGGATGAAATTCGGGAGGGGAAAGGATTTTTTTTTTTAATTACTCCAGCGACGGTGGCTTATCCATACACGGGCGGCCGCGTAAAAACGCTGCATGTTTTATATCTACACGAGCGTTTTGTTGGGGCCGCCAGCGAGAGAGCGCCGCTGATAAGGAGATTTCTTGTAGTGATGAGTTCATCCTCATACATTTGAGTTTGAAAAATTATGCTGCATTATCGTGTATAAAAATTCATGGGATATGATTTCTCGAAAATAATAGATATTTTCATGATTATGATCGAACCATGAACCTAAAATAAATAAATGAAATTCATGGATTTGATTTGTTCAAATGTCTCTTTAAATGCCCAGAGATATGTACATCACGTTATCAAATCCCATTTCATTTGATTTAGTGGTCATTCATCTTTCTAGACTTCAATTGATTGAACTATTAAATCTTTTTTTTTCTGTTATTATTATATAAGCTGTTGGTGGGCTCCACAACAGTTAAAGAGAGATTTGCTGCTTTGAGATGGCAATGAATCAGTTACTCTTCCATGATCGTGGATGTTGATCAAAGAGAGATTATTCCAACACGTAAACCGTGTTTTTAATGCATCATGCACATGCCACACGAGGTGGGGTCCATTGTGATGTGTATCAAAAATTCGCTCCATCCATTCATTTTATCACCCCATTTAAGGGGTTGATAGAAAAATTGAAGCATATCTAGATATCAGGCGGGCCCCAAATCAGGATTTAAGAGGCTGATTTGTCCGTTGGGCCACTTTCACAGGGATTCAAAGGCTGAAATTTGACGTGTACGGTTAATTTATGGCCCTCAGGCCATGTATGAAGTTGTGGATGGTGGGGACTCTGTGATCTTGCATTCTAGATATCTTTCAGGCCTGTTTAAGGTGAGTGGCTGGAATTTCTCTAATCTCCAGCGTGTAAATCCTCGATCTTGGTCCCATGGAATCTCGTCCAATGTCTTGGTGATGCCTGAGTGTTAAATCCATGCTTTTAGCATCTTTTTCAGTCCACGATCCTAAATTCACCTTGCATCACAAACACGATCAAAATGAACCGTTAAGCAGTGTCATGTTCGTAAATCCAGGTAGCAATTGGGGTCTAATATGCAATATTCGACCCTCATCACAACCCCCAACCAGCATTTTACTAGTCCTGAGCAAAGTATGCGAAAAATAAGTTGATAATTACAAGACAATTTCTATAAACTCGAGTGATTTATGAAAAACAATTCAGATACTAGAATTCTAAGATTCATGAATGTTGAGTATTACTTTCTACTTAAGCACACGGTAAGCTTCATAATTAAGTTCTAAGTGTTAATCCATCAATTAAAAAATTCTAAACACTGAGTTTCATAAGTGTATAGTGTAATCTCGGCTTATCTTCATTAAAATTCATTTCGCCATTTCATGATACCATTAGTACGCAACAAGAGCATTCAGGACACCCAAAAACTAAACGTGTCTCACAGATTATTCTTTCATTCTTTCAGATTTTGACTTTTTTTTTTTAAAAGTAAGATCTTCACCTATAGGGAGCAAACCTATGGTGAAAACCAGTAGCCTAGCCTATTCCGAATGTCAACCTTGGGAAATCAAATCTTCATCTATAGGGAGCAAACCTATGGTGAAGATTATTCGACTAACCCTTTCAATTCTTTTTTATAAACTAATGCTAAAATTTTTTTTCAGGCTGGTTCCTTTCATGCTTAGAAAATACCAAGTCATTCAATATCGAACCGGAACCTTAATGTGTAAGGGAGATGTGATATGTGAAATCATGACTCAATCAATGTTTACAACTTCTAATCCTGGATTAATAACTCGAACTTAACTATGAAATCTAATCGACAACTGAATCCAAGAGTCATAAATTACTAACATTCTGTATCTTTTAATTCTAAATCCAAGATGGCCGTCAAAATCACTTCAAATTCACAAGAAATTCCAGAAAATTTTAAAAAATTTCACAATTTTGACCAAGAAAATACTGATTAGGTAACCTAATCTTCCACCCCCAACCTAAAATCGACATTGTCCTCAATGTAAAAGAAATAAGCATGCAATGCACATGGGACAATGAAAGTAAAAGAGGAGTGATGGAAAGATCGTACCTGAACGAAAGAATCAAGAGGCTTTCCAAAGATATCAACGTAAGAGCAGGTCAGCACAAGAGAGAAACCAATAAAAGCAAACTAGCAAAACAAAAATAACACAAATAAAATCCTACTTACACTTTTGCAGGTGCTCTCGATTGCATTTAGTGTATGCAACAAGCCTTTAAACCCCTAGGTTGCCCCTAGTGGACGAGTTGTAGTCTCGTGAGGGTTTGCAGTAATGTTACCCACAAACATTGAATTAACTAATTAGGAAAAAGAAATGAAATGAAAAATTGGGTTGCCTCCCAGGAGCGCTAAGTTTAACGTCTTCAGCCAGACAAGCAAGACCATGAATTATTCAATCTTGATAACTTGGGTCCTCCAAATAAATTTCCTCAACATCTTGATTAACCAAATCCTCTAAATATGGTTTCAGTCGTTGACCATTTACTTTGAAAATATTTCCGTCCTTTAGATTTTTAATCTCAACTGCTCCATGAGGGAATACGTTTACTACCTGATAAGGACCATACCATCGCGAACGTAGTTTTTCAGGAAAGAGGCATAACCTGAAATTATACAATAATACTTTCTGGTCCGGTTCAAATGTCTTGCGAATAATTGATTTGTCATGAAAAACTTTTGTCCGTTCTTTATAAATTTTGGCATTCTCATATGCCTCATTTTGAATTTCTTCTAACTCATTGAGTTGAAGTTTACGATGCGATCCAGCCTTGTTTAAGTCAAAATTAAAGGTTTTGATGGCCCAATAAGCATGATGTTCTAATTCCACAGGCAAGTGACATGCTTTCCCAAAGACAAGCCTATAGGGGGACATTCCAATTGGGGTCTTGAAAGCTGTACGATACGCCCAAAGAGCATCATTCAAACGTTGCGACCAATCTATACGATCAGGGTGAACTGTTTTTTCTAAAATTTGTTTAATCTCCCGATTTGAAACCTCTACCTAAGCACTTGTTTGTGGATGGTATGGTGTTGCAACTTTATAGGTGATGGAATATTTCTTCATTAAAGATTCAAACGGTTTATTGTAAAAATGAGTACCCCCATCACTTATAATTGCTCAAAGAGTACCAAAACGAGAAAAGATATTTTCTTTCAAGAAACGGACCACAACTTTGTTATCATTCGTTTTACATGGCACTGTTTCAACCCACTTAGAGACATAGTCGACGGCCACAAGGATATATGTGAAATGGCCAAGTTATATGTCCTAGAGGGGGTGAATAGGACTATGCCAAATTTAAAATAAATATAGCGGAATTAAATAAAGATAGCCAAATAAATCAATACGCAATGTTGAATGCAACCTCAAAATTCAAATCTTGAGAGATTGATACAAAAGTTGTTCTAAGGACAACCTTACACCAAAAACTAAAGTTTATGGTAGGACAACCTTATTTCTAGAAAGGTCTTTGTATCAAGAACTTAAATTGAAGAGAAATAAATAAATAAATTCAAATCGCACTGGAGAATAAAATGCAATCTCAAATATTGATTGTTCTAAGGACAACCATGCACCATAAAAATGGCAGGGCAACCTTACTAGAACAAATAGAGAAATTGAAGCTCAAACTAATAAAGGAATAGCAAGAGATAAATTGCAGAAATATAAATCTTAACTATTACAACATTCCCTACTGAGCTTGAAATAAAATGATTACAACATTCACATCCACATATACATCCCACAAATAAATAATTAAAGATATGAAATATAAACCACACAACCACAAAACACAAGGGATTATAGTGGTTCGCCTGTGTGTACACCAACTGTTAATAAACAGCCACACAGCTACTCCACTCCTAATATCCTCACATAGGGGATATCAACATTCACTATCAAAGATAGGTTTTCCAAGTTCACCTAAAAACCTTCACAATTGTGTCTTTCTCTGTAGGCTTACACAATTAAAAAATCCCCACTTCTGAGTTTTTCTGGTTGTCCTCAGATAACCAATACAATGAGATTTTTCTGACAAATCCCAAAAGAAACCCAAAATAATTGAATTTACAATAAACGTAAAATACCTGAATTTCTCCTTCGTTGTAGCAGCCCAAAGAACCAAGCCGGAGTAGAGATTTGAATGTCAAAGTTCAATGTCCAATACTCACTTTACAATGGTTCTAGGTTCTAATAGATTTTAAATTAAATCAGACGGGCTAGCTTTAATTGATTTTGATTCCAGAAATAGGAAAAATAAACTTCCTCTTTTCAGATCAGATTGGAATACAAGAAACAAAATCAATTATCAAAGCTAAAGAAGAAGAATATTAAATATGTACACTTAGCTTAAATGGAGCACATACTTATCTCCCAGAAGGCCGAATTAAATTAGCTTGAATTTCATATCATATTCTGAGATTCGTGCTCTATTTATAGGTGAGCAATTCACGTCTTTGACTGGTCTAAAGATCTCTACGACTGGTCGTAGAACCAACAGATATTGGAAAATTCGGGTGTGATAAGATCTGGCGGTTTCACTACTGGTTGTAGGTAGTCTACGACTGTTCGTAGGTCTCCTTCGACTGGTCGTAGGTTTCTCACGACTAGTCGAAGCTAGCCAAATTTCAACGCTGTACTTTGAGTCGTAGGACTATGACTAGTCGAAGAAGCAGTCGACACTGTTCATACGACTAGTCGAACAGTCCCCAGGACTAGTCGAAGCCTAACAAAAAAATTTCAAATTTTGCAACAAACTTACGACTGATCCAGGGAATTCTTAGACAGGTCGAAGCAATGCTAGGACTAGTCGAACAAAGTCCAGGACTAGTCTTAGAACATACCAAACTCACTTATATAAAATATATGAATTATGTATCCAAAATGGCTTACTCTAAAGGTTAACCTAAGGTCGATCATACCTCAATAGTGAAGTAAGGACATTGAAACTTAAAGACGAGTGACCTTTGAAAGTAATGAAGCTTGAAGTCTTGACGTAGCTCAAACTTGAAAGGTTCTTGAGATCTTGAGGTCGAACTTGAAAGCTTCTTGAGATCATGCATTATCCTTGTCTTGAATTAAGTCGGACAATCTCACTTTCTCGAGTCTTGACTTGTGAACAGTGCTTGTCAATCAAAGTTGATCTTGAGTAGAGCTTTGTTCTTTAAATATGCAAGCTTCATAACAGTGTCTTTCGCACCACAAATTTGACAACAAAAAGGGGCTATAAACTATAGCACTTATAATATGTATAACCGAATGACGGGGGAATTGGACCCATGAAGTCAATACCCTAAACACAAATATCTCAACAATGAGAATATTGGTAAGTGGCATCATGTTCCTGTGGAAAATATTACTCATACGTTGGCATCTATCACATGTAGAACAAAAGGCATGGGTGTCTCGAAAAAGTGTAGGCCAATAAAATCCACTTTGTAAAACTTTTGCAGCTGTTTTCTTTGAAATAAAATGACCACCACATGCATGATCATGACAAAAGGAGATTATACTATGAAACTCACTCTCAAGCACACATCTCCTAATAATCTGGTCAGGACAAAGTTTGAATAAGTATGGGTCATCCCAAAAGAAATGTTTAACCTTAGCAAGAAATTTGGATTTATTTTGTTTAGTCCAATGAGAAGGAAATTAACTTGTAACAAGATAATTTACAATATCCGCATACCAAGGTAATTGAGAGACAACTAAAAATTGTTCATTAGGGAAAGACTCGTTCATTGGTAAAGGATCCACTGTGGACTCTAAGACAAGTTTAGACAAGTGATCGACTACCACATTTTCGAAACCCTTTTTATCCCAAATTTCAATGTCGAATTCTTGTAGCAAGATAATCCAACGGATCAATCGAGGTTTAGCATCTTTTTTAGAAAGAAGATATTTCAATGTTGCATGATCTGAGAACACTAGAACCTTTGATCCGATGAGATATGACCTGAATTTGTCTAGAGCAAATACCACTGCCAACAATTCTTTTTTAGTGGTAGAGTAGTTAAGTTGAGCATCATTTAGAGTTCTACTAGCATAATAAATGACATGAGGCATTTTGTTCAATCTTTGTCCTAAGACGCGGCTCCAACTGCATAATCAGAAGCATCACACATAAGCTCAAAAGGTAAACTCCAATTAGGTGGTTGGATGATTGGAGCAGAAGTTAATAAATGCTTTAATTCATCAAAAGCTTTCCGACAGTCATCATTAAGGACAAATGCAACATCTTTAGTTAATAAATTGTATAAGGGTCGAGAAATTTTGCTAAAATCCTTAATGAATCTCCTGTAGAATCCCGCATACCCTAAGAACGATCTAATCTCATTCACCGTTCTGGGTGGAGGAAGACTGACTGTAAATTAAATCAATCTTGGCTTTATCAACTTCAATGCCTTTACTTGAAATAACATGCCCGAGTACAATCCCTTTTTGAACCATAAAATGACACTGTTCCCAATTCAATACCAAGTTCGAGTTTTTACATCTTTCCAAGACAAGAGATAGATGGTATAAACATTCATCAAATGAAGAGCCAAAAAATGAAAAATCATCCATGAAAACCTTGAAGAAACGCTCAACCATGTCTAAAAAAATACTTATCATACATCTTTGAAAAGTAGCAGGCGCATTACACAACCCAAATGGCATACGCCGATAAGCATATGTACCAAAAGGACATGTAAATGTGTTTTTCTCTTGATCCTCGGGAGCAATGGGAATCTGATTATACCTGGAATAACCATCTAGGAAACAATAGTAGCTATGCCCCGCCAATCTCTCCAGCATTTGGTCGATGAAAGGAAGAGGAAAGTGATCCTTCCTTGTGACCAGGTTCAGTTTACGGTAATCAATACAAACTCGCCAGCCCGTCGTCATACGGGTTGGCACTAACTCATTATCATCATTTTTCTTCACCGTAATCCCAGAATTTTTGGGAACAACTTGAATGGGGCTGACTCATGTGCTATCTGAAATGGGGTAAATGATACCAACATCTAACAATTTAAGCACCTCCGCCCGAACAACCTCTTTCATGTTAGGGTTAAGCCTCCTTTGCATTTCGCGCGACGTTTTTTGCATTTTCTTCAAGATGAATACGATGCATACACATAGTGGGGCTTATTCCCTTTATGTCCGCTATTGTCCACCCAATAGCTGTCTTATATTCTCTAAGAACATTAAGCAATTTACCCTCCTGTTCCTTATCAAGGTCAGAAACTATGATGACAGGGAGGGTCTCAGAAGAACCTAAAAATGCATACTTGAGAGTTTCAGGTAATTGTTTAAGGTCAAGTTTGGGTGGTTTCTCAATAGACGGGACCAGTTTAGACTCAGATGGTGGGAGAAGTTCCACTTTAGCTTTCCATTTTGTACTGTCCATTACAGGATTAGAGTCAAGCAATACATTAACTTCTTGGATGGAACTTTCTATGTTAAAATCTATGCCAAAATGTGATAGACAAGTCTCAAGAGCGTCTTCGGAAGATTTAAGGAAAGAGTCATGCACTAAACTCTCAATCATGTTCACTTTAAATATACCATCCGAGTCTGCCGGTTGTTGTCCAGCATTGAAAACATTGAGTTTAATCTTCTATTACCAAAAGACAACTTCACAACTCCATTCCTGAAATTTATGATAGCATTGGATGTGGCTAAGAATGGACGTCCCAGGATAACCGAGATTTGACTAGTAGGATTCTGGACAAGCTGAGTATCTAGAACGATGAAATCCACTGGAAAATAAAACTTATCAACCTGAATTAACACACCTCAATAACACCACGGGGTACCTTGACAGATCTATCAACTACTTGTACTATTATTTTAGTTGATTTTAGCTCACCAAGTCCTAATTGCTCATACACAGAATATGGCAACAAATTAACGCTCGCCCCTAAATCAAGCAATTCCTTCTCAATCTTATGATCTCCTATGACACAAGAAATGGCGGGAGCTCCTGGATTCCTAAATTTAGGAGGGGTGTTGTGTTGAATCATGGAGCAAAGTTGCTCCGCAAGGAAGACTTTCTTGTGAACATTCAACTTACACTTCTGAGTGCATAATTCTTTAAGAAACTTAGCGTAAGCAGGGACCTGCTTGATAGCCTCAAGCAACAAAATGTTGATTTGCACTTTCTTAAACATGTCCAATATTTCATTAAAGTTGTTTCCTTTCTTAACTAGTGCCAAACATTGAGGAAAAGGTGCTTTAGACATATAAGATGGCACATGAGTGGTTCCTGGAGAGTCAGAGTGCTTTTGGACTTTGGATGCACTAGTATGTCTCTCCGCTTCATTTTGGTCTTCCGATTTGGAATTTGATTCTTCCCTAGGCATCTCTACTTCGTTCTCGAACTATTTGCCAGACCTAAGGGTAATGATTGATTTAGCTTGCTCATGATATTTTCTTGGTTTGAATTAGAGCCAATCTCATACTATCCTTTTGGATTTGCCACAGGTTGGCTAGGGAACTTGCCCTTCTCTCTCTCACTCATTGCGGTAGCAAGTTGACCCAACTGTACTTCTAGCTTTGAAATAGATTGCGCATTTACATGTAGGCTTTGCTGGTTAGCTAGTAAAGTTTGTTGGGTGTCTTTTTGAAATTGAAGAGAACTCTGCATAAAAAGATTGAGTGTATCTTCAAGAGATGGTTTCCTTGATTGTGAAGGAACTTGTTGATATTGCGGAAACTGTTAAAGTTGTTGACTACCAACTTGTGGGTAAGGTTGCATTAGAGGGGATTTTCAGGTGGTCCTCCTTGTTGTGGTCTTTTTGCATGCCCAAGGAAAATTTAGATGTCTAGCCCACCTTGGGTTGTAGGTGTCTGAGTAAGGATCATTCCCAGGTCTCCAGAAAGTGTTCATAGCATGAACTTGTTCAGAGAGAAATTTTGGAAATGCTACACCAGATGGACAAGACCGCGTAGGATGGGCAAGACTGGAACATATGACACATGACACGATTTGAGTTGTTTGTGGAGGTCTATTATTTAACATTAAAGCATCAACTTTCTTTGTCAGGTTATCAATCTTGGCATAAAGATCTGACGTGACTCCTATCTCATATATACTACCTTTCTTATGTGGTTGGAGACTTCTTTCACCTTTATTTGAATAGTCCCATTGCTGGGAGTTTTCACACAAGGTTTCAAAGAAATTCCAAGCTTCGACATCACTTTTGGTCATGAATGACCCTCCACTGGTAGCATCAACCATGCGACAGTTTTAGGGTGTCAAACCATCATAGAAGTATTGAACCTGTTGCCACTTCTCAAAACCATGGTGTGGACATTTAAGAAGCAAGTCCTTCCATCTTTCCCAACATTCATGAAAGTGCTCACCCTCTTTTTGTGTGAAATTAGTAATTTCTCTACGGAGAGCATTAGTTTTGTGAACAGGGAAGAACTTGCTTAAGAACTTCTTAGACAGTTGGTCCCATGTAGCGATAAACCCAACTTGTAGAGAATTCAACCATGCTTTCGCCTTGTCCTTCAAAGAAAAAGGAAAAAGGCGCAAACGGATCCAATCATATGAAAAGTTTTGGAACCTAAAGGTAGAGCAATTGTCTAGGAATTCTTTCACATGATGATATGAATCTTCCTTATCTAAACCATAGAAGGAGGGCAATAATTGTATAACCTCAGGTTTAAGTTCAAAGTGTACTGCCGTGGTGGCGGACAACACTATGCATGAAGGTGCATTAAATTGGACAGGAGCTGAATAATCCCTAAGAGCTTTAACTCCATTCTCGTCTGCCATTTTAAATAAAATGTTTCTCACTCTTCTACGAAATGTTCTTTCTATTTCATGATCAAAATGAGCTAGTACTATGTTCAGAGATCTACGTCCTAGCATAAACTGAGTAATTGCAATGTAGGAAAGAAAGCTAAACTAAGATGCAACCTAAGAGAAATAAAACTAAAAAATCATGAATTCCTAAAAGCAAAATGAAACTATGTAAACAAGTATTGGAAGAAAGAACCCGGAAAAAGGAGATGATTGATTTCCGAAGAATTGAGAGCTCCTCCTTCACTTTGAAGACAATTTGTTTTTTAGCTTCCTTCCTCAATTCCCGTAGACAATAAAGACAAAAATAAATTAAGTTTCCTAAGATTTGTTAAGCATAAAAAAAATAAAAATAAATAAAAAATAAATAAAAATAAAAATAAAAAATCCTAGGGCTATGAATTATGATAAGAGAGAATCTTAAATCCAATTGGACTGAAACAGTCCCCGGCAACGGTGCCAAAAACCTGATATTTTATTTAAACTAACCTGATTTAAATTAATTTTAAACTCGCAAGTATACGAATCAGGCGTAGATATGATAAGTATTACGAGATCATTCCACGAGGACTAGTTGTCACTATTCAAATTTTACGATTCTTCTTAACTAATCCAACAAATAGTTGAGTTAGTGATTAAGTAAACTAATGAAAATCAATTTAAAATTACTGAGAACAAGAAAGAGAATTCACTCAAGGAGAGTACTAGGACTTTTGAATCCACCCCTAATTATCCTAACTCTTATTTTACCTGTTGATTCACCCTAATTCAGATTGATATAAATTTACTAAATAAAGCACACTCTGTGTCCTTGGTCAGGCACACAGGATGTATAATTCCCTTGAAGCACAAGGATCACATCTTTCCTTCTATGGTCAGGCATGAATAGATGTTGATTCCTATTTCTTTCTCCGTAGGCAAACCTATTCATGGTCAGACACAAGCATACCTAGAATAAGATTCCAAACAATATCCACATCTAGACTTTGGTTAAGCTAATATATTAGAGAAGTATGGAGTTTTTATTTAAGCATACCAGAAAAATAAATAAATCAATCAAAACCAGATGAAATCAACAAATAATAAGAGTCATTCAAATTAGGGGCTTCATCTTAGCCCTAGCTAAGAGGTTTAGCCTACCATGATTAGACTATCCTCAAAATAAAAATAAAAAATAAAAACAGTAATAAAAACTAAGAAAAAGAAAACTCTTAGCCCTAAAATTGTGCTTCACGTCCAGCCTCCTCTGATTTTTTGCTCTTCGTTCCCAGCCTGGATGATCCTCTACTTCCTCTCCTCTCTCCTTTTTATATACAGCAAGGGCGGCACGCTGGGAGTCAGTTCATGCAGGCAAGAGACGGTGGAGAATGCCCTTTACGCAACAAAGAACTCCCCTGCGTAAGTTCTATTACACAGTCAAGAAGACGGTCTGAAAAACACCCATTTTCCTTGCCTTCTTCTCAAATAAATAGCGTCCCCTAGGACGCTTTGGGGTGGCCTACATGATGAACAGATCAGATCTGCCGTCCGATCATAGCCATGATCGTACAATAACCCCGAAACTGGTCGGTTACGGACGCTGAAACAGGGGCTGCGTAATAGGGACTTACGCTGTGATGTTGGTGGGGCCCATGATTGGTGATGTATAAGAAATCCACTCCGTCTACTCGTTGCAGCTCGAAAAACCGTTTTAAGTTGGTTGGTTTTGGAGTTTTGTTGACACGGCCCACTTGATTTATCTTGCGGTAAGAATTTACCGTCTGTTCTGCGTTTGAGAGTACATCTGCGTGTGTGCACATGCATGGGTCTGGAAAAACCTCATTTGTACGGTCGGTTTTCCCTTCTTGAACGAATGGACGGTTCGGATCAACAAGATAGGTGATGATGGTGGCCCACCTGACGTTGACCGCAACTCTCTGTTGCTGTTTTTAGGCCGCAGAAAATGAAAATTTCCATTTTAATGAAAGAAGTCGGGTCAGCGCCTGCTGACCGACTTGGTCCATTTGGTGCACGGCTAATGCACATGTGCATCATGCACATGCCACACGAAGTGGGGTCCATTGTGATGTGTATTAAAAATCCACTCCATCCATTCATTTTATCACCCCATTTAAGGGGTTGATAGCAAAATTAAAGCATATCTAGATATCAGGTGGGCCCCAAATCAGGATTTAAGGGGTTGATTTGTCCGTTGGGCCACTTTCGCAGGGATTCAACGGTTGAAATTTGATGTGTACAGTTAATTTATGGTCCTCAGGCTATGTATGAAGTTTCGAGCCGAGCAGATGGTGGGGACCCTGTGATCTTGCATTCTGGACGTCTTTCAAGCTTGTTTAAGGTGAGTGGCTAAAATTTCTCTGATCTCTGGCATGTAAATCCTTGATCTTGGTCCCATGGAATCCCGTCCAATGTCTTGGTGATGCCTGAGCATTAAATCCATGCTTTTAGCATCCTTTCCAGTCCACGATCCTAAATTCACCTTGCCTCACAAACACGATTAAAATGAACCATTAAGCAGTGTTAGATATCAGTATACTCTTTGAACAGGTATGGGGTATCCTAGCCTCAGACAATCATGACCATACATGGTGAACGTATATAATTAGATGGCTATTAGACAAATTCGGTAGAATTGGGTGAACCCCGGCACAACAAGCATTGGGTGCAAGCATCCCGCGTAGCCCAGCTACTATCAGTTGGCCATGTTCAACTCAAATCGATCGAATGAGTTTGGAATGGCCAATCTATCTTGGGCCACTCCCATGTTCTGTAATTTGCAGACTAACCCGACTATTCTAATAGTCTTAATTACACGGCAAATCTAACTAATCGGCAACAGTAGATACGAGAACAAAGCACGAACGTTATACTAGCAATTCACTCATTCAGGCATTTCATTAAACATATAAGCATCACAATGCAGAAAGTAGCATTTTATGAGATGTAAGTTGAACATACACAAGTTAACATGCATTTACATATTCACAAAAATAAACCATTACCTAAAAACATAAGACTAGATAAATGAAAACCTAAGAGTAATAATCTACACATTTCGCTAGCTCGTCCAATTGAGACTTGCTCCTAGGGTTAGGGTGTCACGAAAGGATCACCAATGACCTAAATAAGTACACTAGCTTGTGAGAATTTGGTGCAAATCAATTACAATACCTAAGTCACAAGTGGGATCAAATAATTACCTATATTCATCGCTGGAGTAATTTCGATGATGTAACTCTGTCACGACGAGATTACGAGTTGGAAAAAGGGAAGGAGTAACTCTCCCAATCGATCTCACACACACACACACTCTCTCTCTCTCTCTCTCTCTCTCTCTCTCTCTCTCTCTCTCTCTCTTCTTTTCTCTTCTCTCTCTCCCTCTTTCACAAGCTAGGGTTGCAAAATTTGTATGGAGAGAGAGAGGGTCAATTTGGGGGCTATTTATAGTACCAAAATGTGCACATATAGCCCCAACGACCCTTTGTCTAATATAACTACCCTAGGGGAGGTTGTTTCCGATCAATGGAGCCTCCTGGGGGCCCACGTGCTCATTTATGCCATGGGGTACCATGTTTGAACACAACCAAGCGTCGATTAGTCGTGAGGGCCCCACTTTCAATAAACGGTTCTCGACAATTGATTAGGGTCACGGTTATATGGATATGAGCAGGAAAATATCCTTAACCAATACCCCGAGTTTGGTCATAACCCAGTGGCTTGAAAGCTACAACTTCACGAAAAAGTAAGGGACTCATTCCACTTAAGTTCCAGGTTTCCACCTAGGGTATTCACACATCCTACACACCAGGCTTTCAACCCAAGTTAAGCAATTGTAGATGATATCTCAGCTCTCCACCCGCGATGGACGTCGATCCCGATAAGACGGGCATTATCCTATAATTTCGGGTTTAACATACCTCTAATGCGTGTTCAAATCCCAATACAGTTAATCAGGGCGATCCCGGGAGGATTGAGTCCCCGAGGCTTCTTTCGGGTCCCGATTACTCTTAAGGTTAGCTACGCTCACGTTCATAATCATCCATGACTTGCGAAAATGGCTATCTTGTCCTAATTACCCTAACTTCCCAAGTTTTAATACATTTTGTCATTTCTAGTCTGACTGGCACAGTCCTCGGGTGGCTTCGCTCATGGACATACTAGGGTTTTAGTACGATTTTTTCCCAGATGTTACAAAATGTGTTGGAAGAATTTACATAACATTTCTCATGACACTCTTCCATGTAAATGAAAGCAGCCGATAATCGCTTTCTAGCTTTAAGCATTATGTTCTCGACATCATTTAACAAATAGAAAATAAATAATCATGAAAATAGTATTACATCCATGGTCAACTCGGCCTGGTTGGGTAATCGAATTGAGTTGAACTCAAGTTAAGTTCGAGTTTTAGCTAGTTTCAATTTTTTGTGCAGGTTGAGTTGCTGTGGAGGAGAGGGAGAGAGTAGTAGGGAGAGAGAGAGAGGGAGAGAGAGAGAGAGAGAGAGAGAGAGAGAGAGAGAGAGAGAGAGAGAGAGAGAGAGAACAAAGGGAAATGGGAGCTGGGTGTGGTGAGCAGGCTCAATTGGTCAGGTATAGGTAGAGAGGAAGATGAAATTCAAAGAATGTGAGAGGAAAAGCGGATGGCACTCGGCCGATAGTAAGGTATGTTATGGGTAAATCTGAACCGAGTTGCATCGAGGTTAACTTAGAGACAGCTCTTATAGAGCTATGACACCGACCTGAAACTCGGAAGAAGTTATCACACATCCGACAAGTAGAGCCTCGGAATGGTAGCAGTATGAATTCATTTGAAAAGCTACGCAATATCTTACACCCTAACCTACTATACACTACTTAGACTCAGTTTCCTAGCCTGACTTTGGCATCGGAGGGTCCCCTACTTTAGCCAGGGTCCCCTTTGTTTTTCATTTGTACAGGACCCAGGGTTCGCTCTGAGCACCCGGAGCTCGGTGGATGGTGATCCAGATTTTGGCATCAACATTTTGGCGCCGTCTGTAGGACTTCTAACAAAAAAAACTAGATAGCTTTACCAAAAATGGCCAGATGAAAGAAGAAATCGCTCCCATTAGCGACTATGGAGCCTGAGTCGAGCGGGCAACACACTCATCTTCATTACTTCATACCGAGTTGGCTTCGACAAGGCCGTCTCAGCGGACCCGAAGTCGAGGAGGTAAATATAGGGCCTTGCAAAACCAAGTACAAATGTTAATTGACGAGATCAACCAGATGAAAGAACAGCAAGGGCAGCAGCCGCCTCTCAACCCAGAAGAGGTTGCCCTAGCAGTTGAGGAAGAGCCACCACTCGTGAGCTCCCGGGTCAGAGCAGCCCAAAACTTGTCCGCTCGAGCCCCGGATCCTACACGGCATGCAGCGCTGACCTATGTATCTGCGACTTTGGCGTTTGCCCCTACTGACCTTTGCAACGAGTTGGAGTGAAGGAGAAGGGGAAGAACGCCTGAGGTTGAGGCTCCTCAAGAGATTGTTGTGGAAAACCAAAATCCATGGGAAACTCAGCTTGAAGAGCTTCGAAATCAGATCAAAACTCTGCAATGGAACCAGCAGACCCCTGCTTCGACTGCAGTAGAAGCGATGATGGAAGAAACTGAACCTCCCTTCACCAGTGTCGTTATGAATGCAAAAATCCCTCCGAGGTTCAGGATGCCCCCCATCGCTCAGTATTCAGGGTCCGGGGACCCAACATAACACCTTAAGTCTTATCACTCGTGGAAGCAGATTCAGTCTGCCTCGGAGGCGATGATGTGTAGAGCTTTCTCAATAACTTTCACTGGGGCCACCAGGAATTAGTATCGACCACTTAAGCTAAGGTCGATCAGCATCTTCACCGAGCTCAGTAGATCATTCCTGATGCAATTCATCGTCGGCAAGAAGAGTCGGAAGCCATCAACCCAATTGCTTACCCTCAAGCAAAAAAAACAGAGAATCGTTGAAAGACTACATCTCTCATTTCAATGAGGAGGCCCTGCAAGTAGATGACTACTCGACAAGATGGCGCTGTTTGCTATGATTAACGGGCTCAAGAAAGGGAGATTCCTATTCTCAATAGGGAAGAACCCACCATCCACTCTTGGCAAACTCATCAGCCGTGCACAAAAATACACCAATGCTGAGGAATTTTTTAGCTCGTGCAAGAGTAACCTGACCTTTGAGCCCTCATCTAAAGAGAAGAGGCGGAGGGATGAAGTGCCACAACAAGCGAACAAAAGGAGGTTGGACGACAATGCCTCCCGAGACAGGAGGCCAAGTAGAAGACCCGAGAGAAAGTTTAGCTCGTACACTCCACTCAACACGTCTCCGGAGTAAATCCTGCTGGATATCAGAGACTAGAGGTTGTTGCATTGGCCAAGTTGCATGAAGACGGAGGCCGGCCAGCGGGATAAACGCAAATACTGCCACTTCCATCGCAACCACAGTCATAACACCAGCGATTGCGTTGACTTAAAGGAAGAGATCAAGACCCAACTAACATTCACAAGGAAGAGATTTCCTTCACCTTTTCTCTTGAGATGTCTTTTATATGATATTTTGGGCAAAAGATCGATTAGACACTAATGTTATTTGTCTAATCCATTGTGTATAATCCAAATCTTGACTCAACTTGATGTTCAGCTAAGTTCGGTCGACTAGAAGACTTGATTCGACTTAACTTTCAAAATTAATTGCTATAAATTAAAATTCTAAAACTAAAAATAGATATTAAAATAGTTACAGTACAATGAAGTATATAAAATACAAAAAACTAACTACAGTATGATAGCCTGCTAGGTATGCGTGTGTTGCTCTGTGGGGGAGGTTTCTAATTCAATTGCTAGTCTAGGCTTGTTCATTTTACCGCCAGTAATGCTGTGTCAAAATGAGTGATTCAGTTCAAGTCACTGTGAATTGACTTGACATATCGAATGGAATTGGAGCCGAACCAGGACAAGGGCCAAGTTTCCCAGTGGCTCGGCTCAAAATCTCACTGAGTCTAGCTGACTCAGCTGAGTTTCAAGTTAAGTCAGTGAGTTTTGGATATATGGTCTAACCCCAATATGTATTTTTCTTGAGGCTACAAAGAAAGGAGAAATTTTAAATAGGTCACTAGTACTTTTTTTCCTGTTCTTCCTTTCTTTTTGTTATTGTTATTAATTTTGGAATCTGTTTAGATCTTTGATCTGGGAAGAGGTGGTCTTGGGTGTCATTGATTTGACTGTTCACTAGATATTGCAAGTTTTCAAAAACTCGTTCTACAACTTGCTGACTTGACTCAAACTTGGCCAAGTCAACTCAACTCGACAAGATTTCAAAACAGGTGACTGGAAAACTCATTAGTGAGAGCAACTAGGTACCAACTCATTAATGTATCCGATTTAATCCATGAGTTTCAAATCCACCTCTCTTTAGAGTGGAAAGTTTCTAATTTGTATAGCTTAACTATTGTATATATTTATCCCCATTCAAATATTAATTAGTATCCTTGAACATTGTTGAGGTCAAAATCTGGACCACCCTCCACTCAATGCTACAAACCTTCAACAAACGCTGGTCCTGCACAAAGGGATGGGCAAAGGAGACCCTGGCTTAGCCAAGGGACCCTCCGATGCCTAAGTCAGGCTAAGGAATCTAGGTCTAAGTCGAATGTAGAGAGAGGGTGCGAGATCTTGCGTCCCTATGACAATGGGGTCCCCTGTTATTAATACTTATGGGTTGGACGATCCATGTCCGTTGATCTCGGCATGATTCGCTTAATCAGCAAGATATCGTGATCGTGGAGATATTATCTACAATCCATGGATTCGTGTAGCATATCGTGTCTTAAGGGCGCGTATCCTTGGGCGAGATCTTCGGTCACGTCCGCATTTGGGTAGCTTCCTGGTTCGACACTCGGAATATCCACATCTGGCCTCAGCTTCGGTCACGTCTAAGCCGAGGCCGATTGTTAGTAGTCTGGGCTGGTCGCATAGCCTTTGCTTCGATTCATGGCCTTGAACTAAGATGGCCTCAGCACCATGTCTCGGACTAAGACTGGAATGTAGATTGACCATTTAGTTCTTAACCGATGGCTGCTCGGAGTCGGGATGGGCCGAGAGAGGACTCGGCCTTACTTCTCCTTCATACATTCCCAAGGTCTCCCCTCCGAGCTTTGAGGTTCGTAGTTGGCTTGACTTGTCGAGTTGGATTTCCCCACAATAGAAGCCCCCTACTCTCTTAGTCCGAGCTCGGACTTAGAGAGTAAACGCCTAGGGAAATGAAACGACCTCTCCGTGCCTCTGCTCATGATGACGATTGGGATTATCGGGGTCGGCTTCTATCCTTTCAGCGAACGACATGTGGTGACAGTTGCTATTCGCAATCGGTGGAGTAAAGGAGACAACGCCACTTGTATGCAGGAGGACGAGGATTCACTCAAATCATTAATGGCATTAAATGCTGAGAAGACTCCGACCTCGAATCGTAGGTTCAGACGTATGGTTCTCGTCCACGTGTCCCTTGGCGCTAGTGTCAAGTCGCCTTGGCTTCGGGAACGGCCGCTTGCAATGATGGCACTGAGTAATGAGGCGGTTATATAAACCTCTCCCATCCTCACCCTCACACTTCTCACGCTCACTCGCTCCTCATTCTCTGTTCTTTCCTTCCTAATCGCCCTCTACAGAAAATCACCCTCTACCGGAAATCGCCATCTGCCGGAAAAAGGATTTTCATCGCGGGATAAAGGGTTTCTAACCATTAGAGAAGAGATTTTGCTCAGAGGAAGCCATCAGAGTTAGGAAAACTTTTGCTGGAGCAGATCGCCTGCAACGCTGTGAGTCTTCCAACACTTCAACGTCTTTTTTCTTGCATCATGTCAAGCAATTCTGACGAGGTGGAAGAGGTCCGAGGAGCTGGTTTAGAGTCTGAACCAGAGACTACCGCCTCGGGACCCGGAGAGTCCGAAGGCTCTTTTGAGGCCGTACCCCTTAGCACTTCGGCCCCGACCCAAAGAACCGCAAGTCAGAGGGTCAGAAGCTGAGGCAAGAGACTGAAGAGGGCTCTTAGAATCCCGCGGGTTTTTATTTGTCGGCGTTATCCTGTTTTTTGGTAATGATTGTTTCTTTAGAGAAGTTTAAGTTATGTGCAACTTCTCTAGGCTTGGCGATGGTGTAAAATAAGTACGAAGTGAGCACAAGAAGTATCGATGAAGCTATGATGTATTGCAGAAATAAGATAAGAGGTCAAAAAGCTACACGTTTAAAGATGAAGGACATGGTGGAGATTGTTGTTAAAAAGATGTCTTAAATCTGAAAAGTTCGACTGGTTGAAGAAAGTTCGGCTCGAAGTCCAGCAACAATGTATCTGAAAATATTGAGATCCCCGACCAGTCGAAGAGGTCCTTCGACGAGTTGAGGGTTACGCAGATTGTGCGCGGACTGCATAAATTTGAGACGATTTCAAGGAGGTGCATAAGTGGGGTTTCCTAAATTATAAATAAGAGTCCCTAGAGCCATTCTAAAGCATGATAAGGCTTTCTAAAAGTATTCAAAGAGTTTATAAAAGAGTTCCAGGGTTATCAAAGGGTGTAGTAAGGTTGAGATTCGAGGTTATTCGAATCGGGTAAGTTCTCTATCTTTGTAATTTCTTCTTTCATAGTGGAATTCTGTCGCTCTGTGCCGTGGTTTTTTCCCGAAAGGGTTTTCCACGTTAAATCTTTGTGTTCTCATGTGTTTGCTTGGTGTCATTGGATTGTTATATTAAATCCATCTCTGTGTGATTTCGCAGCACAAATCCCAACAGGGCATATGTACGACACCGGATGGGACGATTGGATACATGTGCCCAGAACAGATCAACCACAAGCCCTGCGGTGGATATGCCAGCGACATCTGGAGCTTCAGAATGTCTGTTCTCCATTGCCATTTCGGGAGACATCCTCTCAGGAAGTCGAACACCGGCTACTTGGACAAGTGGATGTGCATTGCGTATTTGAATGGAAATAAGGAGCCGTTGGAGATGCCAGATGACTCATCGGAGGAATTTCAGAGCTTTATCAAGTGTTGCATGTGGGAAGAACCATCTAATCGGTGGACTGCACAGCAACTGTTGGAGCATCCATTCATTATTATGCACCAGGACCACGGCAATGCCCAATATTTGATTGATGAGAATCCACAAAAAGAATCATCTTCTTCATCTTTTTATTCTAACACTGTTCAGAATCCACAGGCAACAACATCTTCTTTTTCTAACACTGCACATGAATGAATTTTTCTATCTGATTCCGTTTTTATCCTTTTCTTCTTCTGCCCTTCTCTTTGTTGCATTTTCTTTTGTTTATTTTACTTTTCTACCATTCTCATGGTTTAATTTGTCTTTATTTTTTTTACACTGATTTACTCTTTTGTTGCTGGCTTGATTGTGTATAATACAATGAAGCAAACCCTGGGTATATTGGGAAATTGGTAATGTCAAAATGGGAATTCTCTCTCTTGTTGTTTTTTGTTTTCTCTATATCTTGATGGGTTCGTTACCATTATTTCTGGTTGAAAAACACTTCAATACTCAGGTAGAGTGTTATAGTTAATACACATGCATTCAGAAATTGTTGATCTAGCATGCATTGAGATCAAATATAACTGTTCAGTTTGTGGGCCCAGTTGTAAAACGATTATTACACTGAAATGATGTGATCAATAGGATATTGGTGGACATGTAATGGATGGTTAAGATTGAAATTATTCAATGGTTTTAATTCAACTAATAAATGTGTATCAATCAACAGGTGAGATCATCCGGTCAACATGATCATAAGATATATATTTATCTATGGAAGGTCCCTGATCGAGGATGGGGATCGCCTTCTAGTTGTGGGGTTGGGATCAACTTGATTGAGGGCGATAGATTGACAGGGAAATCGGCATGGGATGGAGTTGTTGCAGGCCGATTAGTTGGATCTGACTAATGGATTGCAGGACTGGGAGGTCCAAGGAGAGTCGGGGTTGCTGTGGGGAAATGTTGGGGTCACTACTACCTGCCTCTGCTGGATGGTTAGGCCTCAACTGAAGGAAGATGGGTCTTTGCTCGCTCACAGGGGATGGACGATCACCATCCACCCTCTCATGTGAAGATGCAAAGGATAGAGAGGGGTTGATGGCTGTCTGAACGAGCGGGTTGTCAGAGGTGGGAGCAGCAGTTTCTAGGGTGTGATTCCCACAACAGATGCATCTCGATGCCATGCTAATTCCAATTTTCTGGATGGTTGAATCCACCAGGATCGTAATTAGCATCACTTTCCAAAGGAATACAGCGAGCTTGGTGACACGGGGATGAACGTGATGAGGTCGATCACCAGCTACCTCAAGGATAACTACGCCGAATCCACGAAGCTTCTTTGGACTCCTCACATAAACTTCTCGAATCCATGAGGAAAATAAATAGAAATAATTTTAAAATATATAAAAGAAACTTGTGGATTGATTGATTGATGAAATAAAAGAGTCTACAATCCTTTAAATAGGGGTACCATGAGTAGGAAGAAGTTTAAGAATTGAACTATAACTAAAACTCCCTAAAATTCGTAACTTATTATAAATAGTAAATTTTCTATTTATAATAAATGTCCTATGTGACTTAACCACGTTATTATCCTATTTTTTATAAATACTTTTTCATGTTGGGCGCAACTCCTAAACCCAATGGATGAAGAGTTATAATCAAACTAAAATTTACTATTTATAGTAAAAAAACAGAATTAAACATTGAATTCGGCCATCGATATAATGAAATCTCGAAAATTTGGTGTTGGCAACCCAGAAAAGCCTGGTTGGTTGGCTAAAGTAGCTCGTCCTACCCCAAAATTTTATATGGTACTTCAAGTAACTCATTCCGGTTTGCGAGATATGCTTGTTTTAAGGTTCTGACAATCTTGATGACTTCTACCTCCGATCGGGCCTTCTCTAATCCATCTTGGACATGAAAGTGTCTGCGACCCGCT
>JAJHSJ010000015.1:58535048-58660282 GCA_021015155.1 Magnolia officinalis
CTACATCACTTGGGAGGCAGAAGCTTGTTCCAGGCCCAAGAGGTCCATCACTGTTTGGGGCAGGTGGCCCAAAGAGAGTTTCAGGCTGACTTGATTGTGAATATGCGGGTTGGAGTTAGGTTCCAAATAAGTTTGTC
Source organism: Magnolia officinalis (assembly GCA_021015155.1). Lineage (NCBI taxonomy): Eukaryota > Viridiplantae > Streptophyta > Magnoliopsida > Magnoliales > Magnoliaceae > Magnolia > Magnolia officinalis. Next base: position 58,535,186 of record JAJHSJ010000015.1, read on the forward strand.
TTTCCTGTTCGAGGGAAAATTTCTGCTTTCTTTGATGGATTGGATGGCTGCTGCTAGGAGAAGTTCTTAGGCCTGAGAAATGTTCCATGAGACAGGGGTCTCAAAAATCTTTAAAATCCAATTCACCGATTAGTTGAGTGATCAAATCTCGCATGGATATGAAAAACCAGCCCCATCAATAGTTAAATTAGACCGTACAATTGAGAAGTGTATAAGGATTTATTCACTCTCCCAACTATTTCCCTTAATGTGGGCCACTTAATCATGAATAGTCGTCGCATTTTAGACCCATGCCTAAATTTTAGTGCGGCATCTAATGGATGAAGGGGATTTCACGTAGACATCAGGCTAGTCCGTATAAAAATTCAATGGTAGACTCCCCTCTCCCATTGTTTCCCTTGGCGTGTGGCCAACCGAATCATGAATCTAATTGGTTTGTGAGCCATACGGCTAAATTTCCATCATAAACCTAATGGTTGGAATTGTTTTCATAAATGCATTACACTGGGCCGACCTGTTCTAAGCAAGCCCAACCCCAACCCCTCCGTCTAAGCAAGTTTGATATGGCCCACCAGAGTTTTCGATCAAGTTGAAAGTTAGCCACTAGAGGTTTTATGGGATGCCGCATCACATGGAGGATTCGGATTTTATGCCTATGACACGTGTGTAGAGGTGCACAGGGTGCTCGCCTAAGAATGTGCGTAGGTGGGCATTCTTTTATATATATATATATATAGGAAATGGTTCTATGCGGTTGACCTCATGGGACCTTCCCATGAGGTCGAGCTGTGTGGGCCCCATCATGATGTGTGTCGAACATCAACACCGTTCATTTGATGGGTCCCCTTTAGATTATATGATATCCCAAAAATCAGTTGTATACAGAACTCGGGTGGGCCATACCATCTAAAATCATGCGAAGACATGCCTAAAACTTGGATGCGTCTGAAACTTGGTGGGCCCCATGTGATGTGTGTCGAACATCAACACCATCAGCCAGATGCACCATTCCATGTTAGGCTACGGGAATAAAAATCAAGACAATCTATGACTTGGGTGGGCCACACCACATACAACAGTTGAGAGGGGTTACCTCCCATTGAAACATTCATTATCATTTTTTGGGCCCACAGATGTGTTTCACAGATCCAGCCCATCTAGTGCATGTGTCACACTTGGATGATGGGTCAAAGCAAGTTTTAGCTGCATACCAAACTCAAGTGGGCCCCACCAAGTGCTTATATTGTTTAAAGTATGTTTTTACATGCTTTTAGATTGTATGGCCCACCTAAGAGCCGTATACGGTTGATTTTTGGGATATCCATAACCTAAAGGGGACCATCTTGTTGATGGTGTTGATGTTTGACACACATCATGGTGGAGCCCACACTGCTCGACCTCATGGGAAGTTCCAATGAGGTCGAGCTGTGTGGGCCCCACCGTGGTGAGTGTTGAACATCTATCCCATCAGGAAAATGCACCATTCCATGGTGGGCTATGTGCCGGAAAATCAAGTCAATCTATGACTTGAATGGGCCACACCACTTATAACAATTGAGAGGGGTTACCCTTCCATTAAAACATTCATAATAATTTCTTCTTCTTCTTTTTTTTTTTTTTAATTTAACTTTATTTTATTTTCTAACTACTTCTTCTAAACATCCTTGGCCGGCACTGAAAAAATATGCGTATGAACCATCACACTCTGTAATTATTTCTCAAACAAAAATAACAGTAACCGAACGAACGAATTCATCAAAGAAATAGAAAAAAAAAAACCCAGAGAATTCCCATTTTGACATTTTCCCAGTATACCCTAGTTTCGCATCATACACCATCAAACCATCATTAAAAGGGCAAATATGTGGAAAAGAAAAGAAAGAAACAAAAATCAAGCCATGAGAAGGGTACAAATGTAAAAGAAAATGCAGCAACGAAAATGGTAGAAGAAGAAATATTCAGCCATGAGAAGGGTAAAAACAGAAATCATGAATGGATGCATCAGAAGTTTTTGCGGTCCACCGATCAGCCGTAAGCAGCACGTGATAAAGCTTGAATGGATGTCTGCCCAAATGGCACTCCAGAACAGACACTCCGAAGCTCCAGATGTCGCTGGTATATCTGTCGTAGAACTCTGCAGCGATCCGCTCTGCAACCGCCCCCGCAATCTATAAGGTAGGTGAGAAGAAGAAGAATAAGATGACTAAGAAGAGAAGACAAATAAGGAAAAAATTAAAAGTGGAGAACCAACTTTCAAGCCGGAGGAGAAGAAGAAGTAGAAGAAGACGAAGGATCCGGAGGGGACGACGCTGATGGTGCTTCAGGTGGTGCATGATCCCAGACATATATCAAACCATATTCATCGGAACAGCTGGCCATTTCACCGTCAAGTCGCGGACTCACATCCAAACCGAGCACTCCTGATGGATGATCTTTCCACGTAATCATCGGATCTGAGCCCTCTGAAGCATAGTCCCAGACTGCAACCCTCCTGTCATCGTAAGAAGAGGACGCCACCTGGTATTCCCGGTGGCGTGAGAATTTCACCCTCCTTACGCAATCCGTATGGGCTCCCTCCAATAGTTTAACGTGAATGTCGTTGCGTCTGGTGTCCCACACCTTAACGTACGTTCGATCCAACGAACAAGTCACGATACGTTGACTCCCTATCCAATTCCAGTCGCAATAATGCAGTAGTCCATCATTGGATGGGATGTCGATAGCCATATTCTGCATACGGAAGTCCCAAATGCGTAGAGTTCCATCCTCACATGTCGTGGCAAAAGTAGCGACATCACGAGGATTTGAAACTACACACGTAGGAGGAGCTGGGTGGACGTAGATATTTTGGATAATCGGTTGTTCCAAGAACCAATGTTTTACGGTAAAATCTCTGTACGCTGAAAGGAAGGTCGTGACGTTAGGATGACAGTCCACTGATATGCGGCTGGAGTGAGTTTCTGCCTCGTATGATCGGATTACGCTGACATTAGGTACGTCGATAAGGTCGCAGTGACCATCGTGGCTCGCTAATATAATGTGGTTCAAGTGGTTATTACGGTTTAGTAACCACGTGAAATCAAATATCGGGCGTTCATACGGAAAAGAATACTGCATATGCTCTAAGTCGGAACTGTATACTTGGAGACGTCCATGCAGGAATCCATCATCAGTTGGGAAGGTGCCCGTGGCAGCAATCATATCATCCTCAGGATTAAAGTAAATCGTATCACACGGGTATCCTGTTCCACATGATGCCATGACGTCGATAGCTAGTGCCGTCGACAAGAAAGTCGTCCAAAGAAAAAATGGAAGATGGTGCTGCTAGTGCCGTCAAACAAGAAAGAAAAAATTAGCACTGTAGACGCTACCTATCAACCAGCGTAATATGGCGACATCCGAGAATGACACATTACCAATTTAGACTTTCGGATGAAGGTACCCCTGAAAAACAGAAGAAGACTGTTAAAAAGATGGAAAAGGAGAGGTATTTTGGTCATTATATTTGCTGTCCGTACGGTGATGAGTCTACAGTAAAAAATGGTTTAAAGCATTTATTAAGTTGTAAACGGTTTGCACCGGAAGTACTAGAAATTGCTTACATCCAAAAAACCGTGTTTCAATTTATTTATGAACTCTTTACACCTTAACGGGACATTTGTTCAAATATACAAGGGCACTTTCTAATTCATAATAGCTGTTTACCATTACCCAAACAAACACAAGACCTGATAAGCACTTTACCAGTTTGCCAAACGTTAACATAGAATGAAACAATTTACAAAATCTGGACGTTTCCTTATACAGGAAAATGTCTTTATCATTTCATTTTTATAAAAATACATAGCATTTTGGATAAACAATCAGGGTCATATTTCCAAATAGAGTAAAGATGGTGTTTGTCTGCCATCTAGTATAGAGGTGCGCTCCACTGGTAGGGCCTGAATATCAGATTATACAAAACTCTGATGGGCTACTGAAGAGGGAACAAGGTGGGATAGGTATTGCTTAGATCTATTCTCACTGGGGCCCACCTGAGTTGCAGAACAGCCTATTTTTCTCCTACCCTTCGTCCATTATTTATGAATCTTTCGGACGGCTGGATTCGGTATACACAACTTGGTGGCCTCCAACATAGATCAAGGGTGAGAGTCCTCCCAACCTGTCCCCTCTTTCATCTACTATAGGAGTTGCATCCTACTTTCTTGTTCCTATTTCATACTGAAATGAACAAAACAATATAAACCCTAAGTAAAAAAGGATTAACACATAGGACACACAACAATAACCAATAAAGATTTATAGACTATATGAGAACCATTCTAATTCAATATGACAGAGTTGTAGGAACCATTACTCATACTTTTTTTATTATTCACTTGCAGGTTACAAGTCCTCTCTACTAGAATTCATTGGATGAATGTTTCGATGCATGTGGGTATTTCAAAAAATTTACAAAAACAAACAACGGAAATAACAAATTAAGTTTTTGGTGAAGTTCAAAACTGCCCATATTGAGATTTTACAGGCATGTTTTAAACAAACCAATTTCCCACAAATGATGAAATTAGAACCGTTGATTGAATAGGCCATTTCAAACCGAATGACCAAAAATTCACTTTAGAGGTTTTTCAGGAAGGCCAGCTACGGATTCTTGGAGATAAGAGGATCGAAAAAAAATAGAATCTATAAGGCATCAAAGCCTTTGATCTTGGAGGCCACATGTGAATGGACTACAAGCACAATATTGCAGTGCTATCAACGGGCTTGCCGGCCCACTGACGGGCCAGAACGGACCAAGTCAGGCTATCAACAGTCATGGGTTCGACCCAAGCCTGAGGTGGACTTGGGGTGAAAGTGGGCCATTATAACCTGATCTGGTCCTAACCTTCCTGATTCTGAGAAGCACATGGGCTGGAACAGACACAGACCTTAATCAAAGTCAGCCAGGTTTGCGGTTGAGATTGCTTATGGGCCCATCAAGAAGAGCTGGCCAGGTTGATATGAAGGTCAAACGGTCACTAGCTCATGGGCCAGAATTCCATAGCTTATCTTGTCCCGAACTAGCCCAGTTACATTTATTTACACTCTGCACACTAGAGGGTTTTTGATTTCCCATTTACTTATGTAATTAGAGGTAAATAAATGTAAATAAATCATTTTTATTTACAGAATGAAATACAGCCCACCCCCCTTTAACATTCATGTAACTCATTATTATTTACAGCATGAAATACAGCCCGCCTCTCCTTTAATATTCATACTAGATTGACTTCGCCGTGATACCTAGGTGGATTTTATTTTATTTTTTTAAAGATGGGCCCACCATGATGTATACGTCTTATCCATGCTGTCCATCCGTTGTAACGGCTCATTTTAGCATAGGAGCCCAAAATTGAGGTATATCAAAAGCGCAAGTGGACCACATCATGAGAAACAGGGGGAGTTAAACGGCTACCATTGAAAACTTCTTGCGGGCCATAGAAGTTTTGGATCAAGCTAATATTTCCATGTCTGTGTGACCATATTTCAATGGTGGACGTATTTATCCCCTTTTCTGTTGTGTGGTCCATTTGAACTTATAACGTATCTAAATTTTTTAGTTCATACCCTAAAATGATATGATAAAATGAATGAACGGTGTGGATTAGACACATAGATCACGATGGAAATGGATTTCATCCCCACATGCTTGTATTTACCGGAACGAGAGAGAGACGTGTGAACACAACACGTTTATAGGATCTCCATGCATCGCATCATATTCGCCGTCTGAACACAACACATTCATAGGATCTCCATGCATCACATTCCCAAATCCGAACATGCATTGTATGAACGGAATCTCTTTAAATGCTCTTAGTCTTATTTTCCAAAGAGCAAACTCATCTACTAAAGGAGTTGCATCCTACTTTCTTGTTCCTATTTCATAGAACGAAACAATATAAACCCTAAGTAAAAAAGGACCAACTACTTTCTTGTTCCTATTTCATAGAACGAAACAATATAAACCCTAAGTAAAAAGGACCAACATACAGGACACACAACAATAACCAATAAAGATTTATAGACTATATGAGAACCATTCTAATTCAATATGACAGAGTTGTATGAACCATTACTCATACTTTTTTTATTATTCACTTGCAGGTTACAAGTCCTCTCTACTAGAATTCATTGGATGAATGTTTCGATGCATGTGGGTATTTCAAAAAATTTACAAAAACAAACAATGGAAATAACAAATTAAGTTTTTTAGGTGAAGTTCAAGACTGCCCATATTGAGATTTTACAGTATGTTTTACACAAACCAATTTCCCACAAATGATGAAATTAGAACCGTTGATTGAATAGGCCATTTCAAACCGAATGACCAAAAAATCACTTTAGAGTTTTTTCAGGAAGGCCCCCTACGGATTCTTGGAGATAAGACGATCAAAAAGGAATAGAATCGGTAAGGCATCAAAGCCTTCTTGGAGGCCACATGTGAATGGGCTGGGCTGCAAGCACAATATTACATTGTTCAATCAACGGACTTGGATTGGGCCGGCCCACTCACGATCCAGAACAAAAGGACCAAGTCAAGCCCTTGATGATAATTCACAGTCCAACCCAAGCCCAGCCCATCCGCTTTTGTCCATGATATAAGACAAAAACGACGAGCCTGGCCCAATTACTAAATGGGCTTAAATTTGGGCCGATCCCTGCTTGAAGTGGGCGAAGCCCGTGGGCCTCCTGGCCCACTGATAGAGCCGATTTTACAGCAATCAGACTACTGTAGCCATTGCATTGGTCAGAAAATAAACGGCCAAGATATGTTGAGCAAACAAATGATCAGTGGTAACTACATTTAGCAGATGACAATTACTCAGATCATGAATTTTTAAGATTTGATCTCTCAGTACATAATGGCCCACCAGATTAACGTTGTTGATCTCCCTAGAAATATTTCCTCCTGACTGTGAAGACCTTTTGAGATGCTTTCAAAGGTGGCCCACATTGGGTCACGCAGAGCTCAGCAGTCATGGGTTCGACCCAAGCCTGACGTGGACTTGGGGTGCAAGTGGGCCACGATCACCTGATCTGGTCCTAACCTTCTTGATTCTGAGAAGAACATGGGCTGGAACAGACACAGACCTTAATCTTTAAATCAAGTCAGCCAGGTTTGCGGTTGAGATTGTTTATGGGCCCATCAAGAAGAGCTGGCCAGGTTGATATGAAGGTCAAACGGTCACTAGCTCATGGGCCAGAATTCCAGAGCTTATCTTGTCCCGACCTAGCCCAGTTACATTTACACCCTGCACACTAGAGGGTTTTTGATTTCCCATTTACTTATGTAATTACATAAAGGTAAATAAATGTAAATAAATCATTTTATTTACAGAATGAAATACAGAATTACCCCACTAGTGATGCCGAAGAAGAAAGCCGTCGAATAACAAAATGGAAGACGGTGCGGAAGAAGAAAGCCGTCGAAGAACAAAACGGAAGATCGGTGCTGCTAGAGCCGCCGAAGAAGAAAGCCGTCCAAAGAAGAAAGCCGTCCAAAGAAGAAGAAAGCCGTCCAAAGAAGAAAGCCGTCCAAAGAAGAAGAAAGCCGTCCAAAGAAGAAAGCCGTCGAAGAACAAAAATGGAAGACGGTGCTGCTTTAGCAGCCGAAGAAGAAAGCCGTGGAAGAACAAAATGGAAGACGGTGCGGAATAGTATGAAACAGAATAGAAGAACAGCCCGGAAGAAATGTAGAAGAAGAAATAAGAGGACTGTGCGCTGATTTTAAAGAAGAGAAAATGAAGGGTTTTTTAAATACAATACACGAATCTTGTATCTTGTTCTTGGTTTTTTTTCTTGATTCTGTTTGTTAGTTAGTTCTGTTTTAGTTAACGAAGCGGATTTCCCGCCAGAGCCTTTCGCAGCAAGTTCCTTTGATGGGAACCTAGGTGGGGCCCACTGGACTGTGTATCGAGCCTTCGTTAGTTGTCTTAGGCCACAAACAGCCCAGCAATAGGACCCTGCTGCCGGCTGTAAATCAAGCCGCAAAGCAAGCACGTATGAGGCCATGCAGAGGGCATGCGGTGGGCTTCTCATCAACACTCAAAACTGCCCTGAGCTGGGCAGAAATCTTGACTAATGAGTGGGTCCTACCTGGATCCTTCCATGGCTAGGATCAGCCCTCAGTGGAGCCTTGACTTGGACAGTGTGCAGGCTCCTAGCCTGCGGTGGAATCTGTCCAACCCTGCTCACTGCCGGCTTGTATAAGGGAACGTAAGCGTAGAGCAAATTCCAGGTGGGCCTTACCCTGGGCAGAAATAAAGGCAGTTACTGGGCCGTGCCTCGCACTGGGGCTTTTCGACGGCATGAGTAGCCTGGTCGTGGGCCCTGTATTGAAAGTGGTGGGTTGTACAAATGCAGTGGGCCACCTTGCTGCGTATCCACGCCGTCCGTCTGTGTTGCCAGCTGGGTGGGACCCACCCTACACAGGGTACACCATGGGACGTAAGGCCCACCAATCACAGAGGACCCACCTGTGCAGTGAATACACGGTGCATGTATGCACCAAGTCGTTGAAAGATGAGGACGCTGCCTGCCAATCAGTCCACGTAAACTGATTGCAAAAAAAAAAAGGTTGAGATCTCACCATGGCTGATGAGTCTCGGAAATCTGAACGGTCCACATGGAGCAGAACCTTGTGAAACACCCTGGTTCCCATTTTTACATCAAACCGAAACTTCGGTGGGCCCTGAAAGGTGCAAACGGTTTCTTCCCTTGATTCGAAGTTATCTTTGCTACGGCCCACCGGAATCTTAGATCAGGGTGAAAATTTAACCCCTTAAGTTTCTCGAGATTCTACATCTCACGAACCATTCGGATTCGACACCCATGTCACATGTGCGAAGGTGTGCACGTGTCCAGGTGCAAAGATGGGCAACCTCATATATTCATGCATGGCGAGTCCTATACGGGTGGAGTATAGACCGTCCAAAGCCTGGACGTGGTCCATCTCGACACAGATCTACACCGTTCACCTGTTTCACCAGCATGTAGGACCCACCCTTTATGTTGTACACATGTGAGGTGTGGGGCCTGAAACGATAAAAGTGCGCCAATGAGACCTGTGGGTCCACTTGCTGTGTAGGACGTGGACAAGCTCCGTGGGCCCGCATAGTATGGTTCATCTACACCGTCCATTCATTGGACGTGACCCATTGCAGCTAGCAGTTTAGTTTTTGTATTGATACCACCACGTCTTGAGAGTCCCTACATGATGTAGGTGTTTTAAATGTCATCCATCTCAGCTGGATACGACGCCCCGGTGTTGAGGTTATCCAAACCGTCCATCAACGGACAACCAGATCTGGATGTGGAAACATATATAATGGACAGATACATAAATGTGTACCATGCAACTGATGGACGTACCCCCAACCCAGGCCATCTATCTATCTGACGTGCCCGTCCATCGGAAGCGGGCCACGTATGGGGACCCCACCTTGATATATGTAATTTATCCACACCATTCGTCTAGTTGGTGGACTCGTCCTAGGGGTATGAGGAAAAAATGGGACAGGTCTAATAATCAAGTGGGTCCTGGCTAGACCCAGTTGATTAAGATAAGGGTTCACGCTTGAACTTGGTCACCCTTGATTATGGCCAAGACAACCTTGGTTTGGGGGTTTTCCAAACCTCCACCTAATCCCAAGTATTCAACCTTGTGGCTCACTAATTATTATGAATGGAATTGAACAGAGGAATACGAGAGCGGTGTAAACTCACTACGTTCTCGTAAAAACTTGCATCTAGAAGCACTCTACGATTCGACTGGTGATGATTTCTTCCCCTTAAGCTTTCCACCCTTAACTAGACCAGAAATGGCAGTTATATTAGTGTAAATGGCTAGCTAGACCAATGATAAACTATGTGTAGAAATAAACTGTATTCACTTGATTTATCTGTTAAATATGATAATTCTCATGCTTACTATTGTTTAGATTCTTGAACTGCCTATATGAATAATCTAGTCATTTACGTATATTCGGTTGTTGTATACATGTGTCGTTCCTTATTTCCCTTTCATATCCTAATATATGCTGCTATGACATACATGCTGCTAAAATCTCTCCATGGGGAGTCCTAGCAAAGGAGAGTCTGTGCTTGAGGTGTAACTAGATTGATTTTGATATAAGTAGGCCCCTGACATGGAGGTTTTGGTTGTGGTACTTGACCATGGGGTTTACCATCCATGTGTGGCTTCACCTAACTGACTTGGGGTGGACTACATAACCCTTTCAAATACCGTTGTTTACTCACTTTTGAATCATTCATGCCGGCATGTTTAAATCGCCACTTTTGATAATTTCAACATTCCACCCCTAGTCGGCATTGGTGGTAGCCCCTTTATGTTGAATTGATTGACCACATGTTAGTGGGTGCTACACATACCCTAAGACGGTAGTCTCATGGGCCGGGATGGTGGTAATGGGACACTATGCCCGAGCCATCGGCCTACGCTAGGCCATGTGCTCCCCGTAGTGACCGTGAGCTTATTTAAATTGGCTGGTTGCAAATGGACTAATAATGGGCTGATAAGTCATACATGCATAGTATATTTCAATGACTTCGATCACTCTGCCCTGCGATTACGCTGAATGTTGCGCTTATAACCAGTCATTCGATTGCGATATTGACTTGGATTATCATGCCCTACGATTACGCTAAATGTTGCGCTGATGACCAGTTTTATCCCTGGGTGACGACCCCCATGTCCGTCCGGATATTTTTCCAGGGACATAGGCCATCTGGATGTGTTACTCGGGCCGACGATTGTATTCATACATCCATGCATCTAAAAAGACTACATCTACTGTGTTTTAGATTATCTGTATTGTAACATCCCGTATTTTTTTGCCAACCTGGAATTAGACGTCCTTAAGCGATGGGTCAATCCTAACATCTGATTAACTTCTCAAACACTAAATTCAAAGGGTCTTAAATCCCTTCTTCAAACCATTCTCTTGAAAACCTCACCTTTCCTTCACAAATCTCACCTTTCACTATCTTGTCCTTCCAACTCGTCTAAGTGCTTTCATATTAGACACAAATCTTAAAGTCTAGGTGATGCTGATCATTCCGTACAAGGACCCGAGTCCCACCTCGAGATTATGTCACTCAGGATTAAATCCTTTAGAAATTGGACGAGGATTGACTAAGTGTTAAACTAGATTGGCTATGAAATCCTCTTGATCCACTTTAAATACGATCTGCAAGACCCAAAAGTTGTAGAATCATTGACGTTAGGTTACTCTAAAATCTAGGATCAATCTCATTATCCGGCTGCTCTCGGGAGCATCACGAAACTCCGTATCAGATCTGGACCGCACATCGAAAGTCCGAATAATACAAAGTTATAGGATTAAGACCGCCTTGCTGGGCTTGACAACCATCTCGGAAATCAAATCCAGATAGTGTCCCAGTGCTATTCGCTCGAGCCCAGAGTGAGGAGTGTGAGAAATGTGAAATTAATTCAAAATAAAATATGAATTTAAGTAATCTGGCACGTGTCGCTCGCGGATCAGTTATAAGGATGCCGACCATCAGAATCAGACTAGATTACACCCTCGGATCAGGGGAAATTTCATACACAGGTCAGTGTACTTGTGGCCCTGATCGAGTTCCGGTGACCGTTGAACTGAAACTGGTCCGCCACGTGTGATCTGGGAACCCGACTGGAACGAAACCTCAGCTGAACCTAGATCCAAGGTCTGTGAGCTTAAGTCCGACCTTTGGCTCAAGGAGGGCCGCCAGAAGTGCTCCGTTGAGATGGAACAGGCTCATTTTGGACATAACCTAAGTATACTTTGACCCTGAGTCTATATTGGTGAGTTTTTGAGCTATATAAGGACCTTAAACCCTCACTCTCTCATTCCATACGAATTTGAGAAAACCTAGGAGAGAGAAGAGAGAAATGAGAGAGAAAGTGTGAGAGAAGTGGGAGGATCTCCCTGATGCTCTACCCTGCCACATACACGCTTAACCATCCCGATCTAATCGCTTTTCCGGCGATTCCGACTTCGTTTCTAGGTAAGAAACCCTAACCCTAATCTGATCTAGGGTTATGAACATTGCAAATGATGAAATATCTAATCTATTTCATTCTATAGGTTGCCAAACTGCAATATACGAAAGTTTAGCGATTATATCGACTCCGTTACGATTCTACGGCATAAGGTGCGGACTTTAGACATATAGGTTATGGTTTTCAACGCTTTCAATGTCAGATAATGATAGATTCATGATCTGCATGCAGTTGCACATGTACAAAGTGTTGTCCGTTTCATTTTTCGGTTATACGTTAACTATATTGAATATACTGTATTCTCCGTATTTGTAGAAAATACCGTATACGTATAAATTTTGAAAGTATGTTAGCCATGATTAATTACTGTATGAACATGTTATATGTATGTATAATACTCACTCGGCGAAAGGATTCGCCCTAATACATGTTTTTGCTAGTATACGATATGTTTGTTAAAAGAGTGTATTCTAAGTGTTTGTGAAAATGACCGAATGAGTATAGAATTCGCATTCGTGCTCGCCATGACTAATTATCATGGATATATGATTATTGTATAGGAGATACCCCTTCGACGAAAGGATTTGCCCTAAATCACGCCACGGCCAATATACACTATATATGTTAAAATGTGTAGCCCAAGTGTTTGTGGAAATGACTGAATGAATATGGATCTTGGATTCCTGCTTGTCATGACTACCCGTCGTGGGCGCAGGCGTGTTACAAATGGGGCAGCTCCCTAGTGAAAGGATTTGGCCTAATACCTATGTGATCAACATACGTCATGCATGTTGATGTATGTAGTCTAAAGTATTTATTGAAATGTCTGAATGAGTAGTAGTTAGTAAATTGTAATGTATAAGGGTGTTAAGATAGGATTCTCAACTACTTTAGTGATGTGTATGATTTCCTTCATGTAAGTTGTTTAGTTTAATCACTTACTGGTTTATAAAACGTATGTGTTTGGATTTCCTGTGTGCATTTTGTTTTATAACATGCTTGTTAATATATTTGAATTACTTGTTTATTTAATTCTGCTCTGACTACTTCACATGTTTAAGTTGTATTCCGTAAAAGCCGTGAAGGGTGATGGGGGCGTGGTGTAACAATTCCGTGCAACAGCCCTGGCAGCCCTAAGAGGACAATATCGGACCTTTGATTGTATGATTTGAAATCATGATTCATTACTGCTTTAACTATTTGTAGTATAATGTGATTGGGCTATTATATAGTCCAGGCGATCGGTAACGGAATGGAATTCGTGACTGAGATTCATTCTTCACGTGAGATGTGTTCGACGAACCCGAGTTGTACTTCAGTTGGCGATAGTGGTTGGCCATGTGAAGTTCTTATGCACTTCATGTCGTTCAACTTGTCGTGCGCTCGAGCTAGCCGAGCTCGTCAAGTAACCCGATCTGTCTAATGTATGTTCACCATGTTTGGACGCTACTACTTGAACCTAAGGTACCGAACTTACCAGTACAACCCCGTTAACCTTGGTACCTCGATCCGCTAAGACTCATGAGCCGGGCATGGTGGTATGGAACACCGTGGTCAAGCTGTCGCCTACGCTGGGGCCACGTGCCTCCCCGTAGTGACCAGTGAACAACCCTGACTCGTGAGCCGAATACGGTGGTATGGGACACTGTATTCGAGCTGTCGGCCTACCTGATTGGTGACAAGCCCTTTGTAGTGACCTCGAGCATACTTTGAATTTACGGTGAGGCGACGAGTTTTGCCTCGGTGAATAGAGTATGAACTAGGCCTGTATCAATTTAGTGATGAACCGTTAAAGAGGTGATGGGGGAGTGGTATAACGATTGAACGTAATTGCCCTGACAGCCTTTGCAGCTCCCTAGAACCACACTATCGTATGAGATTATCTAGGTTTGACGACCCTAGAATGGATCATGTTTGGGAATGACACAAGGGAGGTACCTTAGTTTTCCAATACTGCTGTTTGAAATGGACTAATAACTCGGTAATCATGTTCATCATCGCATTGCATGTGCCTGGGAGATGTGGACCACTGAGGGTGTCAGCATGTCGCGGACGTAAGATGGTACCGCACGAGGGAGTATGTTGGCGAAGGCATGCATCATAATCGCATCTCATCCTTGCATTAATTACAGTACTTAGGAACGTTGATTGTACTGTTTTATCATTACTGCTTGACTGAATTGATAACATGTTAACCTATGCTTTATTGTTCCACTGAGTTAGCTACTCACTCCCACGTTACGGGACGGTGTTGTGCACACCAACCAGACTGTCTTAGCTGCAGGTGATGGCGATGCTTATGAAGCAGAGTCGGACTTGTAACATCCCGAATTTTTGCCAGCCTGGAATTAGACGTCCTTAGGCAATGGGTCGATCCTAACACCTTATTAACTTGTCAGAACTCAATCCCAAAGTCTAAAACCGCTTTTGAACCCGTTTCCTTCACAAATCTCACCCTTCACCACCTTGTTCTTTCAATTTTTCTAAGTACTTTCACCCTAGACACTGTCTTAAACTAGCTAAGTATTATAACTTGGATCACTTTATATACAAACTACAAAGGCCCAGGTACCACCTCAGACAGAAATTACTCAGGACTAAATCCTTTAAAAATTAGGCGAGAATTAGCCAGTGTTAAACTAAAGTACCTATGAAATTAGCACCAATCAGTTTAAATACGATCTGCAAGACCCAAAACTTGTAGAATCATTGACGCTAGGTTATCCTAAAATCTCGGATCAATCTCATTACCCAGTTGCTCTCGGGAGCACATTGAAACTCCGTATCAGATCTGGACCGCACGTCGGAAGTCCGATTAACACGAAGTTAAGGAATTAGGACCGCCTTGCTGGGCTTGACAACCATCTCGAAAATCAAATCCAGATAGTGTCCCAGCGCTATTCGCTTGAGCCCAGAGCGGAGAGTGTGAGAAACATGAAAATAATTCCAAAATAAATAAGGATTTATGAAATCTGGCATGTAACGCTTGCGGTTCAGTATTGAGCAACCTGACCGTCAGAATCAGGCCAAATTACACCCTCGGATCAGGGATATTTCCCCAAACATATCCATGTACTCGGAATCTCCGACCGAGATCCACTGACCGTTGAACTGAAACTGGTCCGCCATTTGCGATCTGGAAATTCGACCGAAACAAAAACTTAACTCGACCTAGATCCAGTGTTAATGAGCTTAAGTCCGACCGCACACAGAAAAGGGGCCGCCAGAAGTCCTCCGTTGAGCTGAAACTGACCCACTTTGGCTATAACCTAAGTATACCTTGACCTTAGGTCTATTTTGGTGTAGTTTTAGGCTATATAAGGACCTTTGAACCCTCTCTCATCTAGCCATACGAATTTGAGAAAAACCCTAAGAAAGAAGAGAGAAAAGAGAGAGAAAGTTAGAGAGTTGTGAGAGGATTCTTCCTACCCTCTTTCCCTGCCGCTACACAAGCTTCACCACTCCATTGTCATCGCTTTCCCGGCGATTCCGACTTTATTTCTAGGTAAGAAACCCTAACCCTAATCTGTTTTGGGGTTGTGATGGTTGTAGGTTATGAAATAGCTAACCTATTTCATTTTATAGGTTACCAAACTGCCGAATACGGAAGCTTAGCAAACCTATCGGATTCGTTACGATTCTACGGTAAAAGGTGCGGACTTTAGGTGTATAGGTTATGGTTTTCAATGCTTTCAATGTCAAATAATGATAGATTCATGATCTGCATGTAATTGCATGTAACGCCCCGAAAAATCGGGGGTCGTGTATAGACTCGACTCCCGAGTTCCCGAGTGTCACTTATCATGCATTTATGGTTTTTATGATTAATCAAATTTAACTGCGCAATTTGGAATTACCTAAGGCACGAAGCACAATCACACCAGTCTACTGAAATGAAGGATAACTCACATATATACAGGTCCAAAAATAATAAAGGGTCGCCCAAGGCGTTGCCAAACAGAACTACAAAAGAAGGCTATGTCCAAAAAGAATAAAGCGGGCTCAGCAAATCCAAATCCAGCCCGATCAAGCCGATGGAGAGTCGCCCATCAGCTGCAAGTAGGAGAGCCCGTCCTCCTCGTCCAAGCTCGCCTCGTCAGGCTCTTCATGCCTTGAGTCACCTGCATCTATGAATGGGTCTGGTTGGTGTTTTAAAACACCGTCCCAGAGTGGGAGTGAGTGATCAACTCAGTGTGAACTATTGGTCTCAAGTTACAACAGGCATCAATTGTAATATGAATTTAATGAAAAGCAGACAATCATCAACACCTAATAACTCTTATTTAAAATACATGCATGCGGGATGATATGATGCATGCCCTCGCCACAACACTCCCTCAAGCGACTCATCTAACGATCGCCTATGACAACACTCCCTCAGAGCGACCTCGACTTCCGAGTCGCCACCCTAACCAATGCGTGCAATGCGATCGTGTTAGCCGAGTTATTAGTTAAGTCCATTCATCCAGCAGGTTGGGGATTCTGATTCACCCTACGTATCAATGCCCTAAGCTGATTGCGAGGTCAAGACCCCATCAATGCGTGAGGCCGAGACCCCGCGGTCCGTGATTCCGTCGGGTTCCTCATCCCCGACTTCAAGCACATGAGGAGTACCGAGAGAAAGAGATCTCTCGCGGTCACTACGGGGAGGCGCGGTACCCCAGCGTAGGCCGACAGCTCGGACACAGTGTCCCATTCCACCATGCCCGACTCACGAGGCTGTGGACCAGTTTCAAGTGGGTTAGTGATGGGCTACAACGGTTGTAGGGTGGTTCAGGTTCCATACATATGTGAGCAACAGGGTTAACAAACAGGGTTGGTCAGCAAGTAGGCTAGACCGCACGGATCAAGCGAGCGTGAGACAAGTGACATCGGGTACAAGGGACCCATGTAGTCGAACTACAGCCACCCGAACACACCCGCCCAAACCCACGAGTCTAGCCATAGCGTAGTCCTACCAATGGGACTACCGTCTCTCCCTATGATTCCTGACCAACCCAAGGGTATGGAGGGTGATTCATAGCATGCCGGCTACCAAAGTATAATCTAGTACAAACCACATCTTGCTCTCAAACTTCTCAACATATCATTCAAATTCTCATAACAAGCATGATTAACAATATCATGAAACAAGTGCATGTGAGGTGTGTGGGTGTGGGTGAGGAAGTTACGCACTTCCTCTATCTCAAGCCATCATATGCACAAGGGTAATGAAAGCATACATATTATGAGGTAACAATATATGGAGAAAACAATAAAGCATAAGCAATGATTCATCCATACACATAAGCATGTGAGAAGCAAGAACAACATCATGGAGGCTAAGCATACAAATCCATACGGTTTCAACAACATACATTCCTAGGGCTTTCTCTAGATTATTAAATCATAACATCCAAGCAATCAAAATCATTACGCTCGTACTAAAATTGGTGCTAGGCCACCTAAGAACAATAGTCCGCACCTTCGGATTTGTTGAAGACTTAGGAATGACCTAGGAGATGTGGATCTTGGTGTAGAATGGCCGGAATCGTAGGAGCAACCATCACATGTTAGATTCTCATGCAAATCCCCTTCATTACAAGGGTTTCAAGGAAATTTGGTGATGGATCTTACCTAGATGTCCAACGGGACGAAAGAGCGGCCGTGGATGAGGGATCCTTCTTGGAGAAGGTGTAGGAGGTTGTGGGTTTGATCCTCTTGGGCCCCACCTTGATTGAGAGTCCACCTTGCTCTCACCTTCACTCTTTCTTCTCCTTTCTCCTCTTTCTCTTCTCCCTTTTCTCTCTTCTAGGGCAAAATTCGTATGGGGAGAGGGGTGCCCAAATGAGGCCCTTTTTATAATTCCAGATTTGGTGAAAAAGGCCCCAAGCTTCCACAATTTCCTAAAATAGACTTATGGGTTCACTATTGGTGTTGGGGTGGCCCTAACACCCCTCTGGCCACCAAATTCGGCATGTAGGTGTCTTATGGTCCGACCAGGGCCCATGCAAAAATTAAGGACGAACGGATGAACGGATATATGATCTGAGTAAGCGTTTCCGACCCTTAAATGGCCCTATGGGGCCCATTCTGATTGATGGGGCATCTCTGGTGGCCCTCTGGCCATGAAATTTATAGGGTAGGTGCTCAGTGGCCCGATGAGGGGCCACGCAAAAATTGGGGGCGATCGGATATGGGGTTTGGTCGTACAGGTCCGATTCGCGATCAACGGTCATCGTGCCACGATCGGGGCCCAGATTTGGTGGGCAGGCGTTGAAAAATACATTAAACCTCCACCGTAAATTTGGAAGAAATCCGACGGCTGGAAGGCCCGGAGTCTCAGTTTCTTTTGTCAGTGCCAGATTTTAATCTGGCATTGGTGGGGCGCATTGGGCTAGCGCCAGATGGTACTTCTGGGTGTCCACTGGGTCCGCAGTCCGTGATGGACCACAAGCCCAGTGAGATCTATGATTTTCTAAAGTTTTAGATTTTTCTGACCCTTCTCGGTCGTTGGGTGGCCCACACGGGCTGTTGTTAAGTGTAAACGGGCCATCCGGCTTGGCGGCCTGCATCAGGCCTTATCACTGCCTGTCTGGTCTATTAAATTGGGCTAATCTTGGATTAATTAACTCGTGTATAAGCTAACATTGAGTGCTAATGGTCAGTACGTGATAGTATAAGTTAATTAAAAAAAAATCAAGGATTTTTGGAAATCCGAAACAGTGAAAATCCGGGATGTTACATTGCACATGTACAAAGTGTTGTCTGTTTTCCGTTTCAATTAAATACGAAGAATATGGAATTTTGTGTATTCTAGGTATATGTAGAAAGTACCGTATACGTATAAATTTTAGAAATGTGTTTGCCATGATTATTTGCTGTATGAACATATTATATATGTGTATAATACTTACTTGGCGAGAGGGTTCGCTCTAATACATGTTTTTGCTAATATACACTATGTATGTTAAAATAGTGTATTCTAAGTGTTTGTTGAAATGACTAAATAAATATGGATTTATGATTTATGCCTGCCATATGCATTGAATGTAAGAACATGATTGATGTGTATGCGACAACTCCTTGCTATAAGGATTTGTCCTATTTTATGTTGAAATCAACATACGTTATGTATGTTGGAGTGGTGTAGTTTAAGTGTTTACTAAAATGCCTGTGTGAGAAATTGTGTGACGAACTAAGTTTAATAGGGTGTTGAGATAGGATTCTCAGCTACCTTAGAGATGTATATGATTTCCTCCATGTTGCTTGTTTAATTTAATCGCTTATGAAATATAGGTGTTTGTATTTCCTGTTTATATTGTGCTTTATTACATGTTTTATGACATGCTTGTCAACATGCTTGAATCACTTTCTTTATTCTGCTTTACTCTACATGCTTCTGGTCATGGATTGATTGTGTTTGGGACTATGATTATAGTCCAGGCAATCGGTAATGGGATTGAATTCGTGGCTGAGATTCATTTGCCACGTGAGATGTGTTCGACGAACCCGAGTCATACTTCGGTTGGCGATAATGGTTGGCCATACGAAGTGCATATGCGCTTCATATCGTTCAACTTGTTGTTCGCTCGAGCTAGCCGAGCTCGTCAAGCAACCCAATCTGTCTTATGTATGTTTACCATGTTTGGACGCCTCTGCTTAAACCTAAGGTACCAAACTTACCAATGAAATCCCTTTAACCATGGTACCTCGATCCGCTAAAACTCATGAGCCGGGCATGGTGGTATGGGACACCGTGGTCGAGCTGTCGGCCTACGCTAGGACCACGTGCCTTCCCGTAGTGACCAGTGAGCAACCAGACTCGTGAGCCGATTATGGTGGTATGGGACACTATATTCGAGCTGTCGGCCTACACTGATTGGTGACGAGCCCTTTGTAGTAACCTTGAGCATACTCTAAATTTGCGGTGAGACGACGAGTTTTGCCGCGGTGAATAGAGTGTGAACTAGACCTGTATCAATTTAGTAATGAACTGTTAAAAGGGTGATGGGGGAGTAGTGTAACGGTTCCATGTAACAGCCCTTGCAGCGACCTAAAAACACACCATCGTATGAGATTAACTAGGACTGACGACCCTAGAATGGATCATGTTTGGAAATTATATAAGGGAGGTACCTTAGTTTCCCAATACTGCTGTTTGAAATGGACTAATAACAACTCGGTAATCATGCTCATCATCGCATTGCATGTGCCTGGAAGATATGGAGCACTGAGGAATGCAAGCATGCCGCGAACGTAAGATGGTGTCGCATGAGGGAGTATGTGGTGAGGGCATGCATCATGACTGCATTCCATACTTGCATTAACAAGAGTATTTAGAATTGTTTGATTATACTACTTTATCATTACTACTTGACTGAATTGATAACATGTTAACCTATGCTTTATTGTTCCACTGAGTTGATCACTTACTCCCACGTTACGGGACGGTGTTGTACACACCAACCAGACTTGTTTGAGTTTCAGATGATGGCGATGCTGTGAAGCGGAGCTGGACTCTTATGTGGATGAGGAGGATTCCTCCTTTATGCTGTTTCAGGCGGGTTCCTGTGAGCCGTGTCCTGATCGACGAGGCTTTCTGGGATATTGACTAGATGACCTTACACAATTTGGTATAATTTAAAATTGTACTTGTAATTATTTAACCTGGTAACGTTATCACACTCTGGAGACTCACCACAGTTTATATATTTTATTTATCTATCACAGTCTTCCGCTTGCTATCTCACTTGTCTCTGGAGTATGATATGTTGTTTTAGCTTAATCTCACTCATGTTCACTACCCTAATACAGACAACATTCAATCATCATTCATTTTGTTGCATAAGTGATGCGTTGAAACTCGGGAGTTGAGTTATGCTCGACCCCCGATTTTCAGGGCGTTACAGGACTACTACTATGATGTTGAGGAGGAGTTCTCCTACATGTAACTCTCTGACGGGTCTATGAAGACCTGGAATTGCATTGTCGGGGCTATAATATTTGGGATAGAAGACATTACACTTCCTCAATTTGGTATATTTTAGAATTGTACTTGTAATAGTTAACTTAGTAACATTATCACACTCTGGAGACTCACCACAGTTTATATAGTTTATATATTTATCACAGTCTTCCGCTTGCTATCTCACTTGTCTCTGGAGTATGATATGTTGTTTTAGCTTAATCTCACTCATGTTCAATGCACTAATACAGACAACATTCAATCATCATTCATTATGTTGCATAAGTGATGCGTTGGAACTCGAGAGTTGAGTTTATGCTCGACCCCCGATTTTCAGGGCGTTACATGTATGCTTTTATGTTATTCCTTATTTAGGGCAGCGGTGTGTAATCTTAGCGGGAGATCACACTGAGTTGGCCACTCATCAACATTTAACCGTACAGAGGACACAGGGACTTACGGAGGAGCCAGAGGTGACAGGAGTCGAGGAGGAGGCCTACAATGAGGAGTCGTACCAGGAGGCGGCTGCTTATTTTGGATTAAATCAGTAGCTTTCTTGCTTATTAACATTTCAACTCATTTTGAGAATTAAGGTTTTATATATGGGCCCTAGCTGAGTGGCCCAGGATATTATTACTGTTTGGGTTTTATCTATACTACGCTTGGTTCCGTTAATCACACTTTGATTTGAGTTTGATTATCCTTTTGCTTATCAGTTAACACCTGGGCTTTCAAGAGACGAGTGATATACTCGGGTCTCGAAAACCGGGGCGTTACAGGCCCACTATGTTGTTTGTGAGAAATCCACACCGTCCATCCTTTATTTGAGGTAATTTTAGGAAATTAGGAAAAAAATGAACCGGATCCAATGCTCAAGTGAGCCGAAAACATGATAATTGAATATCTACAGTTTAAATGTTTGTGGGGCCACTGAAGTTTTGAATCATTCTAATAATTTTTTTTTAAAGTTAATACTAGTAGGAATGACGTTATTAACGGTATGGATTAAATTTAAAAATCACTGTTGATCCCAGGGAGGTTTCAACGATGTTAATATCCCTAACCGCCTTTTCCTTTATTACGGCCTACTTTAGTCTTGGATCCTACTCAAATTTGATCTCGTGTAATAATATGATCTCACAAAACGGATGGACGGAGTGGATTTCACACAAATATCACGGTGGGCCCCACTTTGGCTTCCAGCGCAAGAACTTCCGAGCTTTCAGAGGAAATCCGCGGCGATGAATGGAAGCGGCGTAGTGTGTCGCATACCACTGACCTCGATGGTGTGTTGACGTCATCAAGTTCTACGAACCCACTATGTTGTAAGTGTCATATCCATACCGTCCATACATTTTTTTATACCATTTTAAGCCATGAAATCAAAGCGTACGCAGATCTAAATCACAGGTAGACCACACCACAAAATTCCCAACATGGAAAACTCATAAGGGATTAGGTGTGCCCTGCTCTCGCCAAACAGGGTGCGGCCTAGACGGTGAGACCCACCTTCTTGAGGTATATATTATATATTTACGTTGTCAATCTGTTTTACTAGATCATCTAGGGAATGAGCTTAAAATTGAAGCGAAAAATTGATGGTACTGACCTCGAAGTTTGGGCCAATTACCTAGAAAGCTAGGACATTCCATATATCCTAAGAGTGGCCTTCTGACAGCCTTCTAACAACGTTTGAAGATTGTTTCGGACGAAAATGCCCATGTCCTTGGTTCAGGAGTTGTACGGTCCTCGAGTGAAGTAAAAGTCATGTGCTCCTCCAACGCCCGAGAAAGTGACGGATCTGCTACTCCTCCTGCCACCAGCCAATGGCTGGTGCTCGGTGGTCACTGGGACCCACCACCATGTATATGTGTTTTCATCCATGTTGTTCATATATTTTTCCAGATCATTTAATGGGATGAGACAAAAAATGAGCTATATCCCAATCGCAAGTGGACTACATTACAGGAAACACTGTTGAATGAGAGTCGTATACCATTAAAATGATCCCTCTCATTTTTGGGATCAAGCTCTAAAATGATCTGTCAAAACAAATGAACGATCGTGCATTTCACTGTAAAAACAGATTAACAGAATGGATGAAACACATACGTCATGGTTGGGCCCATGGCTGGTGATAGGGGGAGTAGTCAATCCGTTTTCCCCCGAAAAATACGGAAGAATATATGAGCTTGGAATGGCCGAATGTCACCTTTCACATGCACCTTTTACAGACCTTCTTCTTCTTCTTTCGTTTTCATAGAAAAGTAAAGATCTAGGGACCAACTTTCAGAGAGGGACGTTGTTTGTCCTTGTCTAAAATTCTCGTCCACTACGAGGTCCGTATTTTAGTTTTTTCGTAGGCATTTTGATAAGGTAAAGGAAGATCAGAGTCGAGAAAATTCTTGTCACATGAAGGGAGCTTACTGTAGGGCACACCTTGATCAAACCTTCACCCTCCATGTTTTCAAACCTTCCACCCTCCAAGAAATCAAACCTCAACCACCGACAGTGACAACCACGACCCTTCCCGTATTCAAAACTATGACCCAGACGAAGGATAGTGGTTACCGGTTCCCATGCACATTGGATGTTGGTTGTCATGTTATAAGGGTCATGCTTTTCACATGCACATGAGTCATGATCATCATGTTACATGGGTTGTGGTTGGAAGATGTTATAGGTTGTGGTTGTCATGACAGATGGGTCATGGTTGTCATGTTATAAGGATCATGCCTTTCACTGCCCTGTGAACCATGACCCATTTTAGTTGAAAACCACGACCTTTCGAGTGGTTCGTGGTTGTCAATCACGACACCAATATAACATGTCAACCACGATCGACCCGTGTCCTATTAACCAATTCCATTCTTGCATGTAGACCATTGGTTTTCATCTTCTAAATGTCTATTTCTTTATGCATGTGTGGCCCACCTGATCAACGGATGGATTAGAAAAAATCATATTAGGAAATCAGAATTTGATCACAATGGTTGGGCTACCCCAAACTGAACCAAAACCCAACAGGCTCATGCTTGAATTCTTAGCCCATTTTACAAATGGGTTGGGTCTGGTTGAGCTGAACTAAGACAAGCCCATTGGGCTCGGGTTCAGATACGGATGGGCCTGGCTGACCGGGACCCGACTGAGACCCATCGGGTCCCTGGCCTCATTTCAACTCTAGAAGGAATATTAAGGAATCCTTGTTTGCAGCTCGCATTACGTTAAAAGGGTTAATCGACACTGTTGATCTGGTGGGCCACCCATTGCGTTGAATTGTGATGGTTATCCGATTAGTGGACACCAAATGAACGGCTAGAACAACGGTCCACGCTCAACCTGCAAAACTCACAGAAACTGTAGGGTGAAAGATTTCCAATCACTGCTGTTTGGCCTCCTGCAGATCCACACGTGGCCCACCAGATCAACGGTCAAATTAATACATGTTCATCATGTTGTATACGTAAATCCTCTCCGTCCACAAGGTGAGAACTCTTTCATGCAGTGTGGCCCACCTAATGAAAGATGCATGCCATGGTGTCCCAAATACACAAACTTATGTTTGACATCTCATCCTAACTGCTCCATGTGGTGTCGCCCACCGGATAGAAATGGATGGACGTAGTGGATGTAACATATCCAACATGTGGGCCCACAGAGATTAGGGGTCTTACATGTTGTAAGGGATTCCATTATGATGATAGAACTTCCCTATTGCAGTTTCTCATTGACTTGACTTACGGAGGTCGTGGTGGGGAAATTACATGGTAAACCGCATACATGCACAAGATTTTTAATTCTGAAAAGTGGAGCCCATGGCTGGTAATCCAGACCATTGATTATATGATTCCCACCGTGGATGGAGAATTACAGAAAAATCCTAAGTTGGAATTGTTTGGCTCAAATTTTATCGTGCGATGTACTTTAAAATTGGGATATAACTTGATTCGAACCGAATTCCTTTTTTACCCTAGACCCCAGACGGAATGATTAAGACTAGATATAGACACTTAACCAGCTTAAAGGAATGATGATCCGTTCGTCACCTAGTATGAATTGAACTTTGTAGGAGAATGGTCATGAAGTTCAAGATGATTGTAAGTTTGTTACTCGATCAAAAATAGGGCTTCATGGCAAGACTACCAATGGGGACGGATCTTCAACAATTTGTTAATCACTTGGTTAAATCCGGACTTCGTAGCGAGATGGGCAGTGGGTGTTTGTCTATTCGAGGACTTGGTGAAAACCAAGCACATAGCAAGACGGTGATTATTCGTCTATCTGTTCATCGTCTAATGTGAACCAAACTCCGAGGGGAGAAAACCAATGGAATCATGACCTAGTACGTGGTAGAAAAGTCCCACTGTCTTCAATTTGAAACTGAGTGATTTTTCCTACAATTCATCAAAATATCATGAATAAAATGTGGATAAATAAACTAATGATAAAAACCATAACCCATGCTATGAGTAGCGTTGTGCTGGCGAGTAATGGGAGTAAAACTAAAATATAATAAAAGATAAGCGATCATGAGGAATAGATAATCAAGTAGCATTGCATTGGGTTTTGTTATGTTATTGTATGTCCTAGAGTTGTTCGTTCTATGTTATATTTATAAGGGTTAGTTTGATTTTCCAAACATTTAGTAAATACACTGTAAATGAGTAATAATTATTTCACTGGGTAATTACAACGTTAATATCAATATTTGATTTGACACTTTCTTGAGCTCTAAACCCAATGAGACTGTATAATATATGTGGGGCCCACTATGATGTCTGTGTCTTATCCACACTGTCCATCTGTTATACCAGCTGAATTTAGGGCTCGTCCAAAAAAATGAGGCTGATACAAAGCTCAAGTGGGCCACACCACAAGATTTAGGGAATCAAATATCTACCGTTAAAAATGTATCAGTGCCATTATTTTCTTTAGTGTGGGCCGCCTGAGTGTTGGATCAGGCTCATTTTTTGGCTCTCATGCCTAAAATGTTACGCTAAAATTGATGGACGGCTCAGATATATCATATATATCATGGTGGGGCCCAGAAATTTAAACCAATCTTTTTTACTCGATTTTCAAGACAAAAATGCAAATGCATTTTCAAACACGGGGAGTAATAATAATTACTATTTCCCATTGCATTTACATGTGATTTGGAAAATCAAACAGGCCCTAAGTTTGAGAGGTAGTTGTTGGAAAGTGATCTTTGGCGTCCTAAGAGATTGGGATAGTTAGCCATGTGATCTTGTGTAAGTCCTTCGCACAAGTGTAGCCTATCACTTTCAACAACACATATAAGAAAAAAATGTCTCCAAAAAGTAATATGCTTACACATGCTATTTCATAACATGAAGAGTTACTTCTCAAGCAAATTATATGAATGTGCATACTCTCATGAACCATTATTCTATCTTTGGCCATTCATAACTTACCACATATGGATCACAATATTTTTTTATAATAAACTTTATTTATTGGACTTGTATTTAATGCATTTTTTGAGATTAATTTTTCTTCAACTCTTGCATGTAATACATTCCAACATGGACTCAGAATTTCATCTTCGCCACGTAAGGTAAATTGTTGCCACGTGGTGCCTTTTGAGCCATCTAACCTGACTATGTTAGGCCGGATATAAACAGAAAACTCACAACCATTAATATTGGGACCATTTTTCATTTAACTATATACCATTGTTTTATTTATCTTCCTAACCATCTACCTGTAAATTGCCCCTATAGAGGAGATTTTTAACACTAGGGCATAATGCTGTTAACCAATGGTCTAAGTTATCAAATCACGAGACCCACTTGTCAGATCTAAAAACCCATATACACTGCAAACTTGCACGTCGCACACCATATAAATCCCTCTTATTCATTTATCTTCATTTCACAGACCTCGCTCTCTCTTGATAGTTTCTATTTCAAGCCTTATTTTAGCCATACAGACCATAATTAATTCAGAAGGCCCCATAGTGGCTAGGCCCTGCCTAAAAAATCTACCACCTTTGATGGTTCCACCCAAAGATCAAACCCCTGTGGCTAAGATCATCTCAATCTGATTGGGAAAT
Organism: Magnolia officinalis; assembly: GCA_021015155.1. NCBI lineage: Eukaryota > Viridiplantae > Streptophyta > Magnoliopsida > Magnoliales > Magnoliaceae > Magnolia > Magnolia officinalis. The sequence continues at coordinate 58,562,279 of JAJHSJ010000015.1, forward strand.
TTTTGGGACGTCCGTGCAAAGGGATGTGATTGGGTACTAGTACCCCCATCCCATTCCAGAGCTCAGGCACGAGCAAGGGTTTTGAGGGCCACCATGATGTACGGGATTTATCCACCCTATCCATCCATTTTGCCATCTCATTTTTAGGTATAAGATAAAAAAATGAGGCAAATCCAAGGCTCAAGTAGACCTCACGGTGGTGGTACTGATGCTGACCGCTGGAACCTTTCTAGAGGCTACTATGATGTTTATTTGCTATATAACATGTCATAAAGTTGCATAAACATAGATGAAGGGAAAACACAAATATCAACCTGATCAAAACTTCCATGGCTCCTAAGAAGTTATTAATGGTGGGTGTTCAGTCCCCACTGTGGTCCATTCGAGCCTTGGATCACGTCATTCCTGAGCTTATACCTTAAAATGATATGAAAATTGGATAGTGTAGATAAAAACCATACATCATGTTGGCCACAAAGAGCTCTTTGCCCTGCCAAGCTCGGGATAGGAGTAGTAATCAATCCGTTCCCTCTTCTGAGGAGTGCAAAATAGGAGTAGTAATCAATCCGTTCCCTCTTCTGAGGAGTGCAAATTGGGTTTGATTGTATGGCAAACCACTTTTAGAGATAGCACGACTAAATTAACATATATTCGAATAAACACGGTTTTGGTGAGGCAGGGAAACACCGACTTCGGTGAGGCCATGAACATGGGACCCATTTTAAATGTCTTGTACATCACACAATCCATTCCTGGCCTAAAATGAAGCAGATCTAAATCTCAGGTGGACCATACCACTAGAAACAATAGTGATTGAATGCCCATTATTAATCCATCATCATGTTTATTTTCTATGCAACGTATTGGTAAGGTCACACAGACCTAAATGAAGATAAAAATATATTAAACCACCACTTCTGGGTTAGCATATTTTCTACCGATGCCCTTGAAATAAGTTAACAAAGCAAATGGATAAGGGGAGCATGCAACACAGACATCAAGGTGGACCCTTCAGTCCCATCCTCACCAGCTTCACCGAATCCTCGTGCCTTTCAAAAGGCCAGCACATTACGTACCATGGACTGAACCTGTCAGTCCTGACATAGTGGGATTTGAGTGGGCTGCAAGTGGTTGTTAGCTATGTGACTTTGAAAGCTGTTAAGTCAATATCAACTTCATTTCTAACACCGGCCTGTATGTAATCAAATCCCATCACGTATGAGTGAGAGAACAGCCTTATCTGCCAGATTCAATGTATGTAAGGCTCAGCACACATGCCAACATGTAAAAGTTATAAGCCAAGCATCAAGAAATGTTTAACATGAATGTAGGTGAAATCCAAGCTCGTCCACTTATCGGAGAACGGTATACATACATTGAATATGAATAATATATCATTATTGGGGTGTAGCTCTATAATTACGGGGTGTTTGTGGTTTGTGGACCAGGGAATGTTGACCCACATAATGACTGTACCTGATTTCGCAGGCCATGATGGCACACTTGGGTTGAGTGAGGCTTGTTGGAGCGCAGCCCGTGAGATAAAAACTTGGGCCCAACCCAGCCCATCCAGGTAGCGGATCACCTCAGCCCAAAAATTCTTATAGAAGTCAAAGCCGGACATGTAGGGCTAGGCAAGCACAAATGTATGTATGTATACATGTATTATGCATGCATTTTATTTGACGCAGGCATGAATGTGATGAGGTTGATCACCGTCTTCCTCAAGGATAACTACTTTGAATTTACGAAGCTTATCTGGATTCGTCACATAGACTTTTCGAATCCACGAGAAAAAAAATAAAAATAATTTTAAAATATATGAAAGAAATTTATTGATTGATTGATAAATGAAATAAACAAGTCTACAACCCTTTAAATAAGGATACCAAGACTAGGAAGAAGTTTAAGAATTAAACTATAACTAAAACTCACTAAAATTCATAACTTACTATAAATAGTAAATTTACTTTTTATAGTAAGTGTCCTATGTGGCTTAACCACGGAATTCGACCGTCGATATAATGGAATGTCGCAAATTCGGCGTGGGTAACCAGATACGCCAGGTTGGTTGGCTAAAGTAGCTCGTCTTACCCCAAAATCATATATGCACGTCGAGTAACTCATTTCGATTTGCGAGATATGCCTGGTTTAAGGTTTTGATGGTCTTGATAACTTCTACTTCTGATCGGGCTTCCTCTGATCCATCATAGACATGAAAGTGCCCATGACCCACTGTACATCAACAAATTATTATTATTTTTAAATTTTGACAATGTAGTCCATACATTCTCACAAGTGATACATGTAGCAAGATGAGAGTTAACTCCTGATGCCATTTTTCTCCTCCTACTCGTTTTTCTCTTGTAGCAAAAGAGCCAATGAATTCTACTAATGAATTAAAGAAGTTAAAACCAACTCTACTTTGAGATATGAAGATATTTTTATCCAAATTTCACTACAATTACGTGTAGATTCTCTCTTCAAGGGTGCATCTAAAAAGGTGGTGACCTTTGATTTCAGACCCTTGTTTTATTAATAGGTACAGATCTTGAATAGGACCTGCCCCCTTACTAGGCCTTTTCTATCAGGACCACTTTGTAGGTTTTTTGAGTTAGCTTGATAGTACACACACTCCATGTTAGCCACCCCCGCTAGGGATCAATACCAAGACCTCAAGTGTTGAAACGAGGTATCTCCACTCAGTTTGCCAGTTGAGCTATGGATCTGGGTGTATCCAACGAGACCTTAAATTCTTCACACCCGTGACAAAGGTAAGAATTTGAAGAAAGCATCCAATTTATCTGACACCTTGTGTAAAAAACAAATTGATATAATAAAGAGAACTAAACATTTATATTTTAAAAATAATAATAAATAAATAAATTTACGTGGTTCAACATTGTGCCTACTTTATAGATGAGCCCCTATTGAAAATGTTATTCTCAAAAGGATTACAGCCCTAATAATATTCTAGTCCAAAAAATTCATAAAAGAATTTCTTACATAATCCTAAATCAACCTCATAAACAATATTTATATCTCATACATGAAAGTATTCAAAATATTTTATTTTCTTTGGATCATATCTCATGCCATTTGGGGTGCAAAGACACCCTGAAATGGACATTCCCTTCCGAAACAGCTAAATGGACAGAACGAAATCTCATATCGGCTGTATGATTTTAACGGTGATCTTAGCAATGGTGTGGCCCAATATTACAATGTTTTCCCTTATGTGCCTACTACACTTTGATTTGCATTCTCTGAGTGTGGACAAAAATTAGGGGCCCACAATTAATTTTGGAAGGTCAGAAATGCTCTAAATGGAAGCCACATGCACAAAATGAGTCACCACCATTTACAAACTGTCAGCGACACAGTCACAGTAGCATGGCCCACCTCGACAACTGCACATGTTTGATTTATTTTCATTTTTTTCTGAAAATTCATGGCTGTTATTGAGGGCGCCCCACACGTGATTGTACTATTTAGTAGAACAGTTGTGGCTAACAAGCTAAAAGGTATAGGTAGGACAGGCCTTGTACTACTAGGACGAAACAAAAGGATATGTGAAGCCCTCCATAATGTACGATATTGATGTATAACATTTTTTTATTTCATCTTTCATTTTAAGAGATAATGCGAGGCCATGAGCTAAAAAAATCAAGCTAATCCAAAGCTTAAGTGGACCACATAACAAGAAATAGATAGTTAGGTTTTCCCTTTGGAAGGGAGTTTTGGGGCGGGATTTCCTGCTAAAGCCTTTTGTAGGAAGTTCTTGCGCTGGGATACTAGGTGAGACCCGCCATGATGTTTGTTAGAAATCTGTTCCGTCCATCCATTTTATGAGGTCATTTTAGGGCATAAGATAAAAAATGAGGTGGATCCAAAACTCAAATGGGCCACATGAGAGGAAAATTTGGGTTGAATCCCCTTGATGTTCATATGCCATCCAAAACGTTTATTAGGTCATCCCCACTGAGAGGAAGTGAAAACACAGAAATTTTATCCTGATAGGTAACTTTTTGTGGCCATAAAAATGTTTCAACGGCGGCCACTGAATCCCCGCTGTTTTCTCTCGTGTGGACTACTTGAGTTTTGGATCCATCTAATTTTAAGTCGAATGTCCTAAAATGACCTTGCAAAATGGATGATGGGGTGGATTTCTAACAAACATCACAGTGGGCCTCACCTGGCATCCCAGTGCAGGAACTTCCGGCTAAAGGCTTTCAGGAAATCCACGTCCTGAATTTTGGACTCACCTCCTAACAAGGATATTTTCGAGGCATGGTCCATGAAAGTTGAGATGAATGGCCCTTGTCACCAAAAGTTAGAATTAAAAGCAGTGGGTATTATAGCTCTGATGATGCTTTCATACACAGCTATAAATGGATGAGACTCCAGTAATTAAATGGTTAGAATAATCCAAGAAAGTGATTTTTGACCCTACGTCTACCCATAATATAGCCCAAAAGATTAGTTGTCCAAATCCATGACCCCGTTTTCAACACATACCAATCACAATAATGGCTGAGAATAATGGCAATGGGTGGACCAGGTTGGCCCTAGGCTAGCCCTGCCCCTGTTCAGATTGAAGAAACCCTAGCTTGGCTATGCAAGGGCTGTTAAGGAAAAACCTTTTTAAGTAATTCTCATGATTTTCTTTTAAAATTTAAAAGGTTTGTCCATAGGATCTGACAGTATCTACAAGATTTTAGAAACCTTTGCATAAATAATTATTACGAGAGTAGAAGAGAGCTAGTCACTCCTCTAATCAGTAAGAATGACCATAAGACACTATCAATGATTTAAATTGTCTAACTGACGGCGTAATGTTCAATTGATTTTCTCTTATTATTATTTTCTGCAAAGTTACTAAAATACATAACCGAGAAAATATCTTCCGTTTCGCAAAGGATAAGAGGAATTTGGAACCTATAGAGCATGCACCTATCACATCCAAACTATTTATTATAATCTTTTTTTATTTGAATTTAAAATTATTAATTTAAAGTAAAATAGTAAAAAGATGTAGTCTAGAAAATAATATTGTAAGCCCCACATGGCCATATCAAATAATATCCTCCATTCATGATATGCCTAACCAGATAACATTTCTAACCATTGTCTTGTTGATGTATGTTGAATTGGAAATACTTACAAGTATCTTTAAACCATCCATTATTTCTATATACTTATAACTGACTTAATAATTAGATCAAGCCAAGAACCTAAGCCCAACCATTCATCACTAGACTAAGCTTAGACCATCCAAAACCCTTGAACCATGTTTAGGCAGACCCAGTTGGTGATGGTCCGTAATGGGCCACATCAAAATAGCATGAGTCTAAGATACATGAGATTCGAACTTAGAATTGTTTATTGTAAAATTCCGTATAATCACATTAAGCTCACAAATAAACAATATATTCCTTTTTTTTTTTTTTCAGCTGGGTAGTGTGATGAAACAAATGTAGTCCGCGGGCTACCCAGAAGCACTCCTTTTAATGCTTGATCTTTTTGCATACATGAGTAGGTCACATAAAACCATTACCGGCCCATGTGCCAGATGTGGACGTTTAATTGGGAAAACCAGCTGCAAGCTTAGCCCTTAAATCCTTCCGCAGGATTTTTCCTGATGGGGCCTTTGGAATGGCTTCCACGAAGAACACTCGGCTGATCCTCTTGTAGAATACAACCTACATGCAACAGATTATATAGATATGAGATTGATTTATTTGATTGATGATCAACGATCAAGTGGGCTTTTCAGATTCATCCGTGGGGTCCACCATATATGGTAATGGACAACCGTTGGATGTGAGAGTCACATCAGCTGGCGGAATGGATGGCTGTGACACACATAAATGCCAGCGTGGCAGACAGGTACAACATCGAAGCCGTCTATCAGGTGGCTCTGAATGTTAGATGTTCTAACCAGGCCAGTCTTCCCCACTGTTATAAACACATGTACTTCATAGAAAAGATGGGCCAACTTTTCGCCAGCTGTACATGTGTTTGGTATGCTGTGGGCCACCTGATTGGTGGACGGACCCGATTTTTGGACCAGGACATCAACATAGCTGAGCTCCTGATGAATGGATTAGATCTGGCAGCTCCATGCTACCGTCGCACAAGAGTTATACACGCGCGTGGGTACGGTCAAGGGCAATTCAACCACGTGTATGCAATTATCAACAACCGTACAAATCCCGAATTTCACGTCCAAAATGGTCGAGTACTTTTCATCTTTTCGAGAGGGGTGGCCCACCCCAATGGTGACTACAAACGGATAGCACGAACATCTAGTCTGTGGGACCCAACGTGATGTGTGTGTTTTATTCATGCTATCCATCGGTTTTGGCAGATCACTTTAGGCATGAGGGGAGAAATAACACCAATACAAAGCTCAGTGAATGCAGTTATCTTCATTGCCCCTGCGGTCCTCTTCAGTCCAGTTTTTTGATCTATCTCATTTTTTAGCTCATACCCTCAAAATGATCGACCTTTCATTGGCTCGCTTTTCAGTTTAATTTTGAATCTACTTTAATTTTTAACACATGACTTAAAATGATAAGGCAAAATGAACGAACAATGCGATAAAACACATACATCACGAGGGCTCCACGGAGTCAAATTCCTTAGAATCCTCCGTCGGTGTTGACTAAACTCACTTTAACCCTAACGTAATGGGATTTGATTGAATGATACGTTGGCCTCAAAGATAATTCGATTGAGTATATACTCAACTAATAACTTTTAAACATGCTTCAAGATCTCATCTTCAAGAGAAACCTATCCTCCAATCAAATCCTGCCACCTTTGTGAATGTGGGGACGATTAGCTGAGAATGAATCTGTTCACATGGCCTGCCAGATGCATCTGGACCAATCCACGTGGCCAACTTTCCGTACTGGATTGCCTCATTTCTGAGGGTGACGTGTTTATAAATCAAGCCTCATCCCATCAAGCCAGTACGGATATTCGTATGGATTTGTCCAGAGCCATTGCTTGGGCAGTGTTCCTTTTTATCAGAGCGATTTTTCACACCTTGCCCCATTAGATGAACAGCTCAAGAGATCTCTTGCATATATTGGAGTTGAAAATTTACCTGCTTTGATATGTATTGCTTGATCTCTTCCTCAGAGATGTCCAAACCATTGGATTTTACTACAAATGCCACTGGGACCTCGCCGGCAGCCTCATCTTTCATGCTGAGTTTTTTAAAATAAAAAATAAAAAAAATAAAAACAAATGAAATCCGATCAGAACCACACATTGCCAATCAAATAATTAGAGACGGCTAACTATCTTTTTAACTTACGGAACAACAGCGGCATCAGCAATCTTGGGATGAGCGATGAGCATGGCTTCCAACTCGGCGGGGGCCACTTGAAATCCTTTGTACTTGATGATCTCTTTGAGCCGGTCAACGATGAAGAGCTCGTCGTCGTTGTCCACTAAGCCAATGTCACCAGTGTGCAACCATCCATCTTTGTCTATTGTTATTTTCGTGGCCTCCGGATCATTGAGGTAACCTAAGTTAATTACATTTGAAACATATCAGTTCATGCACTACATTGTAATATCTTTCATCAGTTCAAACAAAATTACCAAATGAGACTGCCTCCAAATTGCCTGCCTGGTCATCAGTTAAGGGCGGGCAGGAATCCCGACGCACATTTCAGGTTTCTCACTTATAGATCCTTTGTTTGTCACTGGCAGAAATTTTCTACATATTGCAATGTGATTGGGCTACATCTATACTGACTGCATTTAATACAGCTGTACAAAAATACAGCAGTACAAATAATGTCAGTGATAATGTGCACCAATCACATTGAAACAAGTAGAAAACCTATACTTGTGGCAAGCAGAGGATATGTTTCGTACTAGTGTCTTGTCTAGCCGTTGGGAACCAAGGTTTTAAGATGCAGATTCCATTGATCCTGACTTAGCCAAGTTGACGGTGACTCGGCTCAGTCAAGTCTATTTTAAATACTGCCTCGTGGTGCTGAGTTAGACTGGACTGGACTGAGTCTGAGTGGATTCAGTTAACTTGTATCTGATTTGGACGAGTCATGATCCTCGTTTCAAACTGGCATAGAAATATATTGCCTGCCTAAGAGATTGTACTTGGGCCTGATATATAAAGTAGATGGGAGATTGGTAAAAGATGTAAATAGATCCTCACGAATATGCATTTAAACAAATATGAAAATAATTCTAATTTAATTAGATACCTGAATTTACTTCAATATATTCTAATAAGGCATGCTCTTTATTTGAAAATCTCTCGCATGAAACATAACATTTTAATAGGTGACCTACAAAGAAACGGTTAAGAATGAAAATATAGTAACGGTTCATTCAAGTTGGGTGGGCCACACCGTACAAACTCTTTTGCCCGTGCATTATATATAATATCTTCCATAGGCATGCACTGAACACTGGCTTACAAGCTGTCCAGAGTACCAGATCAATGCGCATCATCAGAAGGTGGTGACAAGTGGGGTCCACCACTTACAAGTAACGTGTAGAGCCCACTAGTTCTCAAGTGAATGGCATACGCACTTCCAGTCGTGTTTACCCCAAAGCGGTGAAAGTTGGGTGGGGCACACCGCACTTGCTAGGAGAATGTGAAGGTGCCTCTAGTGCCCCAATACAAGCAGGTGGCCGGCCCCACTCGCTCCTGCCCACTGACATCTTCCCCGCGCTTCACAGGGCCCATCTAGTACTGGCTTTGTTCTCGATTAGCCTCACTTACATTTTATATATATATATATATATATAGAAAGGAAAAAAAAACTCTGAATCCTAATGTCATGTCATGTCAACACATGAATTTGGGTGATACATCCATGCATAGTGCATTGCATGCAAGGTTGGCAGTGGGGCCGGTGGGAGTCATGAAAAACCTAACCCATGAATTATAGGGGATAAAAATGCAGGCCTAGAGCTAGACCCGCGCACCCCATTCCATTAACTTATGGCCCAATCCAAGCCACTTAAAATTCAAACCCAATCCCAATCCAAGCCACTTAAAATTCAAACCCAATCCCAATCCAACTTAACACGTGTGACTGGGTCTGACTATTGACCCAACCAAACCTGACATGACCTTAGACAGGTTTAAGAATGGAATTTAGGACTAAAAGCATGCCTACCACTCACGAATTAGTGGATGCATACAAACACAAACGCACATCATCTACGTACTTATATTCTCTTCGTTTTGGATTTTGGGTTGGGTTCGATAATCTAACCAAGCCCATCGAACAGGCCACATGCCTTGCCCAACCAGACCCACTACGAATGCAGCCTCTCCCAAACCTGCCTAAAAGGCAGCGGGTGAGTCCAAGTGGAACGGGCCAGTTGCCCCATGAGCCAACCCAACCTGACCCATTCCCACCCCTAAATTCATCCTAATGTATGGGTTTTAGATTCTAATAAGCTTGACCGGTTTGCCCCCTATAGATAAATAGTTAAGTTGAGGAAAACATCAACGGTCCAAATTCAATTAAAAGGGTCATAATATTGGACATTTATATATTCTAACATGGGTCTCCATCCACAGTGGAAAAGAAAAGACCGCACATGTCCTAACTTGCTAGACGAATAAACACGTGTGCACCATGCAAAGATGCCAGTGAATCCAATACATTCTAAAGGCATGATGCGTACGTTACGCAGGATTCGATCCCGGGTTGCTTAACGTTGTAAAGTTTATTAGGAGAGAGAGAGAGAGAGAGAGAGAGAGAGAGCGCATCTCCTGGGTGGAGAGACCAATTACCACCTCACATGTTAAATATTTTTATTATCTGTTTTTCCTGCCTTAGGTGAGCCACCTATAAGGTGGACCCCACATTGGGATTTGAATATTCTGTACGCTAGTCATTTATGAGCAATGATCACATAAACTCAGTGGACGGTCAGCATGGCCGCCGATGGGCCCGGCTCCGGACTAACGAAAATTATTTAGTGGGTCCCTCTGGATCAGTTCAAAAACCAGGCCAGTCGTCTGATGAATGCCTCAGATCTTGCAAACATGTGTGGCGCTGGCACGTCTGGCCCATTTGGACTGGGCCCTTTAAGATGGAGCGTCTCGATTTAAGTATTTCTCGGGTAATAATTGCTCCAGGAGGCTAAGTGTGTGTAAATTTTCCCATGCACGTAGTTGTGTACGGACTCATTCGCATCCACATCACCTGGACCGTTCGTTAGGTCCAGTCCACCCTTCTTCTGCTAGTACGCAAAAAAAAATCAGCAATCAGGCGGTCGGAAACAATCGTGATTGAACCCATCTTCTAAATACAATCTTATCCATCTATTTTTGCATGTCACTGACTGGATGATCTAGGCCATTCGATTAGTATGAATTTTTTTCAGGGAATAGTTTTTTTTTTTAATTTAAAAATTTTTTAAAAAATCTTTTAAAAAAAAAAGTGTGGACTGGACCTGGTAGACAGTCCCGATAGATGCTGCGGATGCCAAAGAGTCCATTGAATGGTTCCAATGGATGCCAGACAATACCGACAACCAAACGTTAGAAAATGAGTAAATGGCAGAGAGAGAGAAAGAGAGAGAGATTAAAATCTCACCTTTCATTATTTGATCGCCTCGGATGCAAATCTCACCGGGCTGATTGCGAGGCAGGGAAGCGCCCGTCTCGGGATCGACGATCTTCAACTCAGCGTTCCTCACGACCGTTCCACAAGCGCCCGATTTTATATTGAACGGCTCTTTTGCAAAGGCCAAGCACATAGAAAGCACTGGACCCGCTTCCGTCATGCCGTACCCCTGTGTGCATATTCCAATTTTAGCCTCGGTTCCAAAATCCAAGCTAAGTATATTTCGGGGCAAATTAGGAAAAAGAAAACCATGGTAAATGTACTGTATTTGCTTGTAATACCGAGGAAGAAAGACATTAATTCCCGAGATATGTGATAGAAATTTATTGAGTGGGGCCATAATTAATCAGTCCCGCAATGTCTTACAGCTACAAGGAGTAATTATGTACTGGATCCAAAATTGTCCACGTGGCTCACGAATAGGGGTTGCCTACTAAAGCTGCCACTAGCCACCTGGCTACTGGACATTGCTCTGTGGGGCCCACTACGATATATGTTTTTTCATCCTCACCGTCCATCGGACCACACCAGAAGAAAAAAGTGGTGATTGGACTGTTTAAAATGATGAAAAAGATCCAACGGTCCTATTTCCAAGAAAAAGTGTCAACGAATCAGAGGTTAGGATTGTTCACCAAATCTGGTAATGGGATTATGACTTTAAGGGCCCGTTTGTACGGGCGTATTAGGGTGGAGTCGGTGGTAATAAGTTGGATAGGTGTTATTAATTCAACAGAGTACGGCCCGTAGCCTGTTTGGACCGGATAGAGATGAGCAGCTGGATCTGTCCCGCTAGATTGACCGCTGGATTGCTTGGTAGTAGGTTGGATACCGACTACTCCCTTTTAATCCGCCCGTCCAAACGGGCCCTAAGGGCTTGATGTAGGACATGTCATAGATACATTCCTAGCATGGTTGGACCAAAAGAATGTGGACTATAAATTGATCGTAACTTTTGATCCGGGTATTTTTACGGCACACCAGTCCGAGTATCATGAACTGAAGCAACACGAGAACTCGAGGATGAGTTCTTTTGAAGTGGAGGGAACTGATGTAGAGCGGGCCGCAGACACTTTCATGTCCAAGATGGATCAGAGAAGGCCCGATCAGAGACAGAAATCATCAAGACCGTCAGAACCATAATCAGAACCATAAAACAGGCATATCTCGCAAACCGGAATGAGTTACTCGATGTACCATATATGATTTTGGGGTAGGACGAGCTACTTTAGCCAACCAATCCGGCTGTGCTGGGTTGCCCACGCCGAATTTGCGAGATTCCATTCTATTGACGATGAAATTCCATGTTTAGTTCCGTTTTTACTATAAATAGTAAGTTTTAGCTTGACTATAACTCTTCATTCGTTGGGCTAAGTGGTTAAGCTACATACGATACTTACTATAAAAAGTAAATTTACTATTTATAGTAAGTTGCGAATTTTAGGAGTTTTAGTCGTAGTTTGATTCTGATTTCTCACCCATTACTTGGTACTCTTATTTAAAGGGTTGTGAACTCGTTTTTATTAATCAATTAATCAATTTCGAATTTATTAGAATTTATTTCTATTTTCTGCTTTCTTTCCTCGTGGATTCGAGAAGTCTCTGTGAGGAGTCCAGAGAAGCTCCGTGGATTCAGAGTATTTATCCTCATCACGTTCATCCCTGCGTCAGGGCCTGTTCTTTCTCTTCCCACGCACCCACGATCTTCTCCCTCCTTGAAAACCCACCCTCTTTCAAATCAGAGAAGACCCAGATTGACACCATAACGCCACTCAAGGCCCACAAAACAAGAACCATTCTCCTCCACTTCCAGCCATCATTTGAGCCCAACGACAGCTCCTTCGCCTTTGAATTTGCTGCAAACCCACCATTGAAACCCGCAGCCTTGCAATTCAAAGCCATCCTAACCAAAAGTTACTGGCATATCCTCAAAAATAGTCTTGGAAGCTTGAGAAAAACCCCAGCGATAGCTGAAAAACTCATCAGAATCGCGCCCTTTCAGAAAACCCACTAGCAAACTCCAGCTAAAAAAAGGAATTAGTTGAAACCAAGTTGAATTTTCTCAATCTGAGCTAGAATCATCTGCTGGGGACCCAAAAAAAAAAAATGCGTTGATCCACCATGTTCGAGTAAGCCTCACCATGTTTGTTAGATAGAAGACTGAATCAAATTACAATCGCGCTAGGAACTTGATGGACATGTTGATCCACTGCAAATGCCCGTCCAAACAAGACATGTGAAAAAATATCTGAAGTAGCTACCCTTCCCAAACATGCCCCACCGTTTGACGTCGGATTGCTTATTATAGTGGGATATCCGACAATCCACTGAGGACACAATAAATGCGTTAATATTTGTGCAATGCGGTCGGATCCCATCGACTCCATCCTAATACGCCCGTCCAAACGAGCCCAGACAGTGGATTACACAGTCGAGGCGGGTTATTTTATTTTATATATGACACGTGAATAATTTCTGAGTGCTTGCGTATAAAGCGTCCTAGGCAGCCTGAGTACCATATAACTCTAGATCGTAGACATCCTCTAACAAGTCGACATTAAATTCAAAAAAAATAACGGTGTGGTTTTTTTTTTTAATGAATAACGGCAAGATCTATATGGCCAGATTTCCACGGATTGGACAGATGGAATCTCCTGGTTGGTGCCACGTTTTGAGCTGCTGATCGTCCACGCCACGGCAGTCTTGATTGACGAATGATCTGGATTCTGTCCACGTTTAGTCTCTGTTTTAAATAACGACGATCACATGCAACCGTGATATGCTAAGCTTTCAATGTTACACTAATATCACGTGCAGGACATCCGAGCCACTTAAAAGGTGGGCCTCAATATGTCGTTGACCTTGTGGAAAGATCAGGACGATCCACTTATTAGATGAGCCACAACTACACGTTGGATCAGATCACCGGCCATATATTTATTTCGATAGTGTAGCCCACCTGATGAGTTGATCGTCCTTATTTTACCGTCTGGTGATATTCATGATATGGGGCCACATTTTCACGGTTGGGATGTCATGCTTATCTGACACGTTGGCAGGAAATCGTGTAGAATTGTAAGCTTGGCATATCTGGTTGTATGGGAGCATTCTCTGTATCAATATTGAAAAACGTGTGGCTCAAAATTCCACATTTTTGTATTCTTTAATCGCACCACTCATACAACTTCAACGTTACGTGACACAGTTGAGATTCTGTGTAAAGTTCCAAGCTGTTCAAATGTGTGGCCACCACTCGACCAAAAATCAAGGCAGGAAACCATGTTTGCATTTATCTCACACGTGTATCATGTTGAAGTGTGTCCTTGAATAGTTATCTGCACTTTTGTAGACACGCGTCTTCAGTTCTGGTCAGTGGGGCCCACGGTTCCGTAATCCACTTCATTTTGTCTGTTGTGTCCTACCATAAATAAACAAAGTCCCGAAAGAATCTCCTTACGTACGAGACTTTCGACGTATGGCCTACTGAAGAAATATAACAACGGCGCAGATTAAACTGAAAGTAATTCTAGTATTTGGTCTCTTTTATCTTTCAACCCTTGATTTGTTTAGGGCATTCTTCATCTAAGGTGGGACCCAAAAGATCAATGGTATGGATTAATAAACCACGACCTCACTTTTCAGAATTTAAAAAGTGTTGTATACTACTCGAAGATGGCGTACCGTGCACATGTGGAGCTGTTTTGATTTTTCAACGGTCAAGGATGCTCACCTAACGTGAACCACTTAAAAGATAATGAATAATTCGTGATGTAGAGTGTATACACCGAAATGTTTGGTGTATGTCATGTCAATGTGATTTCCACCTAGGCCACCGACCACATCAGCGGACAAAAGGAAGGAATGAGATCGAACACGTCCAACTCGGTGTGGGGCCCATCAAAGAACGTGTCTACCTTGACCAAGTGGTAGGGTCCACTCACCACTACATACGAACAAATATACACTCAATTCGGGTATATACACCAAAGACTTCCCAAACAAAACCGTACGTTAGAGGCATCACCATCATAATATCATTGATCGCCAGGTAGACGGGTGGATCAGGACCGTTCACCTAGCTAGGTCTGCCTTCAATGTCACACGACTCAGAAACAACACTAATCACACAATCCTAGGCCCACAAATATACTGTTTGAAAAGTATCCTTTCCATTTAAGACACCATTCAGTAGTCAACCACAATAGGTCCACCGTTTGAACAGTCACGATCTAAAGCCCTCCCTTCCACGTGAACGGTGAGATGGTGAGTCGGGAAAGGTGAATCACCCAACTAGAAAGAGAGGTTCCGTCTATCCATAAAGGTGGGTTTATATACCAAAAGGAATAAATAAACTAGAATCGAAAACGGGTGAAATTTCTAAACCATCATCATGTGGGTCCGACCATCTAAACTTTTTCGATCCAAAATAAACCTCGTCCACTAACTACGTGGGCCCACAATCAGTTTCTTGGGAAAGGATATCTATAGATAGTTGTGACCCACTAATGGACGGATTGGATCTCGTACGAAAGTACCATGCTGGCACGTGCGTAGCATGCTCCGTTAATTATCTTAATTAAATCTAATTAAGAAAAACTTAATTAAAACTAATTAAGAAAAACGAGAGAGAGAGAGAGAGAGAGAGAGAGAGAGATCCGCTCACCTGGCCGAGCTTGGCATTGGGCAGCTTAGCTCTAACAGTGTCCTCGAGCTCTTTCCCCATAGGCGCGGCTCCGGACATGATCGTTCTGATCGAGGACAGATCGTATTTGTCCACGACCGGGCTTTTTGCAATCGACAGCATGATCGGTGGCACGATCGCAGCGATCGTGACCTTATACCGCTGGACCAGCTCCATAAGGGCTACGATCTCGAACTTCTGCATGATCAAGATCGCCGCACCGACTCGCAGGCCACAGAGCAGAACCGAATTCAGGGAGTATATATGAAACAGCGGCAGCACACACAACACAACATCCTCGCTGTGCATGTAGAGGTTGGGATTATCACCGTCCACTTGCTGGGCCACACTAGTCACCTGCCCTTTATGTGTCAGCATCACGCCCTTCGGAAGCCCGGTGGTGCCGGAGGAGTATGGGAGCGCCACGACATCATCGGGGCTGACCTCAACGGCTGGGATCTGATTCTCATCAACTGTCAGCAATTCAGAGAAATGCAGGCATCCGTCCGGTGGAGAATCGATGGTCATGATCTTGATATCGGATTCCTTCGCGAGATCTCTCACCTTATCGACGTAGCACGCTTGCGTGATTATCAGCCGTGCATCGCATGCTTTGGCTTGCTTGGACACCTCGTTCGGTGTGTAGAACGGATTCGCCATCGTCGTCGTGGCACCGCGGCGAGACGCGCCGAAGAATGCGAAGACGAATTCAGGGCAATTTGGGAGGAGGAGCATGATGACGTGGCCCTTCTCGATCCCCAGCTTGTCGAGACCCGCCTCGACCTTTCGGACGGTCCGATCCACGTCCGCGTATGTATAGATGTCGCCCGTTGCGCCGTTGATGAGGCATGGACGATCTGCGAAGTGGACCACGTTCTCGAAGCAGTAGCTGTGGAGGGTGAGATGGTTTGGGATTTCGATGTCGGGGAGCTTGGATCGGTAGATGAAATCGGAATTCTGGGGTTGTTTTTCCATTGGGAGGAGTTGATGTGTGAAAGAGATTGGAGGGAGATGTTGGGAGTTTGGTTTGGGATTGGGAGGAGGGAAGGTAATATAAGAGAAGGTGGAAAGCGGGTGTGTGGCGGGTATGTTGGGGATTTTGGAATTTGTGTGGGGCTAGGATAGGTAAGAGACTGTGTGGAGTAGATGGTTGGTGAGACAGAGAAGGGGGGGCTTCGTTGGTGTTGGTGTTGGTGTTGGTGATGATGTGGTGGGCCCACGTTGACTGGAGACCTTCCACTTTGCCACGTAGGATTTTACCTACCGCTGATGGGCTAAGGAGCCTTGTCCCCGTCCCGGATTGCCGGGGCTTCACCTACTACGCTACGCTGGTAAGCGGTTTGGCTAGTGACGCAAACACCAGCTGCCTCATAAGTTGGGGTCAAAGATCTGTGGGCTCCACCATGATGTATTGTTTTATCAAGGCCGTCCATCAATTTTTACAGCTCATTTTAGTGATGATTCAAAAAAGAAAAGTCAGATCCAAGTCTCAGGTGGACCACACCACAGAAAACAGTGAGAATTTAATACTTAGTGTTGAAAACTTCTCGCGGGGCCTCATAAGTTTTGGAGCAAGCTGATATTTGTGTTTTCCCAGGACTGTGTGACTTATCAAGAGGTTGGATGGCAAATAAACATTGCAGTGGGCCCTGGGAATTTTTTAACGATGAACATTCAATTAACACTGTTTTCCTGTGGTGTGGTCCACATGAGATTATAAACTGCTAATTTTTTTATATCATGACATAAAATGAGATTTAGAAATGGATGGACGGCGTAGATAAAGCACATACATCATGTTGGCCCATAGAGCTTTGACATCAGCTAGTTGGCTAGCGTTAGGTAACTAGCCAAACCGCGTCCGCTGCGCCAGGGGAGATAAGCTACGCGTGACGTGATGGTTGCGTAATTATTAGGATTTTCGGCTTGGCTTGGCTTGGCGTGCGTGCGGTAAGTTGACTTGGAAAACGTGATATTTAGTAAGTCCATGCGCGTGTGGGAACGGTACATATCCACACGAGGGCATATGTGTCTGGTGACACATGTATAAGATCTGAGCTTTCCATCAGGGTGGGTTATTTTTTATAGATCTTATTTTATGAGATTAATTCCGTTTCAAACCCCAGGTGGGCCACAGCATATTAAAGAAATGAACGGCTAAGAAAGAAATACTAACATTCAATTTTCTCTATATTTGCAGAACCATTTGAAGAGTTAAATTGGCTGATTGTAAGAAACCTAAGCATAATTTCCAATGATGAAAGCTCAGATCCCACACACGATTTCTTATTTTCCTGTGCGCCAGCGTGTGGAATTAGGAAACTCTCTTGATACATTTAATTCATAAAAAGTTGGTGAGTCTTATCTTACATGGGATCGATTTTCCTGCGGTTGTTGCAGGGACACCGTGCAAGAAAAAGGTCCGTGGGGCCCGCCGCGATATTCGTGTGAAATCCGAGCAAGCAGATTGCGTAGTAACACACTACGCTCAGCCTACCGAGTAAACTCTGTGACGTCCACCATTTAATCCACTCTGTCCATCCATTTTACCAGATAATTTTAGGGCATAAGCCCAAAAATGAAGAATATGCAATGTTCAAATGGACCACAACATAGTAAAAAGTTGAATTTAACGTTTCCCTTCATCCATGTCTGTATGAACTTATAAACAGGTTTCAACAGTGGAAATCATTATCCTAACTGTTTCCCGTGGTATGATCTACTTGATCTTTGGATATGCTTAAGTTTCAGTTCAACACCTTAAATTAGATGGAAAAACGGATGGAAGGCATGGATAGACCACATACATTCAAGGTGGCCCAAAACGAGTTTACTCAGTGCGATAAGAGCATGCCGAGTAACTCAGTACGCAGGCCGATTTCGAAATCCAACCATGCATTTGCTCCAGCTCACTTGAGAACGTGAGCCCAAAAAATCAGTTCCGTCCAAAAATCGAGTGGGCCAGAATACGGAACAGCGGTGATGGAGAGGCCCACTAATGAAACCTTCTTGTGGCCCACCGTTATGTTTATGTACGATCCAAACCATTCATAAAGTGAGTCCCCACAAGGATGGAAACGGATTGGCCCCCTGCCACCAGCCAATGGCTGGTGGTCGGTTCTCTGTGGGCCCCACCATGATGTATGTGTTTCATCCATGCCTTACATCTATTTTTCTAGAGAATTTTATGGTATGAGACCAAAAATTAGGTATATCCCAATCTCAAGTGGACCACATTATAGGAAACAGTGGTGAATGAACATTGACCATTAAAAACTTTTTGGGGGACATAAAAGTTTTGGATCAAGCTGATCTTTGTTTTTTCCCTTCATCTACGTCTGTATGACCTAATCAACAGATTGGATGTCAAATAAACAGTACATTGGGACTTAGGAGGATTTTAATGGTGGATATCTAATCACTATTGTTTTCCTGTGGTGTGGTCCACTTGAGATTTATATTCTTCTCATTTTTGCCACAAAGTCCGAAAATGATCTGTAAAAATGGATTAATGGAATGGATGAAACACATACATCATGGCGGAGCCCACAGAGCAATGACCATCGGCCACGGGGCTGGTGGTAGGGGGAGTAGCCAATCCGCTCTCCACAAGGATGAAGTGAAAAACAAAATATCGATCTTGTCCAGAACTTCGGAGGGACCAAGAAGATTTCAGTGCTAGGCAAGTCCATCATTTTTCCATGTGGTATGTCTCACTTGAGTTTTGGATGGCATTAGTTTTTTCATCAGGTCCTTGCTTGAAGTGGCTCAAGTCATGGCAGTTGTGGATGCCACACGCAAATATCACGGTGGGCCCACACAAGTTTTGGTTCCATGTGATCTTCGTGGGCGGAAGTGGATCGCGTGGTCAGTCACTACGTTTAGCGTATTAAGTAAACTCTATGAGGTCCATGATTTTTGTATTTTATTCGCTCGATCCATTTTCTTTTAGTAGATGATTTTAGGGCTTTATATAGAAAAAAAAAATAGAAATATCTACCATGCTCAAATGAACGACATCATAGGAAATAATTGAATAAAACGTCTACAGTTGGAAATTTCTTGGGGGCTATACAAGTTTTAGATCAAGCTTATATTCGTGGTTTCCCTTCAGCCATGTATATTTGAATCTATGATCCTGTGGAAATCATCATCCCCCCGTGTTTCCACTTATCTTTAGATATGCTTTAATTTTGTACTCAACGTCTTAAATTAGATAGAAAAATAAATGGACAGTACTCTTAGACCACATACACTCAAGGTGAACCCAACTGAATTTACTCAGTACGATAATCAATATGATTTCCGTTCGGGATGGACCCATTCTCCAATGGAAGCGGATTTCATCATTTATAAGGATTTTGGGAGGGGCCCATTGCAATGCATGTGAGAAATCCATTCCGTCCATCCATTTTACTAACTCATTTGAGGACGTGTAATCAAAACTGAGGTGGATACAAAACTCAAGTTGGTCACACGAGAGGGAAAATTGGGAAAAGAATTTCCCACCGGTGAAACCTTACTGGGATCTACCTTGATATTTATATGCTATCCAAATCGTTTATAAGGGCAATCCCAATGGGATGAAGTGAAAACACGGCATGATACAAAATCTTCATGGCCATGAGAATGCTTCCACGGTGGTCACCAAATTCCCAATGTTTCCTTTTCTGTAGCTGACTTGATTGTTAGATACTTCTCAGTTTTGGTTGCACGTTGTAAAATGATCTCACAAAACGGATGGACGGGGTGAATTTCTCATAAACATCCCTGTGAACCCCACCCCTCATCCTTGCGCAGTAACTTCCTGCGGAGGGTTTGGCAGGAAATCCGAGTCCTTCTGTTTCCATTGTTCTTGACGAATGTTGCTGGCCGATGATCGGACGGTTCAGATGGTCCGGCCTAATGATTTAGCAGTCAGCTCAACAGACTTAAATAATACAGGTGGACCGTCGGATTTGACCATCAGCAATACTCAGAACTGGACTCGTGCAGCTGGTCTTTGATCTGACAAATGAGACTTTGACGCATTAAATGGGCAAAAAGTCACAAACCAAGTCCAGCGAGGTGGGTGAGACCCCTGACTGTGGGGCCCACTGTGATGTATATGACTACATCCACGCCGTCCATCCGTATTGAAAGATCATTTTACGGCAAAAAAAAAATGCAGTTGCAAATCCCAGATGGATCATAGTACAGGAAACAGTTGTGATTGACTATTAGAAACTTCTTGTGGGCCACAACTGCTTTGGATCAAGATGATATTTGTGTGGTCTCTTCGCCTACGTGTTTGTGACCTTATCAACCGGTTGGATGGCAAATAAACATTCCAGTGGAAGCCATGAAGTTTTTAATGGTCGGATTCAATCATGACTCTTTCCTGTAGTGTGGTCCGCCTAAGATTTGAGTCAGCTTCATTTTTTGTATCCTGTACTAAAATGAGCTTTCAAAATGGTTGGACAGTGTGGATCACCTAATCCAATGCCGGCATGGAACACCACGGCCCGTTACCCACGTACGGACGGACATGGGTGTTGGGGGCTTTGCTAAGTGAACAAGCAGGTACAATGATGCTAATGCACATGGGACCAGATGTGCCAGCCTGGCACATTGTTACAACATCTAATCCATTCATCAGATGCGTACCACCCTTTAGACGCTTTCATCCAAGAATTAGGTAGTCTAATTGGCAGATGGGCCCACATTTTAGAAAATAAATTTATGACTTGACTGGCGGTTTTTAACCGTCCATATGTTTCTGATATCACGACTAACCTACTGAATGGATTAGATTTATTGTAGTTGTAACATTTTGGATTTTCGTTAATTTGAATCACCAAAATCTTATACCTAACTTTGTGATCTATTAGTCGAGAGCGAAGATTTAGGTGACCCAACACTTATTAATCAAAATCACTGCAGTTTAATAAAGATCTACCTAAAATTAATGCTGTTTTTGTTCAATTACTTAGTTATTTTTGTTTAATTTTTAATGTTGTTATTTTTAAAACTACTCTAATTAATAATTATAAATTAATGTTATCCGCACCGTAGTTGAATGTGGGAACTCACCCACGTGTAATTTTACTAAGTTAATACACCAAGATTTGGGATTGAAATCTCTATACTTGAGTGCAGTAATGCAGGAGTTTTGACGAGGCCACTAATCCATTTCAGTGACAGATGAGCTAATTCTCACCAAACAAAGTTTCAGCTTGACTGATGTCGTTTAACAGACAGTGCCGACATGCTAAATGGATCATATTTATTTTTAGGGGAGAATATAGATAGGAATCGTACTGAGTTATTTATTAGTAAGCTTCATCGTACTGAGAAAACTCTGTTGGGTCCTGTGATTTATCTAAGCCGTCCGTTGTTTTCAGCTTATTTTATGGATTGAGTTACAAAGCTCAAATAAAACACACCACAGGAAAAACTGAGAATAATAAGATTTACAGTTGAAACCTTCCCAAGACCCATAGTAATGTTTATTAATCATCTAAAATGTTTATATGATCACTAGGACATGAACGAAGTGGAAACACAAATTTCAACTTGATCCAAAACTTCTATGGCCCATCAAAAAATTTCAATGATAGACGTTTAATTCATACTTTTACCTATGGTGTGGTCCACTTGAAATTTGGATATGTTTCATTTTGAGATAAATCCTAAAATTATATGATAAAATCATGTACAGAGTCGATAAAGATATATAAATAACGTTGGAACCACGGAGGTTACTAGCATGCTGATCGTACTAGGTTATTCCGTACACGTGGTTTGCGTCCTACCCCGTCTCCGGCTGGGAATGGACAGTAGCTTTGAGCGGCCACCTTGATGTATGTGTCTTATCTACACTGTTTATCCATTTTTTTCGTATCATATTAGACAATAAGCCCAAAACAGATCAAAGGCTTAAGTGAGCTACGTAATGGGGATTAAACTCTTACAATTGAAAAGTTCATAGTGGCCACCGGAGTATTGAATGGAGCTGATATTTGTGTTTACTATTCATCCCTGTCTTTTTAACTTTATCAATATGTTGGATGGAAAATAAGCATCACGGTGGGACCTAGAAAAGTTTCAACGGTAAGAATCATGATCACCGCTGATTCCTGTGGTGTGGTCCACTTGAGTCTTTGATCTACCTAAATTTTAGGTTGGTTTTCTAAAATGATAGAAAAAAATGGATGGACGGTGTGGATAAGACCCATACGTGACGGTGGCCACTCAAAGTTCCTGCCCGATCCCAGCTGGAGACGTGCGGGGGTAGGACGCAATCCGCGTCCTCTTTTCGATGGCTTGCGTATCTCACTTGTCATGTGGGCCGGAGCATTAGCATTACCATACACGCGTGTGGGATTAGCCAATCTCGTTGTTTGATTGATGACCCAGTGTATATACTTGACATCCGGTCGATCTCGTCCGTTCAAGTTACAGGACATAATCTAAATATCATACAAATGGATGCTGCTTCTCCCATTTCAGAATGAAACCATCGGATCCAGTCGGACGGTGCTCAGGCCATAGAGAAGTTTGTGGTGGCTCTATTTAGATGAATTTGACAGAAATTATCAAATCCATTGGGTGGGCCACACCATCTAGGACAACCAATAGGTGGGGTATTATTCTTAGTTTCGTCCATGAATGGTTTAATTAAAGAAATCTAACGGACTACATTAATCACAAAAAAAAAAATAATAATAAAAATAAAATAAAATAAAAAAATCCATTTGATGGACAGTAATATCATGTCTCAGTCAATCTGATTTTTGGGTCAGTCCTTATCTAATAAGTTCCACAAAACATAGACGGTCTGGATTGAGATAAATGTACACCATATAAAACTACTTAAATAGCTGTGCACGGTTAATCATACTCTCGCAGTAATCAAGCATTCTAACCAAAAAAAAATTAAAAAATTAAAAAACATCAGCCGAGCCAGAAGGGTAAAACGAAGCCATATGGCTCGGCTAAGGTTACATCCTTACCAACCGCACGTCCACTACTGTGCCCATGTGGGCAATCTGCAATCCATGTCCCTGAAAGACACGTGTCTTGTTTTTATTGATCAGGTAAAAACGTGTGAGCATATCAGAGGGATGATGACGTCTGTCTCCACGTGTGCAGTTTAGGTAGAGGACAGTGTATAAATCAACGCTTACTACAAGATGATGGCCCACTTGAATAATAATACAATCGGTCGTTACTCGTTATGCAATCATGTGCCTGGAGTCCAACTCTCTCTCTCTCTCTCTCTCTCTTCTCTCTCTCTCTCTCTCTCTCTCTCTCTCTATATATATATATATATATATATATATATATATATATATATATATATATGGCATTTCAAATTTGAGATGTTGTGTACAGGGCTGGGCATCAGTCTGAGTCGGATCGGATTGGGCTCAACTCGGACCGATCCGAAATACCATTGGCTTAACCCGAATCCGATCCGATCCGGTACCGAGTCTAGGTCGCCTGACTTGGACCGAACCTAAAACTCATTGGACTGATCCGATCCGAGTCCGACTCGGTCAGGAAAACCGAGTTGGATCGGATTGGGCACAATTCGGATCGATAAAAATTTAAAACTAGTTTTTAAAATTTTAAAACAATAAAAAATATTTTAAAAAGTTTAAATATTACTTAATATTTCCAGACTGGATCGGATCGGTCCGAATCGGATCCAATCGGATCGGGTCAAGCCCAACACGAACCCGACCCGAAAAAAAATCAGATTTGGATGGGCCTACCTGATCCGCACCGATCCAGCCCGTCAGATCTGTTCGAATTGGGTCGGATGCACCGGATCGGACCCAATTTGCCTAGCTCTAGTTGTGTAGGATGAAGCTGCAATTCTGACAAGTGCACTTAGATTTTGAGTTGTGATTTCAGCCTATGATACCCGTTACACCCGGCCCGACTTGGCGTTGATTTGACTCATCGACTTGCTACTTGTGACTCGATCAGACTTAGTCCAAATCAAACTGAGACTCGGATCAAATCAGGCATGCTAGGCTCGATATTAAGATTAAGGTCGTGTTTGCTAACGTTGAATTTTTGCACTTAACATGGGGAAAGTTTTCCGTGTTTAGTGGTGTTTGTTAATGCGTTGTTAACGCGGAAGACGGAAAGTGCTAACGCGGAATGCGCTCCATGATTTTTCATTAAACAAAAAAATTTTGCTTCCAACAGTACCCCTTTTCAAGTTACTACAGAAATTTTTTCTTTTAAATGGTTTGCGTAATACAAAATCAACCTTTAACCTGTGAAACTTTTTTATGCCCCACCATGATTTATGTGTTTGATCCACACCGTCCATCAACTTTTTCAGATAATTTAAGGTGTGATCCAATAAAAGAAGCAAGTCCAATGATTAATTGGACCATAAGGTGAAGATTGAACGTCCACCGTTAAAAACTTCTTGAGAACTAGAGAAGTTTCAGATCAAGCAGATATTTGTGTTTTCACTTCATCCACATCTACATGACCTAATGAATAGGTTGGATGGTAAAAAAACATCACAGTGGCCCTTAGAAAGGTTTCAACAATGGATGTTATTATCACTGTAGCATCCTTTGGTGTGGCTCACTCAAGCTCTGGACCTGCTTCATCTTTCATATTAAAAATTAAAATAATACAAGAAAAACAATAAACGGCTTAGATAAAACACTTACATCACGGTGGGCCCTACAGATCTCTGCTTGGACCGTCCGGACGAGGTAGGACGTGTTCCGCATTTGAAGCTGATTTGGGAGCCTGCGGCGGATTGGGATTTGGAAAGCGGATTGGCGGGTGTATTGACGTCAGCAAGTTGTGGGTCCCATCATGACTTATTTGTTATATCCAAACCGTCCATCCATTTTTCGAGCTCGTCGTAAGGCTTGAGCCGAAAAATAAAACAAATTTAAAGAAAAACTGGACCACACTGCAAAAAGCAGAGGGGGATTGAACGTCTACCATTGAAACCCTTTTGGGGTCACAGAAGTTTCAGATTAATATGAAATTTGTTTTTTCTCTTCATACATATATTTTTGACCTTATGAATAGATTAGATGGAAAATAAACATTACGGTGGGACTTGTGAATTTTTTAACGGTGAAAATCATTATCCCGCTGCTATTTTGGTGTGGTCCATTTGAGTGTTGGATCTGCCTCATTTTGTGTTTATGCCTTAAAATAATCTGAGAAAAGGTATTGACAGTTTGGATGTAGAGATACATCACGATGGGCCCGCCCACAGAACTGCCCTCTCGGAGCTAGGGACGAGCGGGGTAGTAACAATCCGCGTCCTCGTACAACTTGTCGCTCGTACAGAAACAGATGGAAACAGATTGGCTACTCCCCTCTACCGTGGTCGTTGCTTTGTTAGCCCCTCCATCGCGGACCACAAATCCAGTGGACACCCAGAATTAGAATCTGACACTTGTCAAATGCACCCCACCAATGCCAGAATTGGAATCTGGCACTTGCAAAGAAAACCGAGAGACCAGGCTTTCCAGCCGTCGGATTTCTTCCAAATTTACGGTGAAGGTCTAATGTATTTTTCTATGCCCGTCCACAAAATCTGGGACCCGATCGTGGCACGGTGACCGTTGATCGCAAACCGGACCCGTACGATCAAACCCCATAGTCGATCATCCGTTTGTTCTCAAACTTTGCATGACCTCTCATCGGGCCATAAGGCACCTACACACCAAGTTTGGTGGCCAGAGGGGTGTTAGGGCCTCCCCAATACCAATAGGGAGTCCTAGTGGTCTATTTTAGGAAATTTTAGAAGCTTGGGGCCAAAGGGCCCAACTCTAAGAAATAAAGCCCTAGCCCCTTATCTCATAACCCTCACCACAACCACCTTTGCCAAGGGAGAAAGAGAGAGCACGAGAGCAAGGAGGAGAGAAAGAGAGTGTGAAGGTGAGTAAGGTGGACCCTAGATCAAGGTGGGGCCCAAGGAAAACAAACCCCCACAACTCCCTACATCTTCTCCAAAAAGAATCCCTCATTCAAGACCGCCATTTTCACTCCGTTGATCATCTAGGTAAGATCCATCACCCATTTTCGTTGAAACCCTTGTGATGAGGGAGATTTACATGGAAACCTAACCTACAAATGTTGTTTTAGGGATCCCGGCCGTTCGACCCCAAATTCCACATCTCCCAGGTCGTTCCCAAGCCTTCAACGAATCCGAAGGTTCGGACTATTATCCTTAGGTGGTCTAGCACCAACTATACTATGAGCCTAATGATTTTGATTGATTGAATGATGGATTTGAAAATGCTAGAGAAAACCTAGGAATTGTATGTTTTGTTTGGAATTGCACGGAATGGTATGTTTGTTTAGTTCTCACATGATGTTTTTGCCTCTCACATGATTTGCTACAATGGTTGAGTATATGTCCATGTCTTGCTTGATTCCTCATATGATGTGCCCTATAACATGTATGAATCATTGATTCTTTTGCATTTTGGTTCTAAGGGATATAAGAAGTGCTTAACTTCCTCACCAACCCACACCACACACACCCACACCTTGTTCGTGATATTGATTAGCTTTGCTTGCTAGGAGAAATTGGAATTGTATATTGAGAAAAATGAGAACATGATATTGTGTATGCTAGTTGATACATTGATAGTTGGCATGTTATAGATCACCATCCAAACCTTTGGGTTGGTCAGGAATATGAAGAAGTGAAGGTGGTCCCGCTGGTAGGACTACCCTGAGGCTAAACCCATAGATTTGGGCGGTTGCGTATGGGCGGCAGTAGTTCGATACATGGGCCTCTTGTGCTCGATGTCGTTCCGTCACGTGGACGCCTGACTCGTGCTGTCTAGCCTATTTACTGTCCAATCCTATTTGTTAACCATGTTTGCTCACTTATGTATGGAATCTGGAACACCTCATCACCGTTGTCGCCCATCGATAACGAATTGAATATCGGTCCACAGTCTCGTGAGCCGAGTATGGTGGAATGGGACACTGTGTCCGAGCTGTCGTCCTACGCTGGGGTGAAGCCCCTCCCCGTAGTGACCGCCAGCGATCCCTTCCTCTCGGCACTCCCCATGTGCTTGGAGTCGGGGATGGGGAACCCGACGGGATCAAGGATCGCGGGGTCTCGACTTCACAGGTTGGGGGCCTTGGCCTCGCAACCAGATTAGGGCATTGATACGTGGGGTGTACCAGATTCCGAAACCTGCTGGATGAATGGATTAACTAAGAACTCGGCTAACACTATCATCGTATCGCACTAGTTAGGTTGGCGACTCGGCAGTCGAGGTCGCAATGAGGGAGTGTTGTCATATGCAAGCGTGAGATGGTGTCACTTGAGAGAGTATTGTAACGAGGGCATGCATCATATCATCTATCATGCATATGCCTTAATAAGATTAGTTAGGTGTTTGTGAATGATTGTTTTTTATTAAGTTAATAAATATAATTGATGTCTGTTACAACTTAAGACTAATAGCACCCACTGAGTTGATCACTTATTCTCACTCTAGGACGGTGTTTTAAAACACCAACCAGACTCTTTGATAATTGCAGGTAGCGATGAGTTCGAGAAGCCTGACGACGCGAGTCTTGACGAGGAGGATGAGCTGTCTTACTTCCAGCTGATGAGTGGCTCTCCATCAGCTTGATAGGCAGAATTTGGATTGCTGAGCAGTGGGCTCAGCTCTATTCTTCTTGGACATATCATTCTTTTTGTGGTTTTGTTGGGTAACGCCTTATGCGATCCATTTATATTTTTGGACCTGTATATATACTAGATCTCTTTCATTTCAGTAGACTTGAGTGGTGATGCTTCATATTTCAGGAAATTCCAGGCTGCGCATTAACACTCGGAACTCGGGAGTCAAGTGTATGCACAACCCTCGATTTTTAGGGCGTTACAGTTCATTTTAGGACATAAGGCCAAAGATGAATCATATCCAATGCTCAGGTGGGTCGAAAACATGATAACTAAATGTCCACAGTTGAAATATTCGTGAAGCCACTGAAGTTTTGAATCATGTTAATATTTGTGTTAACACCGTGGAAGGACGTTTCTTAGGTGGTTTGTTCGAAATAGGTGGGGTCCACCCTTGGTACTTTTCAGAGGATCCACTCCTTTCATCATGTTGATCGTATCATATAAATCCACATGCTCAAATATGGGGCTGATCTGAGTTTTTGGTGGGCCACACGCTTAACGGATGCGCGGACAATACTCACCGTTATAACCAAAATCCACTTACCACGTACGCTTGGTGCCATGCATGCATATCTATTTACAAATTTGTCATTTAATTCCCAACCAACTTCTAATGTTTGTTTTGTCGGAATGCACTGTCCAATTACTTTGAAATTGGGCAGGTATTCTCCGTTTTTCGTGCTCTTTCCATGGGTCAAGTTTGGGCTCCGATCTCCCAAGGATGACTAAGATGCTCATTTAGTAGTTGATACACTCCGAAATAATTTCTTTATAATGTAAAGCATTTCCAAACAAGAGAAATAGGGGCAAATGTGTCAAATTAATATATTTCAGACATATCAGATGTTTGTTAACAAATGGATTATTTCTAATTGAGTACTTAACTTTCAGACTACAGCCATAGTTACCGAACAAGTTTTTTGACTTCAGATTTCAGATTCAACTTCAAATTTCAGATTCAAGCTTTAGATTTCAAATTTAACAAACGGAGCCTAAGTCAAGTTCAAGATAAGTCTTTTTCAAAACAAGATTGAGTCAAGTCTGCCGAGCTCTAGAATATCTCAGTCCTCACAAAGTGAGGAGTCATCCTAGCCAATAACCATTGATCAGATGGACCCCAGTACAGGATGGTTTGGGGAAAGTATAATTGTCAGTTGGCCAATAAGAACCCTTCAAGTGGTGGTTTGTTCATGGACGGCTGAGAAAAGGGATACTACAAAGGGTCCGTATTAGGAGAAGGCCAATGGTTGGATGGGTAGGATTGTCCAGAAAATCCCCACGTTTAGCAGAGTCGGGCTTGGTACGCAAGTCCTCAAAATTATACACGTGGCAAACATTTACTGAAATTGGCAACGGTGGGGTCCACAGTAGGTCGGTTTAGTTTGACTTAACATCCACCGTGTATACACTTTCTGAGTGCCTGTGCATCAAGCATCATACTCTACGGAGTATCAAATAAGTCCGGCGGGGATGATCCAAAAGTCAGGTAGGCCACACCACAGGGAGAGTTGGGATGAGGACACCCACCATTAAAATATTGCCGATTGTGTGGGGCACCATTGTGTATATACGCCATGCAATCCGTACATCATGGGACCCCCTCCGGGACCAAGGGACGCCCCAAAAATTAAGCCATCTCGAAGCTAAGGTGGGCCACACCACGTGAAGGTACGGTTTTATGCATGATTGTCTCACGTGTGACCTACATGAACGTTGGATGGCCCTCATTGTTTGGCCACATTGAGAACTTGAGATGGTGCACCTGATGGATGGGACAGATCTCATCCACGTTGTCGTCACGTGCCTATCAGTTAATTTAAAAGCCTTTTCTTTCTGTACGGCTCTTTTCCCAAGAAACCACGTTGTGCATGTGATGCAATAGACGGTTAAAGAAGAAAATAAAAGGAACGATCCACCACTAACAAAAATGAGAGAATCGTTGGACTCTTGGATCTTCAATCTCGGAGAGATTTCTGGTGCATGAGTAGTGCACGTTGCGATCCACCGTACGAACGGTTTGGATCATAGAATCATGGCCCCTGAGAACGACGCGGATTTCTGCGGAAGCCTTTCCCGGAAGTTCCTGCGCAAGGATGCTGGGTTGGGTCCACATGATCTTTTTGAAAAATCCACCCCGTCCATCTGTTTTTCAAGCTCATTTCAGGACACGTAACCAAAAATGAGATGGATCCAAGGCTCAAATGGGTCAGACGAGAGGGAAATTTTGGAAAAAAAATTTCTACCGTTGAAACCTTCCTTGGCTCCACCTTAATGTTTATATGCCATCCAAACCGTTTATAAGGTCATTTCCACTGGGATAAAGTGAAAATACAAAAAAAAAAAAATAAAAAAAAAATAATAATAATAATAAATAAATTATCCTGATACAAAAATTTTATGGCAGTCAGAATGTTTCAACGATTCTCACTGAATCCCCACTGTTTCCTCTCATGTATCCCACTTAAGTTTTGGATCCACGTCATTTCTATTCGCATGTCCTGAAATGAGCTAGTAAAATGGATGGACGGAATACATTTCTCACAAACATGGCGGTGGGCCACCCGGCATTGTTGTGCAGGAACTTCCTCCGAAAGCCTTTCGCAGGAAATCCGCGCCTGTAAAAACCCTCTCGGCAGAGGAACGGATTGACTACTCCCCCTTCCACCAGCCAATGGGTAATGGTCGGTGCTACGTGGCCCCGCCATGATGTATGTGTTTCATCCATGCCATCCATCTATTTTTTCAGATCATTTTATTGTAGAGGATCAAAAATGAGGTATATCCCAGTCTCAAGTGGACCACATTACAGGAAACAGTGTTGAATGAGCTTCAACCATTAAAAACTTTTTGAGGGCCATAAAAGTTACGGATCAAGCTTATATTTGGTTTTTCCCTTCATCTGGGTCTGTATGACCTAATCAACAGATTGGATGTCAAATAAACAGTACAGTGGTCCTTAGGAGGATTTTAATGGTGGATATCTAATTGCTTATGTTTTCCTGTGGTGTGGTTCGCCTGAAATTTATATTCCTATCATTTTTGGTATAAAGCCCTAAAATGATCTATAAAAATGGATAAACGGCATGGATGAATCACATACATCATGGTGAGGCCCACATAGCACCGACCATTAGCCACGGGGCCGGTGGCCGGGTGAGTAGCCAATCCGTTCCCGACAGATAGCGATGGACTCAGTTTGGCTAGTGACGCTGCCACCAGCTTGGTGGCTAATGGTCGGTGCCATGTGGACCCTACCATGACATGATATATGTGTTTTATCCACGCTGTCCATCCATTTTGAAAGATAATTTTAGGGCTCGATCCAAAAAATGAGGTAGATCTAAATCTCAGGTGGACCACACCATGAGAAAACAGTAATGATTAAATGTCCACTATTAAAAACTTCCTGTAGCCCACTGTAATAGTTATTTGACATCTAACCTGTTGATTAGGTCATACAGACTGGGAGAAAGGGAAAAAATATATATCATCATGATAAACTTTTGTAGCACCCAAGAAGTTTTTAGTGGTGTTTGTTTAATCAACATTGTGCGGCCCACTTGAGATTTGGATCAACCTCATTTTTGGGCTGATACCATAAAATGATCTTGAAGAATGGGTGGACGGAATGGATGTAACAAATACATCATGGTGGGCCCACATAGCACCGACCAATAGTCAGCCGAACCGTTTCCCAGATAACATTATATTCTTATTAAACGAGCCGTCAAAAACATCTTTAAAAGATTTCAGAATCTGACTCTTCCCAAGAAATAGGACCCCTGCGTAAAACACCCAAGTCTGATGGGCAAGCATATTCTATATGTAAAATCCACTCCGTCCATCAGTTTCTATCCTTGATCTTAGATGGCGAGGTAAAAAAATTAGTAAGATCCACACCTTAGATGGGCCACACCACAAGGAACGACAGGTAGGGATGAAAACCATATGTTTTTACATGGTGGCACCATGATATCTTCCATCAAACACGCTAGTCAGGTGTAAATCACATGGATGAAGAGAATATTAAAAAATAAAAAAAACAAGAGCCTGATAAAAAAAAAAAAATCTCGGGAAAGACCATCTTGGGAACTTACGTGCTTTGGGAGCAATTTTACACTGCTCCCATTAGTTTGGCCCATATGAGTTTTTAATCTGGATTCTATATTAAACGTACGTTGCCAATAGATCTTCTCATCAGATTGATGGAATGGATATTACATATACAGAATGGTGGACCCCACAAAGCATGAGACGTCGTTAAAGAGATAACTACTCCGAATAGGCCTAAAATTCGTAATTAATAGTAAAATTCTAAATGTAATAAAAATTCTAATTCTAGTATAATTCCTTTAAAGCTTAATTTTTAAAAATAAAATTTTAAAATAAACTTATCTTAAAAGAGTCCTGAAGAAAATCTAAAACTCTCGAATAATAAAATATTACAAAAATTAAAATGATTAAAAATAAAATTTTCTTTTATTTTGTTTGTTTTTTTAAAAAAATTAATTTATTTAAATTTTTTACTTTTGAGTTGAAGATGCGTTTTGGACAAATGCAGCCAACTTTGTGGGTCGTTCACCTCAAATGGTCCGGTACAAATGCAACCAACATCGCATGATGATAGCCGAATCAATTTACTCTCTACCTTCTTTTGGTCCAGCCATACTACGAATGTATTAGTGCCAAGTATTACAAGAGATTAGGTGGCATGGAATTGTACGTCTCATGCAAATTTCATTCATTTTGTGTTAGATAATACAAAGAAGGATTATGTTAACCTCGGTATCATACGTTCCAATGTCAACTGTGGATATTTTAGGATTTTAAGGCCCTGTTTGGGCAACGGGATTAGAAGGGATTGGGTGGGATTGTTTTCAAAAAAACATCATTAATACCCATGGCAGGGATTGTCCCCTGATTCCATGGGATTACATTAATGCTCTGCTTTGTTGGTAATACGGTGGTACATTAAATGGATATACCCACCATCATTTGAAATTATCAGAATAACACACATGTATTATATCTAAACTGTTTATTTGTTTTGTAACCTCATTTTATGGTATGGGCCGAAAAATGATGTAGATCCAAAACTTATGTGACCCCAAAGAAGTTTTCAACGGTATGTATTCAATCCCCATTACTTCCAGTGGTGGGTTCACTTGAGCTTTAGAATTACCTGATTTTTGGCCCATGCTCTAAAATAATCTCAAAAAATGGGTGGCCGGTGTAGATATAACTAACACATCAGGGTGGGACCTACGCAACTTGTTAGCATTGAATGAAATTGGCACGGGACCGATGCAATTCCATCCGATCTAATTCCAAACTTTTCCAAACATGGAGTGGAATTGGCACGGAACCAGATGAATCCAATCCCACGTAATCCCTTCTAATCCCGTTGCCCAAACAGGGCCTAAGTGGATTTTGAAATCCATCATAGCTGTGGGCATGTTGACACGTGTTTTATCTACCTTGTTTATCCATACGTATATTTTACACGTGACATTCAAAATACATATATATACACACATTCAAAATACATATACACATTCACTTTTTTAGACGATCATTTTAATGCATGAGCTCAAAAATAAGTAAGATCCAAAAGCTCATGTATACCACACCTCATAAAGTCAGTGGGGTTGAACGCCTACCTTTAAAAACTTTCTGGATGGACGTAGGGATAAAACACATTCATCATGGTAGGCTCACAGCACCGACTAGCACTACCAGCACTGAGACCTCGTACCGGAGGGAAGCTGATTGTGTAGCGAGTAACAACGCTAAACTCTGTGAAGTCCACCATAATTTATGTATTTCAACGGCTCTGTCCATCCATTTTATCAGATATTTTCAGTGTTTGAGCCAAAAAATAACCATATATAAGGTTCAAATGGACAACACCACAGAAAACAGTTGATTTGAACTTTTACTGTTGAAAATTTATTGGGGGCATGGAAGTTTTGAATCAAAGCTTATATTTGTGTTTTCCCTTCATCCATGTCTGTATGATCTTATAAACAGGTTGGATGGCAACTAAATATTACTATGGGGCCTAGCAAGGTTTAAAGGTCTACTGTCTCTTGTGGTATTATCTACTTATATTTGGATATGATTTAATTTTGTACTCAACCCCTTATATTAGATGAAAAAATAGATCAATAGTGTGGATAGACCACATACATTTAAGGTGGGCCAACTGAGTTTACTCCGTGTATAATAAGAGCGTACTGAGTTACAGAGGTATCACCGCCGAATTGGATTCCTCACCGATCATCATGATATTCATCCCATCCTCACTTTTTCGTTGAGACGTGGCCGACTTTGGTCTTGGACCCGCCTCATTATTTGGGTTGGCATCCTATGATGTGGCTGTCCTAAATAATGGATGACATGATATTCATCCCATCCTCACTTTTGGCTGAGATGTGGCCCACTTGGGTCTTGGACCCGCCTCATTATTGGGTTGGTATCCTATGACGTGGCTGTCGCAAATAATGGACGGACATGATATTCATCCCATCCTCACTTTTTGTTGAGGTGTGGCCCACTTGGGTCTTGTACCTGCCTCATCATTTGGGTTGGCATCCTATGATGTGGCTGTCCCAAAATAATGGACGGACATGATATTCATCCCATCCTCACTTTTGGCTCAGATGTGGCCCACTTGGGTCCTGCACCGGCCTCATTATTTGGGTTGGCATCCTATGACATGGGTGTCCCAAATAATGGACGGACTGGACATCACACACATGATAATGGTGGTCCTACTTAGCCTTAGGAAAGTAAATTACGGCCTTAAATTGGTGCTTGCCAGGCTAACAAGTGAAATATCAATGGCACAGAGGATCAGTGCCAACTGACAAACAGATGGTCTTTTGAATAGAAATCCAATCCGTCCAACAGATTGGGCCCACCACCGAGAACTGCGGATATAAAATTCTAATTGACCCGCTTATCAAGTTGTTCACACTACAAAAAAACAACAGGTACCCGTTGATCAGATTCAAAGTGATGCGGCTCACTTCGTACGTGGATCAGGCTGAATTTTATGTGAACTGATCTTTACCGTGGACTTACTTTCTCTACGGGCTGGATTATTTAAATACACATACATTAGTACTCATCTTCTAGTTGGACTGTAATTTAGCGGTCCAACTAGCTGTATGTAAGCATGTATGAATAAAAGTAAGTCCTTTTCGGCAGTAGACTGAAAACCTCTTTCCTATGACCTGCTTATAGTTTTCTCGAATAGAGATTAAACCACCTGCGGTTACTTTAGTATACGAATGGACTTGAATATTTTTGTATTGGCGGAATTGCCCTCACTTTATCGCAATGGTAGGCATATTAACGGGCTGGGCTTAGGTATGAAAAATCAGAATTTTAAATAGAGTTGGGCATCGAGTTGAGTTAGACCGAGTTAGGGTTGACCCGACTTGATCCGGTTTTGAAAAATGTTTGACCCGAACTTGGCCCGGCTCGGTATTGAGTCCGGCATGCCTAACCTATTCTGAGTCTATATGCCCTGGACTGATCCGGATCATGACTGAACCGGTCAAAACTACTGAGTCGAGTCAAGTTGGCACTGAGTCGGATCGAGAGATCAGGGGGAGAGAGAGAGAGAGAGAGAGAGAGGGTGGCTGCCGGATTTGGAAGAGGAAGAGGATGAGGGAGGGAGAGAGAGAGAGAAAGAGAGAGATTGGGTTCGGATCGGGGTCGAGTGTGACTGGTAAGTTTAGAAATACTTAAAAATTGGGGTGTACACACACACACTCTTGAATCCGAGTCGAGTATAATCGGATCGAGTTTTGAGTTGAGTCGGGTCGAATTACTGGGTAACTCGAACTCAACTCTGTTTAAGTTTGGATTGGATGAAGCCTACTCAGTTCAAACCCACTCAGCCATTCAGTTCAAATCGAGTTAGGTCCAAACGAGTTAGACAAGTGCAGTTAGTAGAGTTTAGTCATCCCGTGCACATCTCTAATTTTAAATAGGGCTGGCCGTTGCGTTGACAGCCATACGCATTGGGCAATCTCTCATCGTTGCCTTGGTTCATGGGTGTGCCACATTAACCCCCATCTGTTTTCCCAGCTCATATGTAAAAAATCCATCCCGTCCATCTGTTTTCCCAGCTCATTTTAGTGTACAAGCATAAAAATGCACCAGATCCAGAGCTCAAAGTGGGACTCATGATAGCTCCAAGATTATTCAACAGTGGACGTTCAATTCCCACTGTTTCCTATTGTTTGGCCCACTGGAGCTTGGTATTGACCTTAAATTTTTGACCCATGACATATAATGTGTGGGAAAAACAGATAGACAAGGTGGATTTTTCGAAAACATCCTGTGGCCCCACGAATGTTTTAACTGTGAGCTTTTAATCACCATTGTTTCATGTTGTGTGACCTACTTGAGCTCTGGATCAGCTTCATTTATCCTGCCATGCCCTAAAGTGAGGTGGCAGAACAGATGGACGGAGTGGATTGGTCAGAAACATCATGGTGGCCTCACCAATGGTCGAACAACCATCATCATCCGTGGACTTAATCTCATGTTGATTGATATTGATTCTCGTGCTAACCAAACCCTGACCAGACCATAGGTGGAAATCACTCTGA
Source organism: Magnolia officinalis (assembly GCA_021015155.1). NCBI lineage: Eukaryota > Viridiplantae > Streptophyta > Magnoliopsida > Magnoliales > Magnoliaceae > Magnolia > Magnolia officinalis. The sequence continues at coordinate 58,598,909 of JAJHSJ010000015.1, forward strand.
TGTTTGTGAGAAATTTACCTGTCCATCTGTTTTTCAGCTCATTTTAGGGCATGGGCCTAAAACCCAAATGATCCAAAGTTTAAAATTGGACTAGGATGGCCTCTAGATGTTTTAACAGTGGGGGTTCCATCCAAAATTTTTTTGTAGGGTGGCCCACTGGAGCTTGATATCTATCATTTTTTTTTTAATTTTTTTTTTTGGCATAAGCCATAAAATGAGCTGAAAAACAGATAGACGAAGTGGATTAGTAAAAAATATCAATTTATCAATTGACCAGATGAATATTTCAACTATGGACATTTATATATTCTCCATTTTTCATGTTTGGTTAGCCAACTCAAACTTTAGATACGGCTATTTTTAGGTCCATGTCCTAAAATAAGGTGCCAAAACATCATGGTGGGCCCCCACATAGGTCGAGCAATCCTCCCCTCCGGATTTAAATGTCCATCAAACCTCTCACTTCACATTAACTCCAACTGTATGTTAGGCCCACCTTGATGTTGATGTTTGTGAGGAATCCACCCGTCAATCAATTTTGCCAGCTCACCTTAGAGCAAGTACCCAAAAATGAGTCAGATGTGAAGCCCCACGATGACCTCAAGATGCTTCAATGGTAATAATTCAATATTACTATTTTTTTTATTTTTTAGCTCACTTGCGCTGCATACATACTTCATTTTTGGGCTGACTCCTTAAAATGAGCTGAGGAAATAGTTAGAAGTGGAATTGTCATAAACATCCTTTGATCCCATGAATGCTTTGGCCGTTGGCATTCAATCCCTACTCTTTCCTATTCGTTGGGCTTACTTAAGATTTGTATCAGCCTCATTTTCATCCAGTGCCCTAATATCAGAGGGCAAATTCAATGGACGGGGTGGATTTTTCATTTTGTAGCCCATGCCCTAAAATTTTGCAATGCAGGAGTTGGACTTGCATTCCTGCACAATCTGTCCTCAAGTGGCAGAGGAAAGGTTGATGGAGCGGAAGGGAGGTTTCAACGGTGGGCATCATTGTCCTCAAGTGAGGTCTACTTGAGCTTTGGATCTGCCTATTTTTTGGTTCATGCTCCAAGTGATATGATAAAATGGATGGACGGTGCGGATATAACACAAGTATTATGATGGGGCCCACAGAACTTTGCCACCTCAATACATTACTAGGTTGGTGATCTCTTATACATTGTAATCCTAGTCCTTCTGAATCGTGGTATTAGCGTGGATGAGCACCAAGCTCAGTACAACACTGAAAAATCAATCTTATCTGTTCATTAGGTGGCCTTAAAAAAAAAAAACAGTTAAAGTAAAATAATGGCAATTGCATATGCTCATCAGCTAAATTCATGGCAAGGATCTGGATCCACCATTGCCACGTGATCGGTGGATGTTAGTTAAAAAGAGATGTCCATACAATCAGCACCGTCCATGTGGACCACACCTATCTTCATGCATAGACGTGTTCATGTGGCCTCCTCTTTCCTCTTGCGTCTACAATCGATGAGTCCACTCAAATGCGGCCTAAAGGAAGGGTAGTATTGTCATTTGGCAAAGATAAAATCGAAAGTGGCATGAAATAGTAATATCTATGACCAACCGGGGGTAAAATTTACTGACTCCATCTGTTAAGCATTCGCCAGTATAAGCGGCCGCAAGACCTATTCGAAATAGGTGGGCGGTTTTGTGAAATAGTTTAAAAGCCGAGCTTTTCGGTCTATAGCCGAAAAGGCAGTCGGCCATTTAATAATAAACGTTTTTATGGTGCACGTCAAATTCGTTTGGACTTGGGTGGATCTGAGGTGGGTGTATCCCTGTGGGGCCTACCCTGATTTATGTAACTTACATCCACACGGTCCATCGGTTTTTACAGGTCATTTCAGGGCAATACCAAAAATGAAGCAAATGGTAAATCTAGGTGGACCACGCTACAATAAACAGTGGTAATTGACTATTAAAAGCTTCTTGTGGGGCACAAAAGTTTAAGATGATATTTAAGTGGTTCACTCGTTCAGGTCTGTCACCTTGTAAATATGTTGGATGGCAAATAAACATTTAGATGGCCTCCAGGAAGTTTTTAATGGGGATTTGGATCTGCTTTACTTATAGGATAATGATTTTAAATGATTTTTCAAAACCAACGGACAGCGTGGATGTGAGTCAAATATATCACAGTGGGCCCAGAGTCAACGGTGGACCTTTTTTGTTTTTACGCACCCCCACACCGTAGCGGGATTTCACCACCTATGGATACTCGAACCCTTGACCGGATGTTGAAACTCCTAAGAGTCTACCACCCAAGCAAGAGTAACGATCAAACGGAGAGCATGGTCAAAGGCTCAAAGCATGGTCAAAACACTCCGTTGCGATTGAATTGGCCCGACTCACCAGAGTCGGGTGACTCAGGGTACCGAAAAGGATTGGGTCCTATTGACTCCGAGTCGACTCGGACGAGTCGCATGATCTTAAAACCATGCTCGAGATCTTTATTAGAGCATGGACAAGAACTGCATGTCCGTCAAAGGGTGTGGGACCCACTAAAGTCGAGATTTTCTCACCCAAACCATTCTCTAGGTATTGTTTTTGGTGTAAATCAAAATCATCAGATTTTCTGCAGTACACACTGCACTCGTCCGGAAAACTGCCCTTGCCCTAATGTCCAAAAGGTGATTTTTGGTTGTAATGTGTGTTCTACGTTTGAGATCCAAACCATTCATTAAATGCATCATCATGAGAAAGAGCTTCCTTGAAATTAAGCCACATTGGATAACAGCCGGGCCACGGTCGTGGACATCATCTTGGTGAAGATTCAACGTACCTGATGAAGCACACAATGGAGAGATTGGGAAGTGGATTGTGTGGTGTGCCACACACCACCAACGTTGTTGGTGTATTGACATCACCAAGTTTGTGGGGCCCACTATGTTGAATGTGTCATATCCGCACTGTTCATCCATTTTGTGAGATCATTTTAAGGCATGGATCAAAAAATGAAACCGATCCAAATCTCAAGTGGACTACACCATTTTTATAAAAAAATAATATATATATATAGTACGGATTGAGCACCTACCATTGAAAGCCTGTTGGGCGCCACAAAAGTTTTCGATCAAGGATCTGCCTCTTTTATTTTTTATTTTTTATTTTTTGTCTATTTCCTAAAATGATATTGTAAAATGGATGGACGAAGTTGATATAACAGATACATCATGATGGTACCCACGGAATTTGTTGACGTCAGCTCACCACTGAAGTTGGCACACCAATACACCATGCAATCCCCTTATGCGGAGAGTCGGTGAAAGACAGCATGGAGAATTCATTGGGAAAGGATTGGCTACTCCCCCTGCCACCAGCCCCGTGGATGGTGGTCGATGCTATGTGGGCCCAACATGATGTATGTTTTTCATCCATTTTTAAAGATAATTTTAGCGCTTTATGCTAAAAATGAGAGGCATATAAATCTCAGGTGGACCACACCACATAAAAACAATAATGATTGGATATCCACCATTAAAATCCTCCTAAGGACCACTGTAATGTTTATTTGACATCCAATCTGTTGATTAGGTCATACAAACTCAGATGAAGGTAACAAATAAAGATAATCTTGATCCAAAACTTTTATGGCTCCCAAAAAGTTTTTAATGGTCGACACTCATTCAATACTGTTTCCTGTAATGTGGTCCACTTGAGATTGGGATATATCTCATTTTTGGTGTAATATCATAAAATTATCTATAAAAACATATGGACGGCATGGATGAAAGACATACATCATGGTGGGTCCCACAGAGCACCGACCATCAGCCATTGGCTGGTGGCAGGGGGAGTAGCCAATCCGTTTCCGAATTCAATGCCATTGAAATGTCAAATTCAATGCGTTGAAAAATGTCATGGTAATAGGTAATTTTCTTAGATTATTTCTGAAATATGTACTTTATCAAGTACATTGAATCTCCACTTAGCCGCCTATGTGAGTTTCAACGTCGACTCGTTAAACCCACTTTTAGGTGGCATCCAAGCACGCATTATTTTGTATCTGTACAAAAATAATTAATTAGTTCCATGAAATATTCATATATACAGGGAAATGGTTCCATGAGGTCTGCGTGGCCCCACCATGATGTGTGTCGAACATCAATACCGTGCATTCGATGGGTCTCCTTTAAATTATGGGATATTCAAAAAATCAGACATATACGGAACTCAGGTGGGCCATACCATCTAAAATCATGTGAAGACATGCCTAAAACATATAAAATCACTTGGCAGGACCCACCTGAAATTTGGATGCGTCTAAAACTTGGTATGATCTCTCAGACAAGTGGGACACACATAATGAATGGGTTGGATTTATGAACTACATCTCGATGTGCGCAATAAATGACTATGAATGTTTTAATGGGAGGGTAACCTCTCTCAACTTTTGTATGTGGTGTGGCCCACACAAGTCATGAATTGACTTGATTCTTAAGTCCTAGGCCACCATGTAATGGTGCATCTGATTAGTAGGGTAGATTTTTTACAAACATCATGGTGGGACCTACACAGCTCACCCTCATGGGAAGCTCTAGGGGTGCACAGCGAACTGGTAGAACCATGGAACCGGATCAGAACCAATCCAACGGTCCGGTTTGGTCCGGTTCTAGACTGCACTAGTTTCGATTCCGATTCCAAAAATCCAAGAACCGTTGAATATGGTTCGGTTCTGATTTAGGGGCATATAGAATCGAATCGAACGGTTAAGCTGAACCTTAAATCCGAACTTAGGTATAAAACCAAGAAAACAAATAACCATCTCTCTCTCTCTCTCTCTCTCTCTCTCTCTCTCTCTCTCTCTCTCTCTCTCTCTCTCTCTGCGTGCGGCTACCCAAGGCCCTGCCCACTCTCGCTGTCTCCCTCTCTCTCGCCGTCTTTCAACTCCTGTTATATCAAGTTATACCAGTCAGATGCCTAATCATTATGAGTCAGGTACTAGCTGTTATGGCTAATATTTCAATCATTTTTTTTCTGAACTGTGCTTTTAATATATATGAGATGTTAGGAGCACATGTATCAGATGATACAGTGTTTGAAATGACTAATTGTTGCTCCACAACCTCTTTGAATATTATTATTTTTTATTTACAAGCAAACACCCAAAATGAGGGATTGTTTGCATGCTTTTTGATGGGAGGGCTTAAGAGGATGCATTTTGGGCACCTGGTTGGTGAGAGTTCCTGTGTTAGCCCATACTGACAAATGAGTATGGTTTGATGGGGTGGCCTTGCAAGATGTATTCTTTGACGGGTATGGTTCAAACGCACACCATTAAAAACTTCTTGGGGACCCGATATTTGTATTTTCCCTCCATTTAAGTCTGTTTGACCCGATATTTGTATTTTCCTTCCATCCAGGTCTGTTTGACCCATTGGGCTGGATTTTTAAAAGCCCAGAACTGTGGAATTAATCTGAAACTGAACCGGTTTTCACGGTCCAGTTTCAGTTCGGTTTTAAGGTGCTAACAATCCGGTTCTAGTTCCGAAAATCCTAGAACCATTAGGAACGGTTCGGTTCTGGGGGTTCCGGTTTCACCCCAGAACTGTTAAGAAATTTCTTTGGATACATCGAAAATATAAAAATAAATAATTGAAAATAACAATTTCACTAGGCTGAATCACGTATAAAATATGTTGTCCTTAAAGCATGATTCGCCCCCTTATCAACTGTTGATGGGTTTCAGGCGAATTGCTTCCAGGATAAGACAAGCCTTATCTGGATCTAGCATGCAGTAATCACGATAGGTCCACTATGGAACAGTTCTAATGCAGTAGATTTCTTCTGACAGATTTAGACGGTAGAGATGATCATAGTATTCAAAAAGGAGCTATGGACTGTATCTTATTTGATGGGAGAGATGGTGTGTTGAGATGATGAAATCAGACTGGAATGATATAGTTTATATAGGCCTCAGGTTTAGACCCGTTGTTGTGTGGAATTCAATGGTCCAGAACGTTTGAAAAATGTTTCTGGCTATTGTCCATTAATCCCAGACGTTTCTGGTCATTAGATCTGTAGATCTGACCGTTGGATCATCCTGGCCCATCCGTTTTCGGACCGTTGTGACTTTTAAGGTAGCTATCCGTTTATAGAAACAGCTGGACGTTTTGGATTTAAGATCCGACCGTTCTCAGTCACTTATAAAACCCATGCTCATTTCCAACTTTTCAGATCCACACCGCCCTAAGGCTCTGACCAGACTCATCGTACTAGACCCATCGCACCGAGGTCGCACCGTCTCGCGCCGGTTCGGGTAAGGTCGCGAGGGAGCGACCACTACAGCCACACTGCCTCACTGCCTACGCCCTCGTCCTCGCCCTCGCCCTCGCCCTTGCCCACACCCGTGCCCGTGGCCGAGCCCAAGCCCGAGCTCGAGCGCGTGCGCACGCGGGCGTGCGTGCATGTGTCACTAGAACACACAACCCATGTTTCATCTCCTCCAAAAAGCTCCAAGTAAGAATACCCTTCTCAACATCTCATATAAACCACAAAACTATCTTTTGCATTTCCGATGTGGGACAAAGCACACACACCGCATTTTTTAATTCAAAAAATTCAAAAAAAAATTTGGCGGGAAAATTCTGAAATTTTGAAAAATTTGAATTTGAATTTTTATTATTTTTAAAACCACCGATTTTCAACAATCCCCCACTGGTTTTTAAAACAATGAAAACTCTGCAAGAATAATAATAGTTATTATGTATAAAGAAATATATCTTTCGATTTGAATCTTTCCTTAGTGTAAGCATTTTAAAGTTATTTCAAAATTTCTAGTTGCCACAGCATTGAACCAGTTATTTCTTTATGATATAACCGAAAATACCACACACATAATAGCTCATACATTAAATGTTCATTTATAATCTCGCTTAGCACTTTTAATGGCCATGTGCTTATCCTGTTTCATGAACAATCTCGAGATAACTCTAAATCTCATGAGAAGCGGCACCACTTCTACGTTCACATAGGTGAAATCCTTCCAGTGTTTCCATTTAGAACATTTGTCCTGTTTGACTGGACTTCATTAAGAGTTTAATACTCATCCCTCTTTTATAATGGTCAGCACTATCATCTTGGATGAGGTTATTGATTTATTTAGTGCTAAAATTTTTCACATATCAATGAATTGTTGTTACCCATTAAACCCAATATTTAGAGATTTTCTAATTTAGGGTTGGGTTTCTTTCACTGGTGAAATTTTGAGTAAAGAGTTTCAACCCCATCCCTCTAGATGTTGTTCTTACTACCTCTCTCATTAGAGGTTTAGTAAAAGGATATGTCAAGTTGTTACTTGACTTTACATATGAGATCGCAATGATTCCATCTTAAATCAATTGCCTTACATAGTTATGTCTCAAACTTATGTGTTTGGACTTCCCATTATAGGTACCACTATAGGATCTCGCTAGAGTGGCTTCACTATCACAATGGAGTGAAACAGCCGGTATAGGCTTCGCATAGAATGGGATTTCTAAAAGAAGATCCCTTAACCACTCAGCCTCTTTACCTGTAGCAGCTAAAGCTATGAACTCAGATTCCATAGTTGAGTGCGTTATACAAGTTTATTTCTTGGATCCCCAAGATACAGCTGCACCTCCTAGGGTGAATATCCACCCTGTAATGGACTTGTTGTCCCCTGCACTCGATATCCAACTTGCATCGGTATATCCTTCTAATACTGCTGAAAATTCTAAGTAGAATAGACCTAGATCTTTGGTTTCTTTAAGATAACCTAGAACTCTATTTATTGCTTTCCAGTGTTCAACACTTGGATTACTCGTAAACCTACTTAGTTTACTCACAGCGCATGCTATATCCGGTCTTGGGCATTGCATTGCATACATAAGACTGCCTATAGCACTAGCATACTCTAGTTGTGCAATTGCTCTTCCACTGTTTTCTTTTAACTTGATACTTGGATCAAACGAGATTTTTGCCTCTTTAATTTTCAAGTAATTAAACTTGTTTATTATTTTTTCAATATAATGAGACTGGCATAATGCAAAACCTCTACTATGTTTTTAAATTTGATACCTAATATGGTATCCACTTGTCCAAGATCCTTCATTTTGAAAACTGATGAGAGAAACTTTTTGGTTTCAGTTACACCTTCCATTTTATTACTGATTATTAACATATCATCTACGTACAAGCATATGATTACAATATAATCATTACATACTTTTGAATATATGCATTTATCAGTAATATTATGTTCAAAACCATAAGACAGAAGTTTAGAATCCAATTTATCATGTCACTGTTTTGGTGCTTGTTTTAATCCATACAAAGACTTAACAAGTATACATACTTTTCTTTCATTTCCTGGTAGAACAAACCTTTCTCTTGCTGCATGTAAATCTCCTCATCGAGATCACTATTCAGGAATGCTGTCTTCACGCCCATTTGATGGATATGAAGATGATGTATAGATGCTAGAGCAAATAAGATCCTAATCGATGTTATTCGAGCTACTGGTGAGTAAGTGTCAAAATAATCGATTTCTTCTTTCTGTCGGAAACTCTTAGCAACTAATCTTGCCTTAAAGGTTTAAATAGTACCATCTGTGTGATATTTTTTCTTAAATACCCACTTACAACCTATTGGTTTAGAACCTGGAGGTAGATTTACCAATTCTCATGTTTGGTTAGATATTATAGAATCCATTTCATCATTAATAGCTTCTTTCCAAAAAGTGAAGTCTCTTGAAGACATAGCTTCACTAAAAGTTTTATATTCATCTTCTATAGTTAAAACCATAGGTATTTTCCTAATCACCTTCTCTCTATCACCCTCTACCAGATGAAAAGAGAGTCGTTGAGAGTCTATTTGATCAGGATCAAGACTCTTTTCTACTCTTGCTCTTTGACTCCTACGAGGTTCACTAGAAACTTTCTCTTCTATTTGTGTTTCTTTTATAATTTCATTAGGAGATTGAATCTCAGCACTCTTTTTCTCCGTGAATATAGAATTCTCAAAGAACTCTACATCTCTAGACTCTATGATTACATTGGTGTCTAAGTCTAGAAGTTTATAGGCCTTACTATGTTGTGCATATCCTATAAGGACGCACTTGATAGCTCTTGGTCCTAACTTAGTTCTTTTAGGTTCTGCAGTTCTGCAGTATGCATGACACCCCCACACTCTAAGATATTTTGTGTTTGGTTTTCTTCCTTTTCATATTTCATATGGAGGGTCTTGGTTTTCTTAGATGGAATTCTGTTTAAAATATGACACGCTGCTAACGGTGCTTCTCCCCATAGGTTTAATGGCAACTGTGCTTGTATTAGCATTGAGTTGACCATTTCTACTAATGTCCTATTTTTTCTCTCTGCTACACCATTTTGTTGTGGTGTATAAGGTATTGTGCACTGATGTATTATTCCGTGTTCTTCACAATAGTTAGAAAATTCATTAGAGAAATATTCTCCTCCTCGGTCACTACGAAGGATTTTAATATTTTTATCTAATTGATTTTCTACTTCAGATTTATAGATCTTGAATGCATTAAATGCTTCATCTTTCGATTTTAACAGATATACATACACATATCTTGAACAATCATCTATAAACGTTATAAAGTACCTTTTACCTCCACGGGTAAGAACGTTATTTAGTTCACATATGTCAGTATGTACTAGGTCTAATTTTTTAGATGATCTCTCAATGCTAGGGAATGGTTTCTTGACAATTTTAGACCGTATGCATACTTCACATTTATCTTTGTCACTATCATTGTATGATATTAGGCCATTCTTAGTCATGAGTTTTATGGTACTGTATCCAATATGGGCTAGTCTACCATACGATAATGTTACAAACTCAATCATGTAAGCAGAAGAATTCTTTTCATTCAGAGATAATTTGATCATCCCATTACAAGCGTATCCCTTACCCACAAAGTTCTCATTCTTAGACAAGATCAGCTTGCCTGACTCAAATACAACCCTAATCCCAGGCTTGCTTAAGAGATCCCCTAAGACAAGATTCCTTCTTATGTTTGGGACATGCAGTACGATAGTCAGGATTACCTCTTTCAGAGGTAAAGAATAATTTCACGGTTCCTTTGCCTACAACTTTCGATCGTCATTCATTTCCATTTGAACCTCTTGAATATTGGTTTCGTCTTCATAGGTTTGAAGGCAGATCGATCATTGCATACATGGACTATGACACTTGTATTATACCACCAACCAGAAATTTTCTCTTGAACTAGGTTCACTTCTGTGATCATGGCTACGATTTCATCGTCTACTGCATTAGCCTCTTTCTTAGGCTTTTTTCGGTCCCTACAGACTCGGGCGAAATGCCCGGTCTTGCCGCAGACATAACAAGCTCCCTTAGGTTTGCCATTTTTCTTCTTTTGGGTTTTCTTGAATTTCCCTTGATCTTTGTTAGGTTTAAGGGAATCAACTTTCTCATAGGTATTATTTTGGGATGGCCGTTCTACTGCGTTCACCTTGGATGAGGATGCACCATTAGCGTCATCCTTTTTGTCTCGATTACGAGATTCTTCTTCAATACGAAGATGCTTTTAGATTTGTTCTAGGGTAAACTCTTCGGATTTATGCAGTAGTTTCTTCCTGTAGTCTTTCCAGCTCGGAGGCAATTTTGTGATTATAGCTCCGACTTAAAAGGATTCAGGAAGATCAATTTTTATGGCTTTTATTTTATTTACAATAAGCTGCAGTTTTTGGATTTGGGCAAGCAGCGGTAGATTGTCTACCATCGTGAAATCGAAATACTTGGCAATTAGAAATTTCTATGTACCTTCTTCTTCAGCCTTATATTTGTATTCCAGCGCGTTCCAAATTTTTTTTGCTGATGTGGTCCCAGTGTACAAATCGTACAACCGATCAGAGAGAGCATTGAGGATGTGGCCACGACGCAGCAGTTCATCTTCTTGTCGCTTGATCCTAGCAGCAACCTGTTCTGGAGTGTCAGTGTCCGTTGCTTCAGCAGAGGCTGGAGAGTTGGATCCAGGATGTAGAAGATCTTCAAAGCAGTCAGCAGGAACTTCAGCTTGTCCTGTCATCTAGTGAAATTTGAACCATCGAATCGGTCCAGTTGGATCAGATCCTGGTTCATCAGTTTGATTGATGCAACACTTTTGGTGTCCATGAAATCACGCTTTAAGATGGTTAAGAAATTTCTTTGGATACACCGAAAATATAAAAATAAATAATTGAAAATAACAATTTCACTAGGCTGAATCACGTATAAAATACGTTTTCCTTAAAGCGTGATTCGCCCCCTTATCAATTGTTGATGGGTTTCAGGTGAATTGCTTCCAGGATAAGACAAGCCTTATTTGGATCTAGCGTGCAGCAATCAGGATAGGTCCACTATGGAACAGTTCTAACGCAGTAAATTTCTTCTGACAGATTTAGACGGTAGAGATGATCACAGTATTTTAAAAAGGAGCTATGGACTGTATCTGATTTGATGGGAGAAATGGTGTGTTGAGATAATGAAATCGGACTAGAATGGTCCAGTTTATATAGGCCTCAGGTTTAGACCCGTTGCTGTGTGGAATTCAATGGTCCAGAACGTTTGAAAAACGTTTCTGGCCGTTGTCCATTAATATCAGACATTTCTGGTCATTATATAAGTGTAAAGTGCGCCACTACAGCCACACTGCCTCATTGCCCACGCCTGTGCCCGTGCCCGAGCTCGAGCGCGTGCATGCATAGGTTGGAACATGCAACCTGTGTTTCATCTCCTCCAAAAAGCTCTAAGTAAGAATACCCTTCTCAACATCTCATATAAACCACAGAACTATCTTTTGCATTTCCGATGTGGGACAAAGCACACACACCGCATTTTTTAATTCAAAAAGAATTTTGGTGGGAAAATCTCGAAATTTTGAAAATTTTGAATTTTCATTTTTATTATTTTTAAAACCACTGATTTTCAACAAGAACCCGACCAAACTGACCTGCTATGTGCACCCCTAGGAAGCTCCCATGAGGTCGACCAAATAGAGCAATCCATTCCACCCCCACCCCATAAATATTTTATTGAAATAGCTACTTCCAAGGGCATGACTAGTTCGTCGGCGGGAATCCATCAAGCATTTCAAATTTGGGAATTTTCAAAATCCAATTCTGAAATTCGTATCGAAATGTCAATCTAACCCACCGTAGTAGGTGAAGCAATGCGTATGTGCGCACGACACTCACCTTTTCTACTAATAATATGAGCATGGAAGGTGTTGAAATAAGCTCCTAAAATGTCGGCATTTTTATTATTTTACATGGTCAGACTATTGAATTAATTCAAATTATTAAATGTATACTCGCTCGTCAAACCAAATCACAAAAGGAAATTAGCCGTTGTAGATAATGCACGTCCACCTGCGTTTACTAAGCATCTATCATCGTGGGGCCCACCTTAATGATGTGTACTTCCATCTATCATCATTGTAGCAAATGTACTTCCACACTCAGGTCATCTGCTACGTATAGATTATAAGATTAATAACTCGGTATGGACTTTGGTAAGTAGGAGCGAATTATCGGTGTTATACCTGGAACACCTTAGTGGGTGTTACCATTACTGTAGGGCTCACCTTGCATATGTGTTGTATATCCACGCCGTCCATCCGTTTTTCCAGTCTATTTTATGATATGGTGCAAAAAATTAAGTAGATACAAGTCTCAGGTGGACCACACCACAGAAAATATTGGTGATTGAACGACTGCCATTAAAAACTTCCTAAGGACCACTGTAAGCATATCCATAATGTTTATTTTCTATTGAACCTGTTGACAAGGTCAAATAGACATAGATGAATGGAAAATACAAAGATCAGCTTGATCCAAAACTTTTGTGGCGTATAAAATTATTTTAATGATCATTCACCACTTTTTCCAGTGGTGTGGTCCACTGGAGATTTCAATCTGCTTAATTTTTAGAATAACGTCTTAAAATGATATGGAAAAATGGTCATGCCGCGTGGATATACAAAAAATTCATCAAAGTGGGCCCCACACAGTAAGGGTAACACTTAATCTGCTCCCCTGGTAACTTGCATGTGAAAGTAGAGATGCTTGATTGACTCGATGAGCTTTTCCGTAGCATGCTGAGTCCTGTGGAATGTTTTAGAATATGGTTTTTTTATCAACATCGGAGTAGGAAAATGAAGAAAAGTTGAATAAAAGATTTCAAATTTGTTTTTCATATCAGATCCAAGTGATCTGACGGTTCAAGGTTATTTTATGGAAATTCCATACAACTAGAGGTGTTGTTTCATAGTGGGGGTGGCTAACAGTGAAGTGTCAACTGACAGTGGGGTGTCCTCACAAGCTGACAAAAACAAAAAAGGTGTTGTTTCAGCAGCTGAGGCGACTCAACTGGGTCCTAAACCAAGTTGTGAGTTGACTCGGGTTCAAACTACATTTCTCTGGACAAAGCATAGCCTACTCCAATGTTACAATGAGGACTTGTTTAGCGGTCTAATGGACGGTCCAAAATTGTAGTATTTAGGTTCCACAACAAAAAATGGGACCCAATCTTGTAATCAGAACCATTAATTGGTTGTTCTTGTGTTAACTAATCATCTACAAGCATGGTTAGAGCCATAGTTAAAAAACCCATAAATCAGATGGACTCAATCATCAGCCAGGTTGGGTACGGTCCACTTCCCGAGTTCTTAATTGATGATTTTACTTGATAGGTAATAATTTAACTAAAATTACTCATAAATGTTAATGATAGATTTTTAAAATACTTATTGTTGGGGAAAAATAGGACAAGTCCAAGGACTCGGCTATGAAATGGACCAACTCTACTGACACTGCTCGAAATTTTGAGGCAACAAGCCCGACCGAGGCAAGTATACCAAATGACTAAAGGAGAGACTTAGCTCGGGTTGTAGGAAATGAATCCTGACTGAGACTTAAAAAGTCCAGAGCCATAAGGTAAAATCTATAAGATGCATAAAGTTAACTCGGTAAATGAGGCAATAACATCCAAAGAGGCCAATTAAAGCCCGAGGCTCAGAAGCCACCCGACCAACCATAAAACTAACTCATATATAGGTCGGTTACAGAGTCGACTATCAGATTAAGAGAAGATATTAATTACGGATCGGTTACATCTCATCCGACAGATGGCAAACAGCTCTACCCTCGCAGCCAACCGAGACTCACTCATCAGTGGAGTCGGTTTGGCCTGATCTAACCAAGGTAGAAATGGTGTAAAGTGAAACACTTTACCGAAAATGCCAAAAATCTAGTAAAAAGATCCCCGATCTCGAAGATCTCGGGATCGACTGAAGTCCAAAAATGGATTAACACCAGATCTCCAAGATATCAGGAGAAGAATCCTGACACGATGGGATCCTCCCCTTCCTATAAATACAAGAGATCTCCAAGGTGAAAGGTACGCAAAAACTCTCCCAGAAATCCTCTTATTTGATCCTACACCTGACTTTGGCATCGGAGGGTCCCCGACTCTAGCTAGGGTTTCCTTTGTCTCCTTCTTATGCAGGTGAAAGGATGGAGGAGGATGTACCAGTTTTTTACATCAACAGATTGGCGCCGTCTGTGGGAAACGATACGAAAAGTCGTTTTCCAAGCTTTATCGAAAAGCTTCAAACAGATTTCTAATGGTGAGAACAAGGAAAACCACTCAAAACAAGCCTAATGAGGTCGCTGTCACTGGACCTCCAGCAACAGAATGTCCACCGGGTACGAACGGAGCCCAAGGGGCCCAGAACCGACCCGATAACCGACAAGGTTATGCGGCCCGTCTGGCAACCTCTGTTTCGACTAGACATACTCAGCGGAACCGAGGGAATGGGCGGTTAGATAGGGAGGTCTAGGAACTCAGGACCGATATGAACTTCATAAGGCAAATGCTGGAACAGATTCATCGCTAGCAAGTTCAGCTACCCCAGCGCGATGATGGTTGGGTGGCGAACGCCCCACAACAATTTGCTGACCCTCAGCCTGTTGCCCCGCGATCTACCCCACAACAGAGTCAGCACCAAGGTCCGGCCGAGCCTGCACCCACTCATTCTGTGACCGCCTTGTTGCCTGCCACCGATCTTCGATACGAAATAGATCAGAGAAGGCGCAGCAGGCTTCCGGTTGAGGGTACAGCCGATAGTGACGAACCTTGGAAAGCTGACCTTCAGGATTTCAAGGGGGAAGTGCAAGAAGAGATCGCCGATATGAAGCAAAATTGAAATATGGGTCATACGAGACTCGAGGCAAAGGCATCCCCATTTACAGAGGAAATAATACAAGCTCGGTTACCAGAGCTGAGTCTGTCTATCCTAGATTACTCCTTTCACCAGCAAAACCGATCCAACCGAACATATCGAATCTTTTCGAACGTATATGGAATTGCATGATGCCTTGGACGCTGTTATCTGCCGAGCTTTCTCCCTCACTTTAGCCGACGTGGCTTTGCTTTAGTTCAAACAGTTAAAACCAAAATCCATTAGCTCGTTTACAGAGCTCAGTGATGCCTTCCTCACCAATTTCATCAGTGAGAAGAAAAATTAAAGCCGTTTGCGTATCTGAACAACATAGTTCAGAAGGAATGAGAGCTACTAAAAGATTATATCAAGCGCTTCAACTTCGAATCGCTTCAAGTCCGAAAATATTCGGACGAAACAGCACTTAACTCAATCATGTAAGGCGTTAGAGATAAGCCGTTTCTGGCTTCCTTGGACAAGAACCCGGCTACTACTTTGGCAGAATTCATGGGTCGGTCGGATAAGTATACGGACGCCGAAGAAACCCGAATCCTGCGTGAGACCACCCAAAACGCGAAAATCCTGGGCAAAAAGTCAGCAAAGAAAGAAGTTGACTCGACTAGTGAAAAGAAAAGTAAAGACGATCGGTCTCGCGATGAACGTAGATCAGGCAAGTGGCTCGACCACAAATTCTCAACGTACACCCCGCTCAATAAACCATAGGAGTAGGTTTTGATGAAGATTAAGGGCGAAGGGTTTGTCAACTGGCTGAATAGACTCCGAAGCAATCTGAACCGACAAAATAAGAACAAATACTGTCATTACCATCGCGATCATGGGTATAATACGAGTAACTGCTATCACTTGAGATCATGTCGAAAGAACCGGGACAACGGAAGAACATTCAGGTGACAACCAACCCACGGAGGAAATCCGGACCATTGTCGGTCGTTCCCCGAGGTGGGGGTGACTCAAACAATGCTCGGAAAAATCACGTCAGGAGCATCAGTCGACCTAAGTCCGAAATTCAGATTTTAGCTCGGCCTTCGAAAAGAAGAAAAGGGAGAAGTACTGCATATCGTTTACTGATGAAGACGCTGGGAGCATTCATCATCCGCATGATGACACATTAGTCGTTACCCTCACTATAGCGAACCGCAAGGTATTCCGCATTCTCGTTGATACAAGGTCGTCCGCAGATGTATTGTTCACTCAAGCGTTCGACAAAATGGGTGTCAAACGATCAGCATTACGGCCAGTCCACAGCCCATTGATCAGATTCTCTGGTGGACAAACACTCCTCGAAGGGGTCATCTCGCTGCCGCTCAGTGCGGAAAATTATCTACATCAAGCGACAGTAATGGTCGACTTTCTGATTGTCGACCAACCATTAGTCTACAACATTATACTCGGCCGACCCTCTCTATGCCTTCTCCAAGCTATAGTATCGACATATCATCTCTCCATGAAATTTCTAACCGAGTCGGGAGTAGGAGTCGTCAAAGGTGACCAACAGGACGTAAGGCGCTGCTATGCAACGGCCGTAAAAGCTCCAGTCAAGGTAACCACGATTGAATCGTTGGACCCTCGGGCCGAGACCCACGAGCGAGGACAACCGGTAGAAGACCTTATCCCAGTACCCTTAGTCGAGACGGATGAATCCAAGATAGTTCGGATTGGCTTGTCCCTACTGTCGCCCCTGAAAGATAAACTGGTATCCTTACTCCGACGATACGCTGATGTATTTGCATGGAGCCATGAAGATATGCCTAGGATCAATCCCTCGGTGATGACTCATCGCCTCAACATCGATCCGACGTACCGACCGATCCGATAGAAGCGACGACTGCTCGGCCCCGAAAGCTACGCCATCATTGAATAAGAAGTTAGCAAGCTCCTCAAGGCTAAATTCATCGAGGAGATATACTATCCGGAATGGATAGCTAATGTCGTACTCGTTAAGAAATCGAATGGGAAGTGGCGAGTCTGTATTGACTATACCGACTTAAACAAAGCATGCCTAAAGGACAGCCTCCCTCTCTCCATGATCGATCAGTTGGTGGATAGCACGGCAGGACACGAACTTCTTAGTTTTATGGATGTTTATTCTAGATACAATCAAGTTGTAATGCATCAATCAGATAAATCTAAGACTACCTTTATCACTAACAAAGGACTTTATTGTTACCGTGTGATGCCATTTGGTCTAAAGAATGCAAGAGCAACCTATCAACGATTAGTGAACAAAATGTTTGCTCGGCAGATTGGCCAGACCTGAAAGTATACATTGATGACATGCTTGTCGAAAGTATACATGCGATCAATCATATTGTCAACTTAAAAGAGATGTTTCTTATCCTTCGCAAATACCAGATGAAGTTGAACTTGAGAAAGTGTGTTTTTGGGTAAGCTCGGGTAAGTTTCTCGGATTCCTGGTCAGCCAGCGAGGGATCGAAGTGAATCCGGAGAAAATTAAAGCATTGCTCGACATAGAATCCCCAAAAATGATCAAAGATATACAAAGACTGACTTGACGAGTAGCCGTACTCAACCGCTTCCTCTCCCGAGCTACTGATAAGTGCCTTCCGTTCTTCAAATAACTGAAGGAACGACAAACGGTAGATTGGACGGAGAGTATGAAGCAGCGTTCCAGCAGTTGAAGTCGTATCTCGGATCTCCACCTCTCTTATCAAAACCCGAGCCTGGGGAATCTTTGTTGTTGTACCTGATGGTCTCCGACGTAGCTGTAAGCTCGGCTTTGATACGCGAGTATGAAGGAAAGCAATTGCCGGTGTATTACGTCAGCAAAGCATTATTACCGGCAGAAACCAGATATTCCTCTCTGGAGAAGGTGGCCCTAGTCCTAGTTGTCTCCTCACCACGACTTCTGTCATACTTTCAAGCTCACACTATCGTCATTGTGACCGACTTCCCACTACGTCAGATCCTTCAGAAACCAAAAGCTTCCGGCCGACTAACGAAGTGCGCGATTGAGCTCAGTGAATTCGACATTCAATACAATCCGAGAGTAGCAATTAAAGGACAGGCTGTGACCGACTTCACAGCCGAAGTTACATGACAAACCGATCCACCTACCGAGCTTACAGATGAGCTAACCAACCAGTCGACGCCTGCTTCTCCTGTGTCATCGGCCGACCCAACCCCCTAGAAGCTCTATGTCGATGACTCATCCAACTCTAAGGCAAGAGGGGCAGGAGTCATCCTGAAAACTCCCGATCAAACCTACATGTCATATGCCTTAAGACATGTTGTGACCGACTTCACAGCTGAAGTTACATGACAAGTCGATCCTCCTACCGAGCTTACAGATGAGCTAACTAACCAATTGACGCCTGCTTCTCCTACGTCATCGCCCGACCCAACCCTAGAAGCTCTATGTCGATGACTCATCCAACTTTAAGGCAAGCGGGGCAGGAGTTGTCCTGGAAACTCCCGATCAAACCTACATGCAATATACCTTAAGACTTAGATTTCAAGCCTTGAACAATATAGTTGTAACACCCTGAAAATCGGGGGTCGTGTGTAAACTTGACTCCCGAGTTCCCGGGGTCACTTAACACCGGTTTTCATTAATATGCGCTTAATCAGGTTTAATTGCGCAGCCTGGAATTACTCGGGACATAAATCACATCCACAACACATACTGAAATGAAAGAGGTCTAGTATATATACAGATCCAAAAGCATATAAACTGGTGCACAAGGTGCCCAAAACAATCACAAAAGAATCCAAAAGGAATGATGAGCTGAGTCCAACACTCAGCGATCCAAGTCCACTCGCGAATTCTACGGCGAACCGCCCATCAACTGGAAATAGAATAACTCATCCTCCTCATCTAAGCTCGCGCCGCAAGGCTCCTCGTACTCGGCGTCACCTGCAACTACTGAAGAGTCCGGTTGGTATTTTAAAACACCATCCCAGAATGGGAGTGAGTGATCAACTCAGTGGGTGCTATTAGTCTCAAGTTATAACAGGCATCAATTGTAATATGAACTTAATGAAAAACAGTCAATCATAAACACCTAGCAACTCTTATTTAAATGCATGCATGCGGGATGATATGATGCATGCCCTTACCACAACGCTCCCTCGAGCGACTCCATCTAATGATCGCGTATGACAACACTCCCTCAGAGTGATCTCGACTTTCGAGTCACCACCCTAACTAATGAGATGCAATGCGGTCGTATTAGCTGAGTTATTAGTTAAGTCCGTTCATCCAACAAGTTGAGAAATCTGATACACCCCACGTATCAATGCCCTAAACTAGTTGCGAGGCCAAGGCCCCATCAACGCGTGAGGCCGAGACCCCGCGGTCCGTGATCCCGTCGGCTTCCCCATCCCCGACTCTAAGCACATGAGGAGTGCCGAAAGGAAGGGATCACTCGCGGTCACTACGAGGAGGCGCGGTACCCCAGCGTAGGCTGACAACTCGGATATAGTGTCCCATTCCACCATACCCAGCTCACGAGGCTGTGGACCAGTTTTAAGTGGATTATCAATGGGCTACAATGGTTGCAGGATGGTTCAGGTTCCATACATATGTAAGCTTACAGAGTTAACAAACAGGGTTGATCAGTTAGTAGGCTAGGCCGCACGAGTCAGGCGAGCGTGAGACGAGTGACCTCGGGCACAAGGGTCCCATGTAGTCGAACTACAGTCGTCCGAACACACCCGCCCCAAACCCACGGGTTTAGCCTCGAGGCGGTCCTACCAATAAAGCCACCTTCGCTCTCCTCATGTTTCCTGACCAACCCAAGGGTATGAAGGGTGATTCATAGCATGTCCGCTACCAATGTATAATCTAATATAAACCACAACATGTTCTCATACTTCTCAACATATCATTCAGATTCTCATAGCAGCATGGTTAACAATATCATGAAACAAGTGCGTGTGAGGTGTGTGTGTGTGGATGAGGGAGTTACGCACTTCCTCCATCTCAAGTCATCATATGCGCAAGGGTAATGAAAGCATACACACTATGAGATAACAGTATATGGGGAAATCAACAAGGCATAAGCAAGTATTCATCCATACACATAAGCATAAGAGAAGCAAGAACAACATCATGGAGGCTACGCATGTAAATCCATACGGTTTCAACAACATACATTCCTAGGGCTTTCTCTAGATTATTAAATCATAACATCCAAGCAATCAAAATCATTAAGTTCGTACTAAAATTGATGTTAGATCACCTAAGAACAATAGTCCGCACCTTCGGATCGTTAGAGGCTTGGAAGACGACCTAGAAATGGGGGTTTTGAGGGTTGGCCAGCCGGAATCCCTAAAATAAGATCTTGCATATAAGGAATCCATGCCATTCCTTTCTTAATACAAGGGTTTCAAGAGGATGGATGAAGGACGTTACCTAGACGCTCAACGGACGATTGTTGGAGTTGTGGAGGAGAGTTTCTCCTTTAAAGAGAGGTAGGGAGTTGAAAGGGTTGATTTCCTTGGGTCCCACCTTGATCTAAGGTCCACCTTGCTCTCCCTTCTTCTCTTCTCCCTTTCTTCTTTCTCCATTTTCTCTCTTTCTCTTTCTCTTCTTTAGGGCAAAATTCGTATATGGGAGAGGGGGGTGCCCAAATAGGACATTTTATAATGCCAATTTTAGTGCAAATGGCCCCAAGGGTTAGGTTTTTACTATACTAGACCTATGGAGGGTCTTTCAAGCTCTAGGGCCCACTAAAGGGGGTTAGGAGTCGATACCCACCGTTGGATAGTTAGCCCTAGTGATGATCTACGTATGGATATGATCGGCCTGCCATTTGGATGCGTCAATCGATGGATAATATTAGAAGTCTATTCAACGGTCACCAATAGTCGATCGGGGCTGCGGCTATACGGATATGAGCAGGGAAATATCCCTACTCCACGTGTGAAGTTTGGTCGTAAACCGACGGTCCGAAATCCTCAACTTTGTATGAGAGTGGACGACCCAATTCACTTAAGTTCCAGCTCCTTTCTTTAGGGTATTTGCACATCTCATGCACTCGTCCTATGGTTCAAGTTGAGCGGTTCTGGGCATTACCCAGGTCTGACTCCCGCGATGGGCGTTGAGCCCAGTAAGACGGAC
Organism: Magnolia officinalis; assembly: GCA_021015155.1. Classification (NCBI taxonomy): domain Eukaryota; kingdom Viridiplantae; phylum Streptophyta; class Magnoliopsida; order Magnoliales; family Magnoliaceae; genus Magnolia; species Magnolia officinalis. The sequence goes on from JAJHSJ010000015.1 coordinate 58,620,255, forward strand.
TTTACTCTATAATTTTGGAACTAGTGGCCCACCAATGAGCGGTCTATAACTTATTTGGAAAATCAGGGCATTTCTGGAATGAATTTTATGGTGAGATTTCTCGTGGGCAATGATTAGGGTTTGGATTAACTATGTTCAGAGCGTGACCTATTTATAACTAGTGAAAGTGGATATTTAGTCGTGATTACTTTAAACCGTCGATTTTAGGCTAAAAGAGTAACAGAGTTACTCTGATGGGTTCCTGGTCACGAAATTTATAGAACAAGTGTTCCATGGCCTGATGAGAGGCCATGCAAAGTTTGGGAACAAACGGATGAGCGAATGTGGGGTTTAATCATACGGTTCTTATCTTTAAATGGCCTCGTGGGGTCCATTCCGGTGATTGGAGTGGTTCTGGTGGCCTTCTGGTCCTGAAACTTATGGGATAGGTGCTCCATGGCCCGATGAAGGGCCATGAAAAATTTGGAAACGATCGGATATGAGGTTTGATCGCACGGGTCCGTTTCGTGATCAACGGTCACTGTTCCATGATCGGGTCCTAGAGTTTGTGGACGGGCGTAGAAAAATACAATAGACCTTCACCGCAATTTTGGAAGAAATCCGACGGCTGGAAAGCCTGGTATCTCGGTTTTATTTGCAAGTGCCAGATTTCAAATCTAGCATTGGTGGGGTGCATTTGGCAAGTGCCAGATTCCAATTCTGGGTGTCCACTGGGTCCGCGATCCGCGATGGACCACAAGCCCAGTGAGATCTTCAGTTCCCTAAATTTTTAGATTTTTCCGACCCTCCTCGGTCGCTGGGTGGCCCACACGGGCTGATGCTAAGTGTATCCAGCCATAAGGCTTGACGGCCCGCACTTTGTCCCATCATAACTAGACTGGTCTACCCCAGCATAGACTAACATTGAGTGTTAATGGTCATTTAAGTGATATTATAAGTTAATTATAAAAAAAATCAAGAATTTTTGGAAATCCAAAATAGTGAAAATCCGGATGTTACATAGTAGAATACGAAGCCTTATTGCTCAGCCTCTAACTAGCAGCCAGTCTGGGTGTTACTCATCTCAACGTATTCAGTGACTCGCAGTTGGTCGTCAATCAGGTCACTAGCGTGTATCAAACACATAAAGAGCAACTAAAAGCATATATAAAGAAAGCTAAAGAGTTGATCGACGGTTTTCAACTATGTATTGTCATTTGGATCCCTTGAATAGAAAACGTAAAGCCGACTTATTGGTGAGACTTGCCTCTGCCGACGAAGACGATATACCCAGGTCCGTTCCAATCGAGTATGTCGTTAAGCCAAGTATCGACAACCTCCTAGATCGACCGTACATTCAATCAACTCGAAACCCACTTTGCTTGACCCGATCGTCCAATATCTCGACAGTGGAAAGTTGTCTGAGGATCGTGCCGAGGCTCGGCGGTTGAAGATCTGAGCCTCTCGTTACACCATACTTGACGGGGTGTTGTATAAGAAAGAATTTTTCGCTCCTTTGCTACGCTGCCTAAATCATGAGGTTGATTATTTACTGTGGGAGATCCATGAAGGGATTAGCGAAAATCACTCAGGAAGACGATCACTCACACATAAGGTCTTACGACAAGGGTATTACTGGCCGACCGTTCAGCACGACGCGTGCAAGCTCGTCCAAAGTTGCGACAAATGTCAACGATTCTCAGCAGTTCCGAGACAACCCCATGAGGAGCTGACCCCTATGGTCAGTCCTTGGCCCTTCACATAGTGGGGAATCGACATCATCGAACCGCTCCCTTTGGGGAAAGGTCAGACTAAATTTGTCGTTGTTGCGGTAGATTACTTCACAAAGTGGGCCGAAGCCGAGCCATTGACAAAAATAACCGAACAAAAAATCACGAACTTTTTTTAGAAAAACATCGTCTGCCGAATCGAGATACCTCGGACCATTGTTACCGACAACGGAAAGCAGTTCGACCACAAACAGTATCAAGAGATGTGTAATAATCTCGGAATCAGAAATGTCTATTCGTCCCCCCATCATCCTTAGACGAATGGGCTGGTTGAAGCAGTCAACAAGATCATTAAACAGCACCTCTGAACCAAACTTGACCAAGCTAAAGGATCATGGGCTGAAGAGCTTCCTAAAATATTATGGGCATACCGAACCACCGCTCGAACAGCCACGGGAGAAACTCCCTTCTCCCTTGCATATGGATCGGAAGCCGTCACTCCGGTCGAGATCGGACTGCCTTCAGCTCGGGTCAGCTCGTTTAATGAGCGAGACAATGAAGAACTGCTAGCTCTTGGACTCGATCTCTTGGAAGAACAAAGGGAAAGGGCTCGGCTGCGGATGATGGCTCGGCAACGACAAGTACCTCTGTTCTATAATGGTCGAGTCAAGGTTAGATGTATCCGAATAGGAGACATAGTCCTCCGAAAACGTTCCTGAACACCAAGGAAGTTGGTGCGGGCACACTGGGACCCAATTGGGAAGGACCCTATGTAGTCTCAAGCACCATCTGACCCGAAACGTATCGGTTGAAAGATCTAACCGGGCAATTACTCCCTCATCCTTGGAATGCCGAGCATCTAAAAATCTATTATCCCTAGGTCGACCGTTGAGTAATTGGAAAGACTTGATTAAGCAAAGAAGGAAAAACACGTAAATTGAGTCAAATGAATAAGAAAACCGAGTATATTCATTCATCACATTCATCAGTATGAGTTTTACATCGGATTACATTAGTTTCTACTTTGGAATTACATTAACGGGATAACAAAGATATCAAATACAAAAGTATAAGGCATGTGGTCTCTTGGTATAGACCACTGCTTTCTTAGTTGAGGTCATGGGTTTCAAACTTGAAAAAGAAAAGAAAATTCAAATTGACCAATGGAGAACCTTATGGTGGGGAACCACTGAAGGAAATTCTGAATTCGAATCACACCATGAGAGATAAACATAAACAAAGCATGCACAAGAACACATGATTTTATATAGAAAACTTTTATAGAAAAAAAATAATCATGACACTAAGCGATAAACAATTCCACTATGAAACCGAAGGTACAAAAGATGGAATCACCTTTAGATGCGAAAACTTTTTTTCTCCCTTTCAAACCTTAAATCGATTTAGCCCCCATTATTCTCCTTAATCCCGTAATTACACACACACAGTGTAACATCCGAAATAGGAAACAAATCGCACAATTATGCAAAAATGCGTGCGTCATCGATCGATCGATCGACATCGCTCGAGCAACCCACAATCAATTGAGCTCCCTATATTCAATCAATCGAATATGCTCGAAAGTATCAAGAGAGTCTACATGAATTTTTCGAATTATGTTGATTGCTCGAACTTTGAAGGTCGATCAATCGAACCTGTCCAAACTGTCCAAAAACCAATCTGTTCAATCCGAGGTTTATTCGATTGATCGATCGATCAAAGTCTCATATATAGTCAAGCAATTCAACAAGTCCAACTAAATTCTAGATTGCACTTGGACCTATTAGCTAGGCCTTGGCATGTATGGCCTAATTAATTTTCAGGCAAAACTTGTTCTTAAGTCACTTAAGTGCCACCCAGCATGTCCCAACCAAACCTCACCCAATCCAAGTTTGTTTTTACATGTCTTATATCTTACAAATATATTATTCTAACCCTTGAATAAGCTACCAACACATATTGAATTTGGATTGTGTAGTTTGTTCCTCTAAGCAACCATTTCATTGTGCGTGTATGGCCTACTTAATCATACTAATATATCAAGAACATTTAAGTGGGAAATAAGAATCTTATTAATTTTCAAGCCAAGCCAAGCCAAGTTAAGTCGAGTGCGGCCGAGCCACCTGTTTGGAACGTTAGATTAGGTGGTATGGAATTGTATTTACTCCAATGTAAATTTCATCTATTATTTGGGATGGGAAGGATTGGATTAATCTAAGTATCATATCATTCAGTCACAACATGAGATACAATAGGATTTTTGGTGGATTTGGAAATCCATTACATATATGGGTCCTATGTTGATGCATATTTTTTATCTACACCATTCATCCATATACATTTTTTATATGTGATAATCGAGTTGCATATGTATACTGGTGATCAAAATCATCTTTAAAATTTGATCCATTGATTATAATTTTTTAATTTACCAAAGATCGATTTTACTTAATACAATATTTCTTTTTTAAGGTAGAATTTGATCTTAAATTTAGATTTGACTATCAAAATACCATTGTATTTTTAGACATATAATCATTGTACAATAATAATGTTAATACCACATAATGCAATTCAATATCATTTAATCTTGCATTCCAAACTGGCACTTAGGTTTAGGCATGAGCCATCGAACCACTTTGTAGTCTTAACCAAAATTAGAAAACACTTAAACTGTACTTTTAATATAAAACAAACTTTTTCTTACTTATTTTTAAAACAGATGACTTTGTGAAGACGCCCTTTCAAAAAAAAGTTGTGACTATTGGGTTTAAACACAAGTAGTGTAACCCTTAGGTTTTAAAAGACACAACTTTTTAAAACAAAAATTGAAAGTATATAACCTTTCAGTGAAAAAATATATCCGTAGGACACATGCGCACCTATGGTCACAGCCATGGTCAATCCCAATGAATATTTTGAAACACTAAATAATTTTAAAATAATTTAAAATACAACAGTTTCATGTTAGGCTGATGCCCGGCTCAAGGCTTGGACCTCACTAGGGCCATGCCCAGTTGATGCCGGGCTCAGGCCAAGCTCGACCCTAACCTCACTTGGGCCATTTTCATCCGAACATCTAATGTTTGGTGGGCCATTGATCTTTTTCCATATTTTCTAAAGTATACTCGTTTTTCGAAAATAAAACAAAGCGCCCATTTGGACAGAAGATCCCGTGAAATCTTGGCCGTGCATTATTCCTTATTCTAATAGGCCCTATAAAAAGACATGAAATATTAAAAACTCATCGTGCTTCACTAGCATTGGGTGGTGGGCCATTTACTGATCTAACGAAGATAGGGCTGAGATGGATTATCACTTCTCGAAAGGGACACTTGATATTTCTTGTATTAAGTAGTCTCGAGCCAGCACTAGTCTCCCAAAGTGAATGCTGGCTTTGTCAGAGGCTATTAACTTGTGGACCAATGATCACATCCAACGGTTGTATGTTAATAGATATATGTTTCTACTTTCCACTTATATGTCATTTCATGAGTGAAACATCTGAGTCATAAAAAGGATGGGCCATATAATGAAGATGAATTGCATAGAAAATTGGAACATTTGGCGTATCATGTGGACCACACATTTACAGTGAGTTAGACCGTTGGCTGTGCATTGATTTCAAATGTAGCCGTTGATGAACGGGCCATCCTAATTTTCGTTCCAGAGGATCTTTATTATGCAGCCCACCTTTTGCATGGCTCGGATTTGATATCCAAGTGACACGTCAGCGGAAAATGTTAAGTTAACATGCAAACGCAACGTGGTTTTACTATTTATGTAAGACGTGGAAGATAGCGGATTTGGTGTATGTAAGATGTGCCCATCTTAGTGTATATGTTGTATATCGACGCCGTCCATCTATTTTTCTAGATCATTTGAGGGTATGAGCCCAAAAATGAAGCAGATCCAAACCTCAGGTGGACCACACCACAGAAAAAAGTGGAGGGCCTGAAGCCCTATTAGTCTAAATTTGGGAATGATCTGATGCAATCAGCTGTATCATAGGCTTATATTACAATTGGTAGATTTAGACACATTGGATACTCCAATCCTCTTGACAAGCAATCATGAAAGAAGCACAACCATTGGACAATCCTAGCCATCTAATTAATGGCATGTTAAATGAATGGTTAAAATCAAGTAGAAAAAAATTAAATAGGTACAGTAATCACTTGTAACATTTGTTTGATGGGACCCACCTATTACACTCTTGACCAGCTTTCAGAGAGTCAAGATCATTGCGTTGGTGTAATTTTCGATTATTGGACGGTCCCGAGTCTCCATTACAACTATGCATGTGCCACGTGGACAATTTCTAAAAGGTGGGCCCACGGATGGGCGGCGTGGATATACAATTTCTTTATTTATTGCCATGGAAACAAACGGTATCATTATCAACACTCTATTTTAATATAATCCGGTGGAAAGTCATGGGGGCAAATCGACGGTAGGTAAATTGGTATGTTGGGAGAGTGTTTGGTAAGTGGGCCATGCCAATCCCAATATCTTGTTCTCTTCTTTTTTTTCTTCTTCTTTTTCTTCTTTAAAAAAAAAAAAAAATGCTTCAGTGCTTGGTAAGTGATCCTAGTTTAATCAATCAATCTGAACTGTCCATTGTGTTCAGAATAATATTTCAGGCTACACTGACTGATCGGATGATTCAATCCATCCTTGATTTGGTCTTATTTTCAATAGTTATTCTTTTCTCAAGCCATGGATTGGATGGCTATGATTTCCTAATGAAGGTGGTTCTTTAGAATTATAAACAATCCATAATTATCCCTAACAAATAGATGGATCAAATTGTTGCTTAATCCAATTTTTTTTAAATGATCTTGACCGTCCATATTTAGGTCCACTGATCAAATGGTTAATATTTTCATATTAGTGTGATATTTTTATGGTAGCCTTGAAATATGTATTGAAGCTAATGAACGGTCTAGATCAATGTATTGGACTTTCTTGAGACTCGTAATGCAACTAGGAGCACTATAACCTACTGATCTCTGAGACCACTGGAGCATTTCTCCTGACCTTTTTTCACACGACTTGTACGTACTTGTATCCTACCAACCGCAACAAAAGCATTGATACTCTGAAAGACTAGGAAGCTTCATAAGCATGCACTTGGACTACTGTATAAGTGGCCCAAGTAAAACTAAAATTAGACCGTTAATATCGTAGGCCCCACTTGGATGGCTAGTGAACAAAATATTAAACAGAAGTAATGTCCTAACTTTCCAGTTGGGAGGTCATCTAATGGACGGATGGGATTGAAAAATAGTTAACGTTGCAAATTCAAAATAAAGTCTCCGTTAATCAGAGGCTGCGTTCATTCAGTCAACCGGAATCTCGGGATTATGAGGCGTATACAGTGAGTCGGCGATTTCAATGGTCTAGATTGAGCTACGTGTATGCCACGTGGACAATTTCTACAATCAGTGTACAAAATATTATCAAATCCCCCTCACCAACCCCACCCCTTGAGACTAAGAAATGGTCTCTTTTTCTTGAATACTGCCTTGAAGGTAGGTAAGTTAGGAATCCTGTCAATTTCACAAATACCTCTCAATCCAACAGGTTAGGACCATTGATCCAGCTATCCCATGTCATGGATGGCCCATCGAACGATCGTAGCCTTTGGATCGGTCGTGAAAGAAAAAATAACTAGAAATGTAAGATCAATGGCTCACAGCTAATGGACGTAAATCCTATGAGTGATCAGTTCTGGCTAAACCAAGTACAGTGGGGCCCACCTTTTAGATTGTATGGTTACGATTTTTGCGTCTCTCAATGAAACTCAAGTCAAACAATCATTCATATAATTAAACTGTCGTGAACGACACTTCCCCCAATGGAGGAATGGTTAGGTGGTCCACACATCAACGTCTCTAACTTGTTTTGGAAAAGACAATATTGGGGCTGTAACTAAGGTAACAAATCCCACAAATGTTATGTAATGTGATTTGATACTCTGGCAGACTATGACACTTGATACTCAGGCACTCAGAAATTATACATGTCTGCATGCATTAACTCAAATTAAACAGAATAAAAGGCAGTTCTCCTGCTGAGTCAGTGTCCCAAAATAAGGTCTGTTACTAATTCTGTATTCAATGCGCAGTTATAACATGAAAACTGAACCCATATGGAGCCGTTTAAGTAAATTACTTGATGCCACGTATGCAATTCTTTCTAATTTCTAAGTGCATGAGTATCATCATCCACACTCTACCAGAGTATCAAAGCTTTTCTCTTAGAGAATTGATATCTACACCCCTTTGTTTGATAGACACCTTTTTTTCTTCTACCCCCTCGAGCCAAGTTACGCCGCCGATCTAGCAAGTGGGGGCAGTGTTAAAAAATGGACGGCTAAGAAAAACTTAGATTTCCTTTGTTGTGACCTTTTCTTGTAAAAGTTAGCTCTCTTTTGAATTGATTTTCAAGTGGGTGGCAAGTAGGCCATGCAAACGTGTAAAGCCATCCCACCACACAAATCCAACAGGTGGGCCACACTGGTTCACTCTTTTGGATAATAAGAATGCAGATTCACTCAAATAAACTTGATTTTTTTAAGTCCGAGTATAATTAAAGATTAGAATTAGTTATTATTTTTTCCTCTTTTTTTTCAACGATTTATTTTAAAAATATGAGTTTAGGTGGTCTTTCTATTTTTAAGTGTGAATCCTATTACTTTAGGTAAATTGTAAAAAGAGAGAAAGTGTTGAGAAAATAATAAAATAATTTTTATTTTATTCTCTTCTTCATCTCTTGTACATATGGTGTGATGGAGCAAATTAGTTGCGGCCCTAACTGTGAGGCCCACATTGATGTATAATGTATATATCATGTCTTCTGCCCATTTTGTCAACTCATTTTAGTGCATAATCCCATAAAGGGCTATCCAAATCTGAAGTGAAAATTATCAAGACCTTTAAAAGCTTCCTGTAGACTATAAAAGTTTTGGATCAAGTTGATTTTTATTTTCTGGTTTTCCCTTCATTTAAGTATGTGTGACCTTATAAATATGTTGGATGGAAAATAAATATTACGATGGACGTTTCAATGGTTCTAATTGATCGCATTTACTCACCATTGTTCCCTACAGTGTGATCCGCTTGAGATTTGGATGTGCTTCATTTTTTGGCTTATGTCTCCAAAGGGAGCTGGAAAAAACAAATGATCGGCGTGGATATATAAAATATACATCAAGGTAGGTCCCAGGATCAGGGCCACACCTAATTCGCTTTCATGACGTAAAGGTTAATTCTCTTAGAGCTGGACACGTGATGGAAAGGCTAGTTCTCTTAAACTGGATGCATGACTCGCTCCTTCAGGTTGCTATAAGTAGGGCTTTTAATAGCTCATATTTAAGCTTAACTTTTCTATCAAAAGATCTAAATAATATAGTTCAATTGATTGAAAACTCAAATATCTCGCAAGCGTGCTTTATTGGCATGTATATAATTGGTGTTGTTGTTTAACTGCATGCGTGACCATATATATTACAAACAGTCTGATTAAACATGTGCGATTATGAATAATGTCAATCATGTCAGAATTATACTTGACCCGAATCGATTGAATACTTATGAGCACATATGCCAAATTAGTAGAATTAAGATCAGACCTATGAAGATTAATCTAACTGTTAAACCACTGATGTTATAGTTCTTTTGTTTTTTTTTTCTTTTCAACTATTTATTTTAAAAGTTTGAGTTTAGTAGGTGTAGGTTAGTCTTTCAAAATGAAATCATTTTACCTTGTGCTGATGACTTTTTGTTTTCAACAGTGATAGTGTTTTAAGGTTTATTGATAATGTAATGATGGATGACTAAAATCTAAAATTAAGGGTAAATCACTTATTTTATTAATTAAAAAATGAAAGTATAATCATCAAAGAAAAAGTAAATTAACCAGTGAGAGAACATAATTATCTATGATGACCTTTGTGGACAAAACAACTAAGGTTTACATTATGCAATATATGACTGGCATGATTTTTCAAGAACTGGATGATCAATAAAATCTGACAATGATGAACATGGATATTGTAACAATGCCACTCGACAATAACAGGTGTAAGTTAAACTATGGATTTTCAAATCTAAGTGAATAAGCTAAAACAAATATAAGCAATATTTGTCCTAGTAAGATTTGAGTTCTTTATACTATCATGATCTAATTTCTTCTAATTTCATATGAATTTTTTGTTTAATCACCCTAATACTTTATGGTCTTCACGAAATTATAGATCACCTCTAGAAAAAATTTCTTCTTGCCATAATTGCATGAGACGAGGTTGTCATGTATATATTTAATTGTGGTATATTTGGTGGGGCTTCAAGTAACTTCCCACATGCGTTCAAGCAATGTCTGTCTTTTTTCAACCTCAGAAGTACACACGTCTTGAGCCATTTTCCTTTGATACGCTCTTTGACACTATAGGATATAAGATATGAATGAAAAATTCCTCAAAGTGTGAGTATGATTTAATTTAGTTGCACGTACACTAGTGACAATACATGATGGTATTTCATTGGACAACTAAGTTTAGCAATCTTGGTATGATGTAAAACTAATATCATACAAAAGTGTATCATTACAATACTATTACTAATTAAATTTTAAATAATACAATATTGCTGTGTATTAATTAATAGAAGGTTAAAAGTATTTATATGTCATTTCTTTTACGTACCTTTCTTCCTTCTCAAGGAAGGTTTGCAAATTCCACGTGAGTATGGACCTATACTGGCTGCATCTCATGTCTATATGGAACACGTGTATGAGATTTCAGCCTTCCATTTGGTTGGAAATGACGATTAGATCTTCTGACTAAAAAATCTGGCCATTTCAATGCTCAAGTGAGCCAAAATGTACAGAGAGAACAGACAATTGAAACAATTTTTTTCTTAGCCATCCATATTTTTGTATGTTGTGGCCCACCTAAGGGATTAAATGGCCTAATATTTATACTAGAGCATCTAGACAATGTAATACACCTGATGGAAAGATCTGATCAAATACAAATTTTCCATAAAGGCATGTGTCCGCATGCAGATGCACAGGTCCCATACACGTGCAATTAGCATACCTCTTTCTTTAAGGATGAAAAGTTGAGATTAAGAAGTGGCGTGTTTGGCGAAAGGGCACACAAACCTAATATATTTTAAAGAGGAATGGTTCAATACATGCAACTCCATCGTAAACTGTATGCATGCAAATGGTTCAATCAATATCTAAATGGCCCCCACTTGGTAAGCCCAAGTTATTATTCCATCATCTCATCAATAGCATGCAAATGAGCGGTCATGAAAAAAGGGACCATAGTTCTAATTCAACAATTAGAATCCACTTATTCTACGGTTAGAATGATCTGATAGGAGTGATTTTTGGGTCATTGGTAATCCTAAGTGGAGGTTATTGCAAGTGTCAAGATAAGTGTCCATAAGATTCCTAAGGTGTGTTTGGACGTCACCAATTTCCATTTCTCATCATTCAAAAAATAAAACAGTCTACATGTCCACACGGAATTAACCAACTGCCAGCTGCTATGTTAAGAAGGGGAGCAGATTAGGTGATGTTACCCTTACCATGGGGCCCACTTAATGATGTTTTGTATATCCACGCCGTCCATCCATTTTTCCAGCCCAGTTTAGTGTGTTCTCCCAAAATTTAAGTAGATCCAAATATCAGGTGGACCACACCACAGGAAACAGTAGTGATTGAAGGCCCACCATTAAAAACTTTCTAGTGCCTAAAGGTAATGCCCAACCTAATGTTTCTTTCCCATCAAACCCGTTGATAAGGTCAACCAGACATGGATGAAGGGAAAATATAAAAATCAGCTTGATCAAAAACTTTTGTGTCCCACTGTTTCCAGTGGTGTGGTCCACATGAGAATTGGGTCTCATTAATTTTTGAGATCAGACACTTAAATGATATTTGAAAATGGATGGACGGCACGGATATACAAATAATTCATCAAGGTGGTCCCCACACGGTAAGGGTAGGTGTTACATGGGTAACAGCTAATCAGCTCCCGTCAGGAAGATGTGGTGCATCTTTGCTCTTGTCATGTAAGCAGCTTGTAAATGAACAATTCTCCACGTTCGAATGTGCAATGTGCAGAAAATCTAGACCATTCATCACATTCAGCATCAGGAAAAATCCATTATGATAAAATTAAAGGATTACACATCTAATTGGGCCACAATCCTTAAGCCCAAACATTAGTTAGGTCAGCCTACCTTGTATCATTAAAGCTTCCAAAGATGAAAGAACCACTTGGTGAAGCAATGCTAGCCCTTCAATCTATGCCTTTGAAATAAAAAGTCATACTATAAAAGAAAAAAAGAAAGGTGGTTGGTATCATCTGACCGGGACAGTCGTCCAAAAAGGGTACCTTGGACCACATCAACCGTGCATATTGATGGCACGAACCGTCCACATGCACACACAGTAGAGAAATGGACGAATTATAGGAGAGATTGCCCATGTCATTATACAATGGTTTTCATTTCCAACAAGTGGGGGCCTCGTTTGGTAATGGAAACCATGGGTCCGTTCTGTCCCACCATGGATAGCCGATAAAATCTCAACTTTTCAATTTGTATTGAGACTTCTATTAGGTGGGCCCCACATGATTAATGGTTTGGATGATCTGACTGTTGGATATTTAGATTGAGCATATTAGTGAGCCACACTATAATTGTGATGGATTCAAATATATAATAAGGTGGTGCGCTTGTCCACATCTAAATAATCTGACACCATTGAAACCCACGTTTAAGATTCAATTATTCAATTTTAATGATCTCTATAACTAATGTATAGATGATCCATTATTCTGCATTTAGTCTTACATCCACCGGTCTCAATTTCCAAATCATAGGTCCAATATGTAGAATTGAAAATCATGTATAGCAATAAATGTGAGCCATTCATCAAATAATTTGTCATTGTCAATGAGACAACCAAAGTCATTCTGCTGACGGATTAGGAGTCTACGAGACACTTTCAAATTAGTTTGTAAAAAGATGGATAGAGCTCAAATGGGACCCACATAATGCAGATTAGTTTTAGATTCCTATTTTCATGTAACCTCTATCCAAGATTTTATTTTTTAATTGGAGATTAAAAATAAATAAATTATTTAATGCATCCATTGGCTAAATCAACTCTATACTGGATAAGGACTGGTACATGCGGATGAGGTTTTTGTTTCCATGCCAAAAGCCTGTATTCAGATTCCATTCATGTCGACCGACTGGAGAATAATAATAATAATAATAATAATAATAATAATAATTGGATGTCAGTCTTACCAACCCTTGATTAACTAGTGGGGTTGGCAGTGGACCCCACTACAGATGGGACAGGGTTGGCTATAAGTCCCCTGGAAGCGGATTGGCTAGTGGACCACACACACCGATCTAGTTGGTGTTTTGACGTCAGCAAGTTCTGTGGGTCCCATCATGAGTTATGTGTTATATCTAAACCGTCCATACATTTGGTGAGATTATCGTAAGGCTTCATTAGAAAAATAAGACAGATCTAAGGATGAAATGGACCACACTGCAAAAAGAAGTGGGGGATTGAACGTCTACCATTGAAACCCTTTTGGGGTCACAGACGTTTTGGACCAATATGATATTTGTTTTTCCTCTTCATCCAGGTCTTTGTGACCTTATGAACAGATTAGATGGAAAATAAACGTTACGGTGTGCCCTACGAATGATTTAAAAGTGAAAAACACTATTCTGCTGCTATTTCTGGTGTGGTCCAATTGAGCTTTGGATATTATTCATTTTTTGGATCATGATCTAAAATGATCTCAAAAAATGGATGAACGGTGTGGATATAATAAATACATCATTGTGGGGCCATGAAACTTTGATCTCCTTTGAACCGTTGGTACAGCTCGGTGCTTCAGCGCTCGTCTTCGCACGACACGTACCTACACCAGCTGTATAGCTGCTGTGTGGTACACCGGACGCGGATTGCGTCCTACCCCCGCCCGGACAGTAATCCGTCCGGGCAGGGCTCTGTGGGGCCCACCATGATGTAAGTATTTTATCCACGCCGTTAATCGCTTTTCTCAGATCAATTTAATGTATATGACCAAAATTGAAATAGGTCCACCACTCCAGTGGACCACACCGGAGGAAGCTGCAGTGATAATGACACCTACCGTTGAAACCTTTCTAAGGGCCACCGTGATTTTTTATTTTTTATTTTAAATCAGCCAACCTATTAATAAGGTCATGTAGACGTGGATGAAGTGAAAAAACAAATATTAGCTTGATCCGAAATTTCTCCAGCTCCCAACAGGTTTTTAATGGTGGACATTAAATCCCCACTTTGTGGTCCACTTAAGCCAGATACCTTGCTCAATGTTTGGATCATACCTTAAAATAATCTGAGAAAAGTGATTAACGGCTTGGATAAAATACTTACATCACGGTGGGCCCCACAGAGACCTGCCCGGACGGATTACCGTCCGGGCGGGGGTAGGACGCAATCCGCGTTCGTGTTACACCAGCCAATCCGCTTGCTTAGTTAGGAAAAGTGCGAAAGTAAAAAGGTCTTGGAATAAGCATAAAGTAAAATTCGTCTGGGATATCTGTTCCGTCCATGTGGAGTCACATCATATAATGATTTTGATCATAAAAACATGAGCCCAAGTTCAAAAGTAATGAATGAGAAACACTGATAGGTGTCTTTAAATCATCCATTCCTTTTTATAAAGGTGACCCACTTGATGATTGGTCTGAGCCAATGGGCTAGAAGAGGCTATTCATCATTGGCCCTGGTCCAGACATCATGCTCAGATTTCAAGATTGGACTGGCACTTGGTCCTATATTAGCTAGGTTGGGCTAAGCTAGAGGCCCATTGCCAGTTATTTACTAGCATATCCCCAGTTATTTATTATTTGTTAAATCAGCAAGTGGACCCTGGATGACTTGAGCCATGTCACTCAACTAATCAATTGTATTTTCAAATATTCCATTGACTTTCTAACCCACAGGCTTAGCTAATTAAGCAAAGATTTCATAGATAATGGACCATCATTAGTGGTCTTTGATAGACAATGCACCATCATTGGTGGTGCATTCATTTATTTTAGCTATTTTATATATTTTATCTGAAGGGTTTTGCTAACATCCTCACCTTCATTGCCACATTAGCAACATCCACAAAGCTTTTAAATGATAGGTGAGATGACTTTTATCCATTCGGACTGTTTATTTATTAATACAAGTAGGAGAAAAACATGGTACAAAAATCACACCAATCGAATTTATCCTAACCATATAATCAACAGCATGGAAAATAGACGGTCAAGATTGAGAGGAGAAACAAAATAGCTCCTATTACCATCTTGAAGCATCTATTCAATAGATCTCACTTTGTATTACTTATAGTAGCACTTTGATTCAATGACTCCAACCATGTGATCTAGCAAATTTATGGGTTGTAAATAACACAGTTGTTAAAAAATAATAATAATAACCCCTTTCAAAGGGTTAGGATCTTCCAATTTGTGTGATTCTTGCACCATGACTTACTTCCAATGGTACTAATGAATGAATTGCCCTAATCAATGATTACGCTAACTTTTTAGAGCAGACATTAGAAAAATCCTTACATAAATATACTATTTAAAATATTTATTATTACTTAGACTTATTTGTTTCTCAAATTACTCTAGTAATTATATCATCATTATAATTTTACCACTATCAAAATAAACATAAAGATCATGGTCAAGTATAAATGCATTATTCATGAGACAAGTAAAAAAATTTGTAATCATTACACTTTTCATGATATTAATATAAAATATGGGTGTATTTTGGTGATATTTTAACATTAAAGTAACGTAAATATACCCTCATTATGGATTTATGATGGATAAACCGAACATAGGAATCAGCTATCAAATGCAAGTGTTGCCCGGGGATAACTAAAGTAATTTATAATTATTACATATTTACAATACGTGGTAATTGGTGAAACAAACAAGACCCATATACTTTTATTACAATTGGGTCGCAAATACTTTTATTTTAATTGTTAGATGGGGTTCTTACCCTTGCCCCGGTGTAGACTCACATGAGTGTGTGTGCCTAAATCTCATTGTGATGTCATGTGGATCCCACCAAGTACTTTTAGATGTTTTAGGTATGATTTCACATGAATGGTGGGGCTCACCTGAGTACTATTGGCTGTCCATTTCCCTGCTTGCTCTTCAATGAATGAATAGTTCAAGTGGATGATGGGCACACAAACACACATATATATGGAAAAAGGTCATATGAGGTCAACCTCATGGAAGCTTTATGGGTCCCCCCTAGGTCATGAGATGCCTCCAAAATCAGCTGTATCCGGAACTCAGGTGTGCCACACCATCTGAATCCATGAGGTCGACCTCATATTTACCATTTTCTTGATTGTGCATAGCACCACTGAGATGTGATTTTGACATCTAGCCCATCCATTGTATCTCCCACTTGGATGAGTGGTCACACCAAATTTGAGGCCATTCCAAAAATCAGGTGGGTCCCACAAAGTGCTATTAGCTGTTTTAGGCTTGATTTTTCATGGTTTCAGACGGTATGGCCCACCTGAGTTTCAATACAGCTGATTTTTGACACATCCCCCAACTTAAGAGGGGTCCTACCAAATGCACAACATGGATGTCCACTACACACCTTGGTGGGGCCCAAGGAGCTCAACCTCATGGGAAACTTCCATGAGATCAACCTCATAGTACATGCTCTCTTGGTAACCAGTTCTCATGGAAACTTCGAGAGGTTTCATGAGGTGACTCATTCAGTGGATCGTCCGAATTTTGTGGCCACATCACACATGAAATGCTCTCAAGAAGTTCCCATGGGAGAGCATCTCTCCCCCTATGAAAATTACCAAAAAGTGATTTTTGAGTGGTAAAATTACCATAATGCTCACTATGTACATTTTTTCTTCAAAAACCCATAAAATGGATAATTATGGGGCTCACATGCTATTTGTATGATATCTAACCCACCCAAAAAATGTAATCCGCCATGATTTTTAGTAGAAAAAAAATATATATGGTTGATCTAACATAAGTTGAGCCACACCATAAAAAATAATATACACCACTTAAAAACATAAAAAATGCATGTACAGCCTATTTTCCTACTCTACTACTTTTTAAAGAAAAACAATATACGACTTATGAGGGTCCCTCCTTTGACAGGACTGCAATTCACAAGGAAATTCAATGGAAAATTTGAGATTTATGAGAAATTTTTCCTTAAAAATCTCTTCAACACACGAGCCCCTAGCAAGACGGACTCGGTCGTGGAAGGGGCTCTGTGGGGCCCACTGTGATGTATGTGCTTTATGCACACAGTCCATCCATTTTGCTGGATCAATATTCTGCAAAAGTTATAAAAATAAAAATAAAAAATTAAAGATTGCCCAGCTAGGCCATTTACACATTAATCATGAGAAAGAGTACTGCTGAATCATACCCATGAGGATGGCCCACAAATCAGACTATCTGCTAATCAGATGGGCTACACCTGCATAAGAAAAAAAAAATGGATAGTTTATATTCTACATACAAATATGACCAACCTCATCAGTGGACCAGATTGGAGTTAGTGTGATGGTATGTTCATGTTGAGCTCACTTGATAAGTGGCCCAGATCTTGCACGGTCTCACGTGGGTTGCTCGAAGCGAGGGGAGTTATGTAATACTCCAATAGTGTCATGGTTCATACACATGCACTCATAAATTCTATAAGTATGCATATAACACCAATTAAACTAAACCATCCTTGTAATGTGGCCCACACTATTGAGGGATCCTAACCTTGATTAGTGGAGGTTAGTTTGTTGAATAAGGACCATTGATTTTCTTCTTCTTTTTTTAACTGGCCATTTCATTTTCATCAATCCACGGCATGGGAAATCAACCCCATTTAAAGTTCGGTTCTGATCCATCTATAGTAGGGCCCACATTTTGCACGGTTTCCATTTACCTGAACTCCATTCATATAACCATCACACCGCCAGAGTATCAAATCTCTTCTCAATAAACAAGCCCCGCCACGGCCCCCTTGCAAATGCTAATGGGGCTCACCATGTAGGGACTACAAGTCCATTGTGGATTTCAGACGGCCCCAAAAGCCCTATCAAATGATCACAGCCATTCAAACAAGGGCCCACAAAAATAGACTACAGGACCATTACTACTGTAGCCATCAATATGCACGTCTTTGAATGTATGGCTGTGATTATCCAATCATAGTTATTTCTGGATCATGAAAAACATATACTGAATTCCTCCTACCCAATGGCCTTTATTGATCATAGGTGGGCGCGCCATAATAAGGTAAGAAGAAATGGTATTGGACCATAGCTCCCACAATCACGGCTCCAGACGTGCAAGAAAGCCCATCAAACAAACCCATTATTTCTGAAATGAAAGTTGGGTCAACCATCATGGGTTCGAGTACCGGTTGTGGTGAAATCACACTGAGTGGTGTGAGTGCATGGGTGTGATGCGTGCATTTTATATATATATATATTATATATATATATATATTATATATATAATATATATATATATATATTATATATATATATATATATATATATATATATATATATATATATTATATATATATATATATATATATATACACCTCATTTTTGGGCTATACCCTAAAACCTGTGGGTCCCACTATTATGCATGTGTCTGATCCACACCGCCCATCTGTTTTTCCCACTCATTTTAAGGCATGAGCCCAAAAATGAGGTAGCTCCAATGTTCAAGTGGACCACATCACAGGAAACAGAGGGAATTGAATGCTACTGTTCAATTCTTCTTGGAGGCCAGAGGCCACAAAAGTTTTGGATCAAGCTGATATCTGTGGTTTCCCTCCATCCATGTTTGTGTGACCTTATGAAAAGTAGGATGATAGGTACATTTCCCAGCGGACCCAATGCTCGTTTTAACTCTCAATATTAGGCATTCAAATTTCCCTGTTTCCTGTGGTGTGGTTCACTTGAGCTTTAGATCTGCCTCATTTTTTGGCTAGTGCCCTAAAATGAGAACATAGAACGGATGAACAGCATGGATCAAACACATACATAATGGTGGGCCTCACAGATTTTACAATCGCAATTTTGTTCTGATTTCAATGTATTTATCCTATGGTTTTCAAGGCCTAATTACACTCTAAATCCCTCTCTTCCAAACATGTGTGAGAAGTAATAATTAATCATTTACACTCCATTTACAATGTAAATTGAAAAACGAATGGGCCCTTAGAATCAGTAGCTGGCCCACAGGCAGGTAACCAAAGTACAAAAAGGCAATGTGAATATAAGGCTCCATCCTATCCATTCAATGTTGTCTATGAGGAGAAGTTTTGAATTACCTGTGTCTTGAATGAGGTGGGTCAGCACCATCTTGTAGCTAAATGTATTTGAAGACTGATCTCGTGCGCAAATTGATCCAATGGCTACCGATCCTTATTTGGGCTTTTGATGTGGTCAAAACCATCTTGTCTTCAATTCCATCTCTTCATTGGTATTCCTTGGAGATTGGCAGTCGTGGAGGAAAGAACAAATGGGATCAAACTCTGCCACATTCAATTTAAAAATAAACATTAAAACAAAATAAATAAATTGGATAGATAGGATCTTCTAAACTGAGAAATTTTTGTGTTTGCATGCACCATCCAACGTGGACCCGTCCGATCAACAATCGAATTGTTGAACCATTGTCCCCGCTTATACGAACTGAGACCCAATTGATACTAGATGGATATTGCATCCAAGTATCATACAATTACTCTAGAATGAGATAGCATCAACATAGTTAAAGCCGCTGGGTGCACCCGACCTATGAGCACCCTAAATGCCAATGCATACACCTAGAGATTCCAAGCACAATTTTTGAATTTTGTCTAAAATATTAATATTTGATTTTATATAAGTTGATTTTTTTAATCCGTCAAGAGCGATACTGATGCGAGACAATTAACACTTGCTCTAAAAGCTCGAACTGATAAAGTATGGCAAATCAATCCCTTTATCTAATAGCCTAGGCCCTACATCACATGGGTTAGGACCTAAGTCGAACCCCTCTCATGGGCCCCACTTCACATAGGTTCCGCTTCACACGAGCCACCTGCCTCACACGGGCCACCCACCCCGAGTGTGCCCCTGCATCCCACAGGCCACCCCACTCAAGCCTGGTGTGAAAATGTCACTACATTAAATACCATTCAGTTCCTATTAGCCCAAACCCCATATTCGAATTTCCCTAAATTCTTCAATTCTACAGCGTAATTTTCCAATTTCCCAATCCCGATGATACAATGCTCAACTCGCATCACGAATTTATGTAAATATTTCAAGAAAAAAAAAAATAAAGAAAAAGAATAAGAAAGGGGTAACAAACAATGTCGAGGGTAGTGGACCTCCCCAGTTCCTTGATTTTTCCTTCATGGCTTTCTTAGAAATACACCACTCTTTTATTCTCCACTTCTAACTATTCCTATCTTAGGGAGTATCAAGGAAAAGATGATCCTCTTATTCAAACTTCAAATTTACTAAACCTAAGGAACAACCTGAAGAGAGAATTAAGGTGATTCCCTTTTATTCCACATGTCCACATGATCAATGGAGTGCGTATCACCTGACCCTAAACCTCTCATTTTCCCTAGCTCCCCTGAATTCAACAATCCAAAATCACAAGTTTGACACCTAAAAATTTTAAACCCTATAATCCAATTTTTCAAAATCTCCAAATCATCTAACCTATTCTATTTCCTCCAAAATTCTCAATTCATCTTCAATCTCTTGTGCAACACTAAAGGAAACCCAAATCGCGTTCAAGATGTCCAAGGTGATTACCTCAAGTCACTAATAGAAGAAGAAAGCAAGAAGAATAGAAATGAGAAAAGTTGTTGAAATTTGGTGGAAAATATCTCTAGCATTAATCAGAAAAAAAAAAAAAAAAAAAAAAAACAAAGAGTTACTGAAACCTTTTCTTATCTACTTCATCCTGGTGGGGCACACCTAATGACCAGGTTGGATGGTAGATACACAATGTGGTGGACCCCACATTCATTGATATGAGAAAAAACTTGGATACTCTGTCTCTGGCAGTATGACCATCCATAAACAGGCACATAATCACTGTGCACACCAATGCTTGGCTGTGCCCTAATTCAAACTGCTTGAAAAGTGGGGCCCACTGAAGGTGGGTTATTACCCAAACTCATGCAAAAATATCATTATATTTTCACCACTGATGGCCACCGAAATGGACAGTTAACATGACAA
This sequence comes from Magnolia officinalis, assembly GCA_021015155.1. Taxonomy (NCBI): domain Eukaryota; kingdom Viridiplantae; phylum Streptophyta; class Magnoliopsida; order Magnoliales; family Magnoliaceae; genus Magnolia; species Magnolia officinalis. The sequence goes on from JAJHSJ010000015.1 coordinate 58,641,330, forward strand.
ATAGTCAAGGGTCAAAATTCAACAAACAATATCCATTAATGAGAGGCTAGGGATGTCAAATTGATATGACATTGAGATATGACCCATCTGAAGTGGGGCCCAAGATTTGGATGGTTTGTAGTATCACATGTACAGCAGCATGCATTGATATGAATGCCCACACTCCGCCGGCATATCAAGTAACTCCCACATTGATTTTACTGCAAGAACTGCAAACTCCATATAGAGTTCCTAGACAAGCTCTTGTGCATTCCTTCCTATCCACAAGCAGCACTTAAAAGCCGGAAATTGCAGTTCTTAAATTTGGGCATGTTACATCCTACTATCAGAAAACAGTTCCAATATCAGTTGAGAAAACCAAAAATCTAGTCATTACTGTAAAGGCAAATAATCTTCAATTGGGAGTTGGAAATCACCAAACTCTGGCAAGCAATTTAATTGAATCGGAGATCCTCACCATCCATGCAAAGGTGGGTTAGAAAACAGATGATGATGATCTCTAAAATCAGGCGACTTCACTTCTATAGTTCTTTCTCCTAATATGGCCATTTAACATTGGAATGAGAAATGAAATCATAGAGCAACTTCAAATAATTCTTAGTCTTTGGGATTATACGAGTAGAAAGGACTGAAATGGGAAAAACAATTATGCTTCTCAGTAGGTATTCAAAAATGATTATGTGATGGCCATCATGTAAAAGCAATGGCAGTGCCTGTTACAGGATACAGAGCCGTAATGCCTGATTTGGAAAAAAAAAAAAAAAAGGCTCATAACCGGCCTAGGCCATAACGCCCAATTTGAAAAAGAAGAAGAAGAAGAAGAAGAAGAAGAAGCTCATAACAAGCTTCTAACACAGTAACGACCGTTACAGGCCCATAATGGGCCGATACATTTTTTCCTTGAAAAAAAAATCCCACCATTATGGCCATCGTTACTGTTATTGAGAATACCTTGCTTCTCACCTAGCATTAGTGACTGAATCTTTCTGTTAGACAGGAAACGTGTCTTGTTTCCATGTATAGATAATCGATTCTGATTTTATCTTTTTCCTTGTATAGTTGATTCTGATTTTATCTTTTTCCTTGTATATTCAACCTTTTAGGGTTGTTTGAAATACAGAAAACTAAAGGAGAATCGTTTTCTCTTTGCTTTCATGGTATCAGAGCTATACCGATCCTGATCCGGCACCTCCTTCATCACTGGCACCACCTCCTGACAGATCTGGCCCCTCCTACGTCAAAAAACCCTGTTCCGGCACCTCCTTCTCCGTTCTTGCTGCGTCCGACCATCCCCAACCCCCTTTTCCAATCATCCCTAACCTCCGTTCGACCATCCCCAACCCCCGTTCGACCATCCCCCGGCCTGTCTGACCATTCCCAGGCCCGTCCGATCACACCCCTGCTGTCTGATCACGCTCTTGTTGTCCGATCACACCCTTGTTGTTCGATCACACCCCTGCTATCAAATCACATCCCTATGCGCCTCCTGTCATGTCCTGCTGCACGTCTTGCTGTGCACGTCCCTGCCTCATCCGATCACCCTTTGCGCACACCCCTGCCTCTGTACTGCGCATAGTCCATGCCTCTGGTGCTGTTGCTGTTCTGTTTCTGTCACTACAACCGGCTCTTCTGCTGCAAGGTACCTTCTTCCTTGGCATGATTTATCTCACTTCCTAACTATGGACAAAGACTCCCGTACAGAGGCCCCACGATGTAGTTTCGATAGAACCAACTACAATCTATGGGTCATCCACTTTCAAAGTTTTCTCAAGGGTCATGGTTTGTGGGGACTAATTGATGGATCTGTTCACTGTCCGCACTTCCACAGATGCCGGCAAAGTGGCTGAGTGGGAAATGAAAAATGGCTGGATTACTACCTGGATTCTCGATTCGGTCGATCGGACAATTGTTGGTCTCACGCCACATCGCACTCTAAGGCAATGTGGGAGCATCTCTAGACTATTTATCAACAGAGTAATGCGGCTCAGTTATACCGCCTAGAATAGGATCTGGTTCACCTTACTCAAGGTGACAAAAGTATTCAAACATTTTACTCGACTTACGATTTGGACAGAGATGACTATGATGGATCCAGAATTCCCTAATGACTTTAAGATATTCCAAACAATGCGCGATAGTGCGCAAGTTAGACATTTTCTTATAAAGCTGCGTTTGGAATTTGAGCATTGTAGGGCTGCTCTCCTGAACCGTACCCCAACTCCTTTAATGAATTCGGTTATTAATGATTTATTAGTTGAGGAACAACGACTGCAAGTTCTCTCTCCGGGACCATCTCAGGGACCATCTGATCTGGTACTCGCTGTATCCACCTTTGTACCAAACCGTGGTTCCACTCCGTTAACTTGTCACGGCTGTAACAAAGTGGGACATGTTGTCGCCCAGTGCAAAGATTGGTGCGCTTATTGTCGACGGACTGGTCATGGTATTCAGGACTGTCGTTCACATGCCTATGCATTCTCATTCAGCCGTGGCCATGCTCTTTCTATTACTTCTGCGACTAATTCTTCTGTTGGTGATACTACATCTACTGTTTCTGCTGAAGGTCTCTTCTCACTTTTAACTCTTGCGATGCTCCAGCAGATCGTACAAGCCCTTTCTGCGGCCGGTATGTTAGGTATATCCTCATCTTCTACATGGTTCTTCGATTCAAGTGCTTCCAATCATATAACTGATGAGGTATTACATCTTCGCGACATTCGTCCCTACACTGGAAATCAGGCTATTTCTACTGCGGATGGCACTAGACTACTCATTCAGTCCGTTAGTTTATTAACTTTCTCTCCTTCTGCCCATCGCCAGTTTACCCTTCGTGATGTGTTTCATGTCCCTAAACTCTCCTCAAATTTAATTTTTGTTGGTCAACTTACATACAATAACTGCTTAGTTATATTTCTTCCAAATTGTTGTTTTATGCAAAATCTGTCAACGGGGAAGGTACTTGGGAAGGGTAGACGGCATGGATGTCTGTACGTGCTAGACTTTGACTCATCCGTCACTCCGGCTCATTGTTTCTTTTCTCCATCTTCCTTAGATATTTTTTCGGCAAATAAAATGTGGAAACTATGGCACTTTCGCCTAGGTCATCCACATTCCGATCGGTTGATTCAGCTATTTTCTTCTGGCATGTTAGGGAATATTTCTCTTAATAAAAGTAATTTGGATTATTCTTGTTCTTCCTGTTGTCTTCAAAAAATAAGTGTATTCATTTTCCTCTAAGTACTACGAAATCATCATCTATGTTTGAGCTAGTGCATACGGATGTCTGGGGTCCTTCACCAATTATGTCACTCTCTGGATTACGATACTATGTTATATTCATTGATGATTTCACATGTTACACCTGGATTTACTTTCTGCACTCTAAGTCACGGGTTTTTGAAAAATTCAAGATATTTCACTCTATGGTGGACACTTAATTTCAGGTAAAAATTCAAACTCTTCGCTCTGACTCAGGGGGAGAGTATCTCTCCACAAATTTTCGTACGCATCTTTAGGATTATGGGATTATTCATCAGACCACCTGTTCTGATACTCCCCAACAGAATGGGGTGGCTGAACGAAAAAATCGTCATATTGTTGAAACTGTCAATACCCTGATGACCGCTATGAGTGTTCCTCGTTCCTTCTGGGCAGAAGCTATGACGCATTCAGTCTACTTGATTAACTGAATGCCAACCACAGTTCTTAACAGTAAATCTCCCTACTTTATTCTCACCGGTTTACTTCCTACATATTCCACATTTCATGTTTTTGGTTGTGTATGTTATGTTCATCTGGCATCACGTGAACGTAACAAACTTTCTCCAAAATCAGTCAAATGTATGTACCTGGGATTTGAAGAAACTCAAAATGGTTTTCGTTGCTATGATCCGGTCTCTCGTCGTGTTCAGGTGTCACGACATTTTGTTTTTCTTGAGCATATTGTCTTTCATTCATTTGTTCCTCCTTCGCCCGCACCAAACTCTCCTGGTCTTACTATTTTTCCTGATATTCTTATTGCCTCGAGTACACTCTCTTGTCCGTTGTAGGTTTACTCACGACGACCACGTACAGATCCACCACCTACTACTCTACCTACTATACCTGTTACCGATCCGGATCCTACCTTGGTACGTCGTTCCACTCGTGTACATCGATAACCTAATCGCTTGATATACTCTATGTCTGCCATGAATGCTAGTCTAGATACTGTATCTATTTCTACTTCATACCATCAGGCAGCCACTCATGATTGTTGGAAGAAGGCTATGGCAGAAGAACTGAAAGCATTGGATGATAACCACACGTGGGACATTGTCACTCGACCCACTGACCAACAATTAATTGGGAGTAAATGGATTTATTCTGTAAAGCTCAAGTCTTACGGATCATTGGATCGATACAAAGCTCGGCTTGTTGTTCAGGGATATAAACAGGAATACGGAATTGATTATGATGAGACATTTGCTCCTGTGGCCAAGATGAAAATTGTTCGCACTCTTCTAGCAATATCGTTTGTTCGTTCTTGGTCACTCACTCAGATGGATGTGAAAAATGCTTTTCTTCATGGCGACCTCCAAGAAATAGTATATTTGAAACCTCCTCCTGGGTCTTTAATCCCTACCAACAAGGTCTGTCGCCTAAAAAAAGCTCTATATGGTCTCAAACAGGCCCCTCGAGCATGGTTCCAACGCTTTCATGATGTTGTTACAAATGATGGCCTTATTCAAAGTGGTCATGATCCATCTTTATTCTTACGCACCATTGATCGTGAAATTGTTATTGTTCTCGTATATGTTGACGACCTACTTCTGACTGGTAGCGATGCTACTAGTATCTCGGCATTAAAGCAAGTTCTGAAATCATCCATCAAGATGAAGGACCTTGGACATCTGATATACTTTCTTAGACTTGAATTCTCACGTTCTAAACGTGGGATCCTGGTCAGCTAGCATAAATATACCAAGGATCTTCTCGCTTTGGCCTCATTGACGGATCAAAAGACAGTTTAGACTTCCTTAGAACTTAACGTTAAATATGGCCGTGACGATGGTGATCTCCTTGCGGAGCCCACATTATACCACCGTTTGGTTAGGAGTCTAATTTACTTAACAATGACTCGCCCTGATATTGCCTACACTGTCCACGCTGTCAGTCAGTTTGTTTCTGCTCCTCGAAATCTTCATATGATTGTAGTATTGCGCATCCAACGGTACCTACGTGGAACTCTGGATTGATCACTGTTCTTCTCTTCCACGGCTACTCTGGACCTTCGTGCTTATTCGGATGCTGACTGGGCCGGTTGTACTCTCACATGCAAATCTACCACTGGTTACTGTGTTTTTCTCGGCACTTCTCTCATCTCTTGGAAGTGTAAGAAGCAGACCACTGTTTCTAAATCAAGCACGGAAGCCGAGTATCGAGCGATGTCAACTGCATGTAGTGAGCTTATCTGGTTACGTGGACTTCTTTCCGACTTGGGCGTTTATCTACAGACTCCTACTCCACTCCATGTAGATAATCTGAGTGCCATTCAGATTACCTCTAACCCTGTTTTTCATGAACGGACAAAGCATATTGAAGCTGACTGTCACTTCATCCGAGAGAAGTTTGTCTCAGCTCATTTCTCTTCCTCATGTCGCATCGCATGATCAGATTACAGACATTCTCACGAAGTCCCTCACTTCTGCATGTCACTCAGATCTCGTTGGCAAACTATTACTTATCGATGACCAGCATCAGTTTGAGGGGTGATGTTAGACAGGAAACGTGTCTTGTTTGTATAGATAATTGATTCTAATTTTATCTTTTTCCTTGTATAGTTGATTCTGATTTTATCTTTTTCCTTTATAGATGTTGTATATCTTTATATATTCAACCTTTTCGGGTTGTCTGAAATACAGAAAACCAAAGGAGAATTGTTTTCTCTTTGCTTTCACTTTCAATGCACCAACTGCAACTCTGGTAGTGCTCATTGTTCTTTCTAACCTGTGAAAATGCGATGTAACTCGTACTTCTTTTCAATTGCAAGAATACCTTCTACCCATTAAGATTGAACACTATCTTACTGGAGAGTTGATGTAGAGCAGGTTGCAGACACTTTCATGGCAAAGATGGACCAGAGAAGGCCCGATAGGAGGCGGAAATGATCCGGACCATCAGAACCTTAAATCAGTCGTAATCTCGCAAACAAGGATGAGTTTTTCGACATATTATATGTGATTTTGGGGTAGGAGAACCTACTTAAGCCAACCAACCGGGTATGCCGGGTTGCCCACGCCGGATTTGCGAGATTCTATCAGATCAACGGTCAAAAGTCCTATTTAGTTTCATTTTTACTATAAATAGTAAGTTTTAATTCGAGTATAACTTTTGATCCTTTGAGTTGTAGAGGTCATGCCCAACATGAAAAGATCTTAGAAAAATTAGGAGAATAACATGGTTAGGCCAAATTGGACACTTACTATTTTTGGCCAAAGTTTACTATTTATAGTAAGTCACATTTTTAGGGTATTTGAGTTGGAGTCTAAGTCTAAATATCTATCCTTCCTAAGTTTGAGATCCTTATTTAAAGAGTTGTAATTTCGTTTTTTATCATCAATCAAATTATTTTGAAATTATTAGGAATTATTCTTGCTTTTATCCCTCATGGATTCGAGGAAGCTCTGTGAGGAGTCCAAAGAGCTTTGTGGATTCGGAGTAGTTATTCCCTGAGGAAGACGGTGATCGACCTCATCATGTCCCTCCCTGCGCCAAGAGTCTATAAATGAGCTTCAAGGCCTTGTTTGGTTGCCACTTAAAAATGAGTTCATCTCATTTTAGCTAACAATAATCATGTATTAGAGATTTTGGTAAGGAATAAAAATAATCTTGATAACCCATAATTTATATAAATTATCATCTCTAATACATACTGTGAACTAAAATCATTATCATCATTATCATCATCATCATCATCATCATCTAAGCCTTATACCAATTAATTGGGGTCGGCTACATGAATCTTGTTCTTCCATTCCACTTTATCAAGGGCCAAACCTTCAATTAGAATTTTTAAGTGGCAACCTAACATGGCTAAAACAAGAGAGAGAGAGAGAGAGGAGAGAGAGAGAGAGAGAGAGAGAGAGAGAGAGAGAATTTTTTTCTCAATTACTACGAAGTTCGAGAATGTTTGGTTTTTAATGTCAAATGAGTTGGACACAAATATCATAAAATTGGTTTCACTTGGTTTCCGTGTTTTTGTTCATTCCATGTTTCTCAACTCCTTTCATGTTGTTAATTAACTTAAATGGCCACTAAATGTTAGAACACTATTCCATGAAATTAGCTTTCCGGAACTAATAACTGCTTCCTTACCTCTATAGGTAACTGACTAATGTTGCTACAATCAACTACAAGTTTGTGCCTCTAACTTTGTGTGTAGATGCCTAAGGCAGTGGAGACAAGGAAGATTGATCAATGTCCCATCTGGTCTTCAATGGGGTTGGGCACGGCATCAATCAGCAGTGGATATAAGCAGATGAAGAAACATGCTAGGGAGATTGTAACATCTAAAACAGTGGGCAACTGAAAAACCATAGTGGCAAATGGCAATGCATTTAAAAATACCTTACGATGATAAAAATAGAATACAATCATCAAATGCAATGAACATAGAAAATATATTGTTGCTTCTTCTTTTTAATGGATAAGAAGGAATTTATATTAATAAAATGACGATCGCATTACAGAGAAAAATGTTGACTATACATAATGCATTTCTGAGTAGGGTGAGAGATCTAGTTACTTCTGCTTGGGGATTTTTAGAAACAGCCACCCTTTTTTTATGGCTTAATTAGATAGAGCCACCCAAAAACTTTGGGGTTAGATTTTAGCACCTACATTTTTTATGTGACCTTATTCTGTCAGATTGAAATCACAGCCCTCAGTTTTTTTTTAAAAATGATGAAAATACCAGTAATCAGTGGTAACCACCCATTTCTTCCAGACACCATCTGGCCCACCTTACTAGACCAGAGCTTTGGGACAATAGAAATACCCATCTTGAAGGTTTCCACTTGATGAACAGCTCAGATTTTTAGTGGTTCTGTCTAATTGACTCATAAAACAAAAGGGTGGCTGTTTCTAAAAATCCCTTCTTCTTACTGATCTAAACAATCTCGAAAGGCAAAAGGGTCACTTTAAAAGTCAAGGAAAGGAAATAAGATGACCAAGAATGGCAGGTAATTGAGTTCTAGAAGAAGTACAATGACGACTCATCTTGATCAACTTCTTCATATCTTGTTGTTCTTTTCAACTCCAACAAATGAACAAGAATGCCATGATTGCCAATTGCATCCTCCTCCAATTTACGAATGACCATCTCGAGAGCAGGCAGCAACTCCTTTGGTGTCACCTTCAGTTGCTGCTCTTCGCCATTGTCTTCTTCCTCTTCTATGCCAGCTTCATCTACCACCTCAAGCAAATCCTCGTTGCTAAAAACCGCATGAACTACTTCTTCAATGGCAGGATGGATAAGTTTTTGGATGCTCAACGGATCCTTTACACCAAGCATAGTCATCTTATTAACCAACGCTTCCTCTATCAGAGTTTCACCAACTTCCTCGATTAGCGGATGTGAGTTAGACATTGGCGTAAACAATGGCAACCCATCCCCACCACGAGGACTAAGGAAGGGGCAATGCCTCCAGCTATTGATGATAGTGTTGGGATGTATCGACTTCCAAGCAGCCACAGCCCACCGGATGGCTTGAAGTTCGTTGACCTTGTAGATATTTCTCTCACCAGCACCATCTAAATCCACGGCGTGTTGGAGTTGATAGCTCCGATAGCGACGTTTGAAGGCTGAAATGATTCCAGCATCCAACGGTTGTATCTTTGAGGTTGTGTCGGGTGGGAGGAAGTGAACATGCACATGACCCAAGTCTACATTTTCAATGACATGGGATGGCCCATCATCCAGAAGTAGGAGAATCCTGCGATCGCGAGACCCCATATACATATCAAGCTTCTTTAGCCATTCCTGAAATAGTAACGCGGTCATCAACGCTTTTTTATTATTGCGGTAATAGAAGCCAAGTTCCTCTCGAGTTCTCTTCTGGAAGGATCTTGGCCTTGCAGAAGACCCAACAAACAGAGGCGGCAACTTTTCGGACCCATTCGCGTTGCAAGTGAGTGCGAGCGTCAGGCGAATTTTATCTTTATCCACGCCCTCTAATTGTTTTGCTGCAATAGTTCTATCTGGGGACATGGAGTAGAACAGGGCGACCTCATCCATGCTAAAGATGTCCTGTAATTCGAACCGGTCGGTGATCTCCTTCAATTTCAGCATTGCAACGGCTATGGGATCAGTGACCGGGCACTTCCCTCGAGATCGGAAATGCTGGAAGTTGTGCCTCATCTGGAATTTATGGAGCCATCCATCTGAGAACGTGGGAACCTCGTCCTCTGGGATATTAAGCATCCGTGCCATCGACCGCCCCTTTTCTTGTATAATCTGGCCCGATAGTGGTAGCTGGTTTGCTTGGCACTGAAGCACCCAGTTCGAAAGCGCGGCCTCGATTTTGGGAAATCGGGGAATGCTGCGGCGCTTTACAGATTCCTGAAGAGTACCATCCACTTTCAGAAATTCCTTCTTACGTTTCAAGACTTGGCAAATCGTCGCTTGGGACGGTTTCTTACTGAGATTGAACTTCTCTTGGACAAACACAGCAAGTTGCTCCTGTGTCTTCTGCGGATCCCTCTCATTCTCTTCGCAAATGGCCTTCTTCTGACCAACCGTTAAGTTGCCAGTTGCCGCCGCCGCTTTTCTATTAGCTGCAAGGATGTTGGATATGGTTCCTTGTGTTACTCTAATACCAAACATTTCTTCAGCCCACTTCAGCAATGCTTTTTGAGTTAAAGTTGGATTGTGTTGGCTATGCTCCGCAATCTTAGAACGTATTGTGGGAGTCAATTTTCCCAACCTTTTACTGGAATGTTTGATGGCTTCCTTATTCAACAAGAGCAATTGATCGTCAACATCTTCTTCCCTTGCGTCACCTCCACCTGCATCTCCTTCCATTCTCTTTATTCCCATCGGGCTTGTAAAAACTGAAACCAATATGAATTGGGGACTTATTGAAGTGGGTAAATGATTTTAAGCCTTTTGTTTAGAAAGAATCCAAAAGGCAGACACGGAAAATCTCTATAAGGGCCATTTGGATGGGAGAAAATGGAAATAAATGGCATTTAAGGTGTGTTTGGATGGGAGTAAATACATGAAAATGAAATGGAATGGGAGTAAGTGGGTATGTAAATGAAATCCTCTCTCTGAGAGGGGATTTGGAAGTAAATGAGGTGAAGTGCCTTTTTCAGCTCCCTTGGAGAGTCACAAGAGTAAACAAAGGTGCCGCTAAGCATATGTCCATCATACACGTGGCATACTAATGATACTCTAAAACAATGCGATTATCGGCCGCGTCACTTAAATCACACCAATAGAACAATCCAAACCGTCCAAAGGTTAGCCATCTAAATGGATGGTTAAAAAACGTTAGCAAGTTGCTTGTTCGTGATCCTTACAATTGTGGCCCACCAAGGCTCAAAATTTCCTCATTTTTGGCATAAGTATTTATTCAATGGGCTTATTACAACCATCCTGTTAAATATCACATATGTACACCAATTTGGGATATCACATATGTTCCTGTGAATATATTGAAAATTTCCAGTGCATGCCCATTCCTCTTATTCACTCCCATCCAAATAGGATATTTAGATTTCAAATGCATTTCATTTATTCCCATCCAAACACAACTGAGTAAGCCATTTATTTCCAATTCATTTACCTCCAATTCATTTTCTTTTCCACGGGTTTCTCTCTAAACGAACAGGCCCATTTCTAAAGCAATTGGGATTTTGAAAAGAAAAAGAAATGAACAAACCAAAGAAGAATATGGCATGAAAATTAGAGAGAGACAGAGACAGAGAGAGGGAGAGAGACTTACCAGTGCCCCTGAATATCACTGCCATGGTCTCCCTAAACCAAAAGGATGACCCATTGTAATTGACCTATACATCAATGACTGTATGTGCATATGAATTTTTAGCTCAGGATAAATATACAACACTCAGCCTGAGTGACTGGCGACTTCCTTGGGCCAGCATTCTGTGCAGGTGGGGCCTGCATTTAAGTCATCCAGACAGTTCATCTGGTACGTCCTGCTATGGACTAGAGATGAGCCACAAAATCTCGCCAATGGACAATCCTAGCCATCCAATTGATTTCCTGCCAAAAGTCATCAGCAAAACATACACTTGTCAGATGAATGGGATTGTTGGATGGCATAAACAGATGGATGATCCGGAAAAGAGGTGCCCCATCTGTAAAAAATGCTTGGCCTGAATCAAATAGCTCGTAATACAGGCCAAGCATTGTATAACAGAAGAATGATAGAGTGCTACACATGATACCACCACCCAAGAGTAGGATTCAGAGTAGATGGATTATAGCCCAAAACTCAATCTGAAAGTATGATCCCAACTGGCCGATCAGTCAAAAATTCTAATGGATGGTGAGAACAAAAACTAGTAAACAGTCCAAATTAAACAAACAAATGGCCATTAATCAGAGAGATCAGCATTCTCTAATCAATCTGATTTTGGGGATCTGAGCAATCCATGGGACCTACAGTTTGTGCAGTTAGGATTCAAGGCACATGCCATGTATATGTCAGGGAATGCGGATGCCCCTGCACCGTAGTTCCGGTATAATGCCAGCATGTATAATGCCCCTACCACTAATGCCTATGATCCAAATGTCCATTAATCAGAGAGGTGAGGATTCTCTAATCAATGTGATTTCAGGGATATGACCAATCTACTGTGGGACAGACTACTTGGGCGGTTCAGATTCGAGGCAGATGCCATTTGTATATCAGGAGACGCCCCGGCACGGCAGTTGTGGCATTATGCCAGCATCCAATCATGCCCCTACCACTAATGCCTATGATCCAAATGTCCAATAATCAGAGAGGCCAGGATTCTCTAATCAATCTGATTTCACAGATGTAACGAATCCAGCGGGACCGACAATTTGGGCGGTTCAGATTCGAGGCATATGCCCCTTGAATTTCAGGGGACGCTCCTCCATCGTTGTTGATGTATAATGCCAGCACCCAATAATGCATAGGATCACCAATTCAAATTACACTTGTGTTTGCATGACCAAAACTACTTGATGAATAATCTATACCACTGGAAGTGCGAATTCAAACAAGAAAAATCCAACAAAAAAACACCCAAAAAAATCAGTAATCCCAGCATTTTTTTTCCCAGCAATATCTCCAAAAATGAATTCAAATGCAACTAACTACAGTAAAATCAAGTAGATTGAAATAAAACCCATTTGCCATTTTCCTTGTCTGAGCCCAAAAATCAAACAAAAACAGTAAATTAACAGCTGCAAAAGATAATCCAGAGCTTATGAATGAATGAAAGCACAAAACAAACAAGACCCAAATCTTCCTTTTTTATTCTTCTTCAGAAGAAAATCAAGAAATTTTTTAGGAGATGTTGAATCCAAAAGGCAAAAAGGTAGAACATTTGAATCTAATACAAAAGTTTATGAAGAACAGAGAAAGGAGTCTGAAAAAGAAAATAGAGAAAAGGCAAAAGAGAAAAGACTTACCCAAGAAATCTCAGACAAGCTTCGATTCTTTCAGCAGGAAAGCATAGAAGGATTACTCTAGTAGTTGTTAATACACCGGCGGAGCATGAAGATTCATACTCATGCATACAACTACATTGTATACGTGGCATATGCGGAACTTAATCCCAAACGTGGGATACACTATAGATAGATTAATATAAATAATTATCAATTAAATATACCATTTTAAATTTTTGAGTGGATATAAAATGCTCATTTATCTAACGGTCCAAATTCAATAAACAAACTCCATTGATCTGAGGTCAGGATCATCGCATTAATTAATTTCTTTTAGGAAATCTGATACATCTAACGTGAATACTAACATTTATTCTGTTTTTTTAAATTAAGGTTAGTGTATGAGATGTGTATAAGCTGCTTTAGTGTATATGGTCATTTATACTCTGCAAGAGTGTGTGTTTTTTCCCTGCCACCGGCGGCGAATTTACTACATCAGCTGTTCTTGGAATTGGGTGCACCAAAAAGCTATTTGGGCCTCTAGGTTTTACATATAAGCATCCAACCGTCCATCGTTTGGATCAGATCATTAAGTTTATGACCTCAAAAAACCATGCTGATTCAAAACTCAAGTGGCTATATTGGAAGGAACAATAGGGATGGGAACACTCAACTTATATACCATCTAAACCATTAAAACGTTTTGGTGAGCCTCACTGTGATTTTTATATACCATCCAATCCGTTCATAGGGCAAGTTCCACTGGGATAAAATAAAAAGGCCAAATATTAGCTTCATTCAAACCTCACATGAGTCTAAGAAGATTTTTAAGTAAAAGGCATCTACACCGCTGCTTTTTCTTGTGATGCGGCCTACTTAGGTTTTAGATACAGTTAATTTTAAAGATGAAAATTGGATGGTGACACCTACACTGTTTAAGTTTACGGTGAAAAAGGTCCTTGAGCGCTATCATAATGTGTGTGTTTTGTCCACACCATTCATCACTGTACAGTCTCATTGTATGGTATGAGTTTGAATATGAGGTTGATCCAAAGTTCAAGTGGACCACACTATATGACACAGTAGGATTTGAATGCCTATTGTTGAAACTTTGTTAGGAGTACACCACATTGTTTATTTGTTATCTAATGTGTTAACGGATGAAGTAAAAATACAAATATTAGCTTATCCAACTACTAAGGCTCCGTGATTGATGGATGTTCAATCCTCACTACTTTCTATGGTGTAGTTTCCTTGAGCTTTAGATCTGTCTCATTTTTTTTTAGCTCATCTCCTAATATAAGCTGCCAAAGTTGAATGGATTGTGGGGATAAAATAGGAGAAGTTGATGGCATACTCAGTAACTTTGTGAGGACTAGTATGATATATATATTTTATCCACTATATTAATCTATTTTACTACATAATTTTAAGGCTTGAGCCAAAAATAAAATATATCCAAAGCTCAAGTGGATTACACCATAGAAATTAGCGTAAATTAATGCCTACCACTAAAAATTTCTCAAGGGCCACAAAAGTTATGAATAAGCTTTGTGTTTTCCCTTCATCCATATATGTGTGATCTTATAAGCAAGTTGGATGACAAATGAACATCACCATGGGCCCATTGTGAACGTGCGTGGTTTTCTCATACAATGGCGCCTTAGGTGATGTGGGCCCACTGAGCTTTTCTGATGGGGGAACAGATTAGGTGTTACCCCGGTAACACCACTTTGATGATTGTGTTGTATATCCAGATTGTCGATCCGTCACTCTAGATCATTTTAAGACGGGTCTCAAAAATTAAGCAGATCTAAATCTCTAGTGGACCATACCATAGTAAACAATGGTAACTGAGTGCCTCACTATTAATAACTCCAAAGGGCACATGGTAAGGTTGTTGTAATGTTTATTTTCCATCCAACATGTTGATAATGCCAAAAAGATGTTGATGAAGGGAAAATGCAATATCAGCTTCCAAAACTTTGGTGGACCACGATGGTCCACGTGAGATTTGGGTATTCTTAATGTTTTGGATTGCATCCTAAAATTAGATGGAAAAACAGTTGGATGGCGTGGATATACAAAAAAAAAAAAAAAAAAAAAAAAAAAAAAAAAAAAATGTGAGCCCCCACATGGTTAGGATAACAGCCACTAAGTTTACCCAGTAACATCAAGGTGGGCTCCCTTCCACCAGCTGGTTGGGTGGTGTTGGGCGCAGAAAACGACGAAAGGAGGGTACATCACACGAGTTGTAGTTAACGTCACCCCATCTTAGCAAGGAATTAACCCGTGTTATGGCTACTCGTGGTAGTAGTCAATGGAATCCTACTCTGTCGACACGTGCGTATGGGAGAGATCTAGTTATTCTTACACTGCATCACTCACGTCTACTGCGAAGACCTCTCAATCTTGTATCCGCGAGCAGAAGTGGCATTTCTATATGAAATTATACTCCACAGCCACAACTGTCAACTGCACGTCTTTGGCGGGTGTCTAAGATGAACCAACTGACACGCGCGCTTGATCCTTCACTCCTTCCCCATGGTGCCCGTGGCAAGAGCTTATGATCAGTAGCATCTGTCCCGTGGGTCACGAATTGGATGTACTAAAGGTTCAAAACAGAAGTGATTGGACACGTCTGACCGTTCGATTGATGTGGACTTCTTCCTTTGAATGTGAACCGTCGGTCTTTCTGAGTTGACCGTCCGTTGTCAGCACACTAATCGTACGGATACCACTGTCTGATGGCTCACAGTTTTGGAATACAGCCCCTCTCATGGTTTTCATGACATTTCAACGGTCCTGCAATTGAGATGGTGGGGAGGCTCTCCTGGAATCTCTCTCTCTCTCTCTCTCTCTCTCTCTCTCTCTCTCTCTCTCTCTCTCTCTCTCTCTCTGCGTTTGGTAGCACCAATATCATGATTCATGCTAACTAGTGCAACCAAATCTTAGACAAAAGGATACGAATGGGCCAGGTCTTGGCGAACTCAGGGCCTGCTCTGGCCCGCCCATTTGATAATTAGAACCTGACCGGCCTCATTCAGTAACAGAGCTTTGATTTCAGCCACTGCCCGTTTTATCCATTGGCTTCAAACCAAGGGCGAGCCCAACTGGTGGGTGTGGCCCTTTTATTACAGGCCCGAGACAAACCCTATATCCTGGCCATCACCTGAAGTCCAATGGGCCACCTGGCCCCGCCTCATCGCTACTTTGATTCAGAAGGTAACCGCCAATACATGAATCCGAACGATTGGACAATCCTAACCGCTCAATTAAAGGATTGTTACAGTCAATGTGGAGAGCCATCCACACTTTCATTAGACTGGCTGCAATCGGTCGTCCAACCAATTTCATTTCTGGCATTGGCACAGCTGGATGAATGGCCCAGATCCTGCACGGCCAATGGGAAGTATCACACTCAATGGCACAAAAACATCTCTGAAAAAGAAAGCAGAGGTCTGAAAACCTTTGGAAAAATAACAGCAAATCATAAGATACACTTCATGTAAAACCATCTTATACAACTGCAACCAAATGCCTATTTCAAGCGCATGTCCGAGTCTGTCCCAAGTCTTCTAAACAAACCCATCGTCAAAACAGATCAAAATCCAAGAATCACTTAAAAACCCGAACTGCGAACATGTAAAATGACTATAAATCCGCATGTGATATTTAAGGGTCGAACAAAAAATAAAACCTCTTTAAGACCATGGACCACTTGATGCCTTAATCTATGGCAATGATGAGGAAACCGACGGAGATGTACATGAGGAAAACTGGATAGAGAGCGAGGGCTTTTCTCCTTGGGGCGACGGCTGCGCTCATGAATGGGTAGGCGGCCCAAGAGCTCCACGCCAACGTTATTGCCACCACAACCATCTTGATTATAACATTGTCTTTCAGCATGCAGATTAGAGCCCCGACATCCAGTGGAAATAGGCAGTAGCCGAGGAGGCTGAGACTCTGGAAGAAGATTATGTGCCCTCCCTGAAACAATGTGCAGCCATGGAAGGCGTCAGATGTGACGGACATGAGTCTATACCCATGAACTAGGTTTTTTTTTTTCATTTGTAAAGAAATGGGAGCTGCTTACCAAGAGTAGCACGTTCAATGTGAGAACTATAGCACCTGTTGCAAGGACGGCAAATGCAACGGCGAAAACCTCCGACTGTCAGATCAAAATCAGAAAAAGAAATTAGTTGCATGTTCACTGTATACAACTAAGGGTGTGTTACTGTGTTTGGATGCACAACTGAATTGAATTGCAACCATTCAGTTCAATAACGAGAAATTAGCCCACAAATTGCCATCACATTCCACATGAAAGTAATGTACTTGCAAGGTAGTCTCCCAATATGAATTACTGAAGGTAATCACAATTTGGTCACTCCCACCATATCAAACTGTTAACTGCAGTTCAATTCAGCAGAGCATTTTCGTGAAAATAAGTGATGCAATCTCAAACCCCAAATAGCTGGGTCAAGACCATGACCATGATGATGGATAGAGCTGCAACTTGAGTTCCGGTCAACCCAAACCTGATTGACCCAGCCCAAGTTCAAGTCAGGTTGGGGTCGGGTTGTTAAGGTCCTCAGCCAGGTTTGTGTTGGAAAATGCAAACCCAATTTGAAATCAGGTTGGGTTCGGTTTGAGCATCAGATTAGGAATAATCACATGTTTGGGTCAGTTTGGATCAGGTTGGATCGGGTTGGATCAAGTATAGAGAAATTCAGGTTGGGCACCTCACGTTGGAATTCAGGATTAGATGAGCTTGCAGGTCGGGTCATCTTGAGGTCGGGTTGCAGGTTGGACATCTTGAGGTCAGGTCAGGCTTGGGTTGACCATCAACCCAACCAAGTTGCACCCCTAATGATGGTGATGGAGGTGATGGAAGTGGCAGCGGTGGTGGTGATGATGAAGTAAATGTAAAACTAGATGCAATCATTCTCAATGATGTATAACAGGCAAAGTGCATGTATTGTAGTTTTGGTGAACTTAACAGCAGGGAATTCACTTAATTGGGTGAAAACAGTCATCCCAATGGTGTATAACTGGAATAGTGCATGTGTCGTAGTTTTGTTGAACTTGAAAGGATTTGCTTAATTAGGCGAAGACAGCGAACTAATTTGTGGTGAACCATGAATCAATCTGGACCACACAGGGTAATTCGGCAAATTTGGCAACTATCAGCTTTCCATCTTCCAAATGGAGAGCTCCTTGAAGACAGTGCTACATAAGTTTCTCATCAGAAGCACTATAATTGTCTTCGTACATTTATCAGAAACAACACATGAGCAGGAGGATTCCTCTCTCAAATTAAATGAACGACACATCCTCTACCCAAAAAAGAAACATGACAAGAAAGATACAGAAACCGGTATTGAAACCAGGTCATCCACAATGCACTTGATTAAAACAATGAAACTTGGCGCTATGGTTAGCTCAGCACCAATCAAGAATCCCCAAGGAATTCCAAGAATTCTTGTCATACGTTAGTTCCAACCTTTTAATCCTCTTTTCCAGGTTCATCAAAATGTCTACAAAAGAACTTGAGGAAGTCTAAGAAACGCTAGCACACAGTCACGAAAACCCAGTGGGTAATGATTAGGGAATGAAATGTCAAAGGCAATCCCCTACTGTGACAGCAGCTTGTAAATACTATTAAATTGAGCTAGATATCTGCAACTTGGGTTGCAACTAGGGTTTTGGTCAACCCAAACCCGATTGACCCAACCGGAGTCGAGTTCAGGTCTGATCAGGTTGTCAAGGTCCTTGGGTTGGGTTTGGGTCGGGAATCACACATATTTGGGTCAGCTTGGGTTGAATATGGAGGACTTTGGGTGGGTTGGGTTCGGATTGGAATTGGGATCGGCTCAGGTTGCATGTTGAGCCCTCTAGAGGCCAGGTTGGGCTTGTGTTGACCCTCAACCCAACCCAACCCAACCCAACCCAACCCAACCCGCCCAGGTTAATACCCCTATCTGTGACAGGCAAATTGAAACTGTTTGCCTGTCGCAGTTTCCATAAGAAACCTAACAAATTACATAAACCCCAACAACAAAAAAAATCACTTCGAACTTTCAGATAAAAAAGATAATGTTCAGACAACAAACAACTAGAAGACCAAGCCTTCTCAATGTGGTAGGTAAAAGCTGGAAACTCCCACGGTTCCAGTCATGCTGTCGAGAAAGAAAAGGGCATGCTTCAGTTAGCTTGAAAGACCCCAATGCTTGAAACTTCCTGAAGCTAGCAGGGTAAGCCTGATGCTAAGTTAAAAGGACAGCGAACAGCTCACCTTGAT
>JAJHSJ010000015.1:58660382-58757024 GCA_021015155.1 Magnolia officinalis
TGAGCTGAGCTCTATCGGTCAACTGAAGAGGTTCCAAGTTGAGCTAATCAGGGCTAAATCAATCACGTTGTGATTGGGGGTGATCCTTTGTCGGACTCTCTGTTATCGTTGGTCCCTTAGCTTTTACCAAGTCATCCAATCCTTGGTGGGCCGGAACGGGCAAAAACTTGGGATCATGCCCCGCCGAAGACTATATCCATGAAAGCAATGCTAACTTCCCTTCGTGAAGTGTCGCGAGAACAGGTCGGGGTCGTCGAGCCGAGCTGACCTCAAAGGTGCCGGACTGCATTTTTCCATAACACCAACCATCTTGATTTCATTTATCTAAATGTCTATTCTTGTAGGCATGTGCAACCCACTTGATCAACGTTAGATTAAGAACATTCACCCTCATAAATACAGACTTGATCAATTTTCAGGCCAGATATACTATGCTCGGGTTTGAGCCACCTATGCTAGTCCAGCCATTGCCACCCCTATTCGCACACTACTCTTTGTCGAGTTCGATTATTCACATAAATCGGGTAAAAATACAAGGATATTCATTTGTCATTTCCACTGAGAGAGAGAGAGTAAATCACGAAAAGAATAATCAAGAAAAGGGAGACATCCAAACGAACCAATATTTTAAAAATAAAAAAATAGCTTCTTTCACGCCAGCATCGAGCTTCTCGTGAACTATATTTATTCATTTCATGTCCTCTCACCCACCCAACCGTCCATTTCCATACCTACAAAATCCTACTTAAAAAAAGGGCGCGGTCGAGTGGTCCCGGGAACACATTAAGTTTACAGTGGTACGGTCATATGTGGGGCCCATTTAGTGTAGAAAGAAATCTAACCCGTCCATCATATGCTTCAACTAGTATTACATTAATGAAACTAAAATCAGAACGATCCAACCGTCAAATGTGACACAAACAAAGAACAATGTGATTAGGTATGCCCACCTTGATTTCCACGATGACCCACATGGAAACATCTTATTTTCGGTAGGACCATTAATCCAGACCATAGGAAGGGTTTGAATGGTCTGGATTTTATATATACAACACGGTGGGTCATCTGTATAAATCAAGGGTGGTTGTTCGCTCCCAACTTGTTTCCTGTGGTGTGGCTCACCTGATTCATAGATCTACCTTGTTTTATAGTCCTGTAGGTAATTTATGCTGACGCATATGATGGACTGTTTTGATTGTATGCATGCATCACGTGGGCCCACACCTACCCGCTACGACAGGAGCCCGCCCTAAAAAAAAAAAAATCATAAACGCCGATCATAGGTCCGTTCCGGCAAATAATCCCAACCACTTCCCACGTGCGACCGACGGCACCCTCACACTTGCGGCATGCAACTCAGCGACGCCGTTACAGCGGCGGCAGCATGGTCCCTGCAGCTGAAAGCACGTAGCAGCTTCTTCGGCCTCTTTCCGTCTCCTCCGTCTTGACGGAAACCGTCCGGCTTCTGTCTAACGACGGAAACAATGTCGCGGACGACGACGGGTTCCGACGCCTCTGTCGGGTCCGTATATCTTTCATCTCCATCTCCGCCGGCACTTTCATGGACCCGAACATGAGCAAATACCATTTAGGCCGCGCCGGAGATTTCCGCCCGGCGGCGCGAATCGCATCTCCCGCTCGGAACCCGTCTCGGCATTTGCACGGCGGGACTCTGCGTTGGGCGTGTTCGAGCTTGACGACGACGGTCTCTCCGATTTCCGGTACTTGGCCGAGAATCTATTCCGCTCCGGCCGAACATCTGGACGAGATCGGTGTGCAATTCGTTCGAAGACTCCGATCGTGGATGGAAGAAGCTCCTCTTATAAAAATTACAACGGTTCTGGCATTCGTTCTTCATGTTCGGCAGCAGCTTCCACTGTAGGAAGATGTCTTCGGCAGCGGACATCTCGTCGCCAAGTTCATTGAAGAATTCGAAGAAATCTTGATTTGGGGGTCTCCCATTTTCTTCTCTGGCGATGATTCCACCTCCGTTTACGTCTTTAGCGATTGGGAGATCGCAGAAGGAGAGCGATTCTTCTCTGTCGTGGGCTTCTCTTTGAAAGATCATCTTCTTTGGTGGGAGATAGGCTATGGAATTTGGTGTTGGAGATTCTAAAAAAAATGCATTATATTTAGGAAAGAGAGAGATGGGATTCTGATGTTCGAGAAGGATTCCAACTGGAGAAGATTGTGTTTTGACTGTTGGGCGTTTGATTTACTTTTCTTTGATTTCTCAGCTTCTTCTTTCTTATCTTCTTCTAGAATGGTGGAAAGAAAAGCGAAAGGAAGGAGACTCGGTAGAACAACTTTTTTTTTCCTTGTCCTCGGCCCGTGGATTTTGTATATATGTATTCGGATTTTCATTTCTGAGATAGGGGACCAACGTTGAACTGATCTGGACCTTTGGTTTGTTACGTGAAGCTGTGGATGGACTGTGCTTTTCAAGTTTCTTTGAAAGGATAATCCCGAGACTTTGATTCATCGGTTATAAATAGACGGTTGATAAGAGGCAGTAGAATCCAGTAGGATTACTTTGTTGGGCCCACCTTGAGATGCGAGTGCATCCAACCCATCAGGTCTAGATTTGCAGAGTCCATCCTGATCTATAACTCAGGTGGGCCATACAAAAAAAACAAGGTGGGACATAGCTATATGGAATGTGGGGTCCAACTTTATTTATATATCATCCAAACCATTCATCAGGTGGGTCCCACCAGAATGAAGGGAAAATCACAAAATAAGGCCATTTCAAAACTCAGGTGGGCCACACTGTGTGAATATATGGAGATTTGAAGCATGATTGTACATTGCTCCGTGTGCGGTGTCCCACCTGAGTTCTGGATGAGGATGATTTTTGGTAAGTACGGTGAACACGAGTTGGAACACCAGATGCATGTATTGGATTACACATACACATCGTAGGTGGGACCCACGGAGCTCGGACGTTTGATTGTAGTAGATCATTCCCCTGATAAGATATCCCAAGTTAGGATCTTTCTATTTAGGGATTTCTAGGGCATGGTTAACTCACGGTATGAAAACAGATCAAGGGTCTGGATTATGAACCGTGGGCCCCACTAGTCAGAACTGAGAACCCGAGTATACTTAAGTCCGGGCTCCGGGTCGTGTATTATGTGGTTTCTACTTTTGTTTTTTTTCACTGTTCTCTCGGGTTCTTTCGGCTCTCGGGCCACTTTTTTTGGACGGCTGTGATGAGAGGCGGGGATGATTTTAAGGACGAAGACCGTCCTTATTGATAACGACATGGAACACTCAGGCCAGCTCTCATCCATCGCGATGGATCGGGAAAGTCGTTTGTCGCTCAATATCTTAGATGGGCAAGTCAAGCATTGGATCTAGGCAGCGCATCTGGTGGGTCCTAGCTGGAGACCACTCTTGGTTGAAAGACACGCCCAACAGAATCCAAGCCATCAGTTTCTAGTAATATTGAATTTAATTTTCATTTCGACCGTTCATTTGAAATCCAGCGTCAGCGTGGGGCCCACCATGATGTACGTATTTTATCCATTCCGTCCATTGATTTTCCACCTCATTTTAAGCACGGGCCAAAAAATGAGGCAGATCTAAGGTGGACCACACCACAAGAAACAGTGGTGATTGACCGCCAACCATTAAAAGCTTCCTGGGGCCCACTGTAATGTTTATTTTCCATCCAATCAGCTGATTAGGTCATAGAGACTTGGATGAAGGGAAAACACCATATAATTATCAGCTTGATCCAATACTTTTGTAGCCTTCAAGAAGTTTTTAACGGTGGGCCTTCAATCACCACTATTTCTTATGGTGTGGTCAATATCAGATTTGAATCTGTCTGAGCACTGGATCAACCGTCCGGATCGACCTCCCATCCGCCAGCTGTAAAGTATCGGGTGGACGAAGAAAAAAAATAATTTGTGCAATATCCTAGGCTGATGAAGGATACATAGTTACATTTTAATTTTTAAATTTGTACAGTTGGGGTCATGGTTGAGTGATCTAGACCATTGATTTGATGGGGGCACGCATTGGGTAGACCATAACTTAAAAATCTTTAAGATTGTAAGATTTTGACCGTCTGATCACTGGCCTTCTTTCATTTGATTGTGGAATGTTGCTTTCTTTCTTATTTTGATCGTCAAGGGAGGAGCTGGAATTGTTCAGTGCAGGAGACATCACGCCCATAGGAATATTACCATCCATCGAATCAATGATCTGGATCGTCGAACCATGGGCCCCACATATCAAATCAGGTATGAGGATACTAACATGTGAGATACACTGGTGCCTCAGTTTATGATCTGATCTCTCCAAACTTCTGGAAGCCGTAGTTCACGACTGGTCTGACGCCAGATGGAAAATTGAGGATCATTTCTTTTGTATGGAGGGGAGGCGGATTCAACTTCATGCAACAGGAAGCTCGGTGGGACCCACATTGATGTTTTTTAAGAAATCCACTCCGTCCATCCGATTTGAAGATCATTTTATGACTTTGGTCCAAAAATGAGGTAGATCCAAAACTAAATTGGGCCGCACGACAGGAAAACATGGATAAGGAAATTTCTACTGTTGAAACCACCCTGGGGTCCAACGTAATGTTTGTATGCCATCCGTACTGTTCTTAAGGTCACTTCTACTGGGATGAACGGAAAGCACGAAATTATTATCCTGATCCAAAAACTTCTGGCCCCACGAATGTTTCAACGGTGGAAATTTAATTCTTACCTTTTCCTGTCGTGAGGCCCACTTTAGTTTTGTCTATAACTAATTTTTGGGTCCACGTCCTAAGAAGATCTGGAAAAACGGATGGACGGATTGGATTTCTCACAAACCTCACGGCGGGCACCACCAAGCTTCCGGAACTTCCAAAGGCTTTGCAGGCAATCCGCGTCCGTCTAGAGGAATGTGAAACGTGTATTCTCTCTTAGATTGACAAGTGGCTTCACAGCACACGTATGAGATCTCGTCCATTGATCAGGTTGAGTTCACAGAAAGCATGCTTTTGCCCAAAATTCAGACTAATGAAGTCCGGATCCTCTGTTACCCGGTCAACAGAGAATTCCTAATACCCTAAAATTCATTGGTCCACGTCAACACTCAGAAAGAAAATGGCCAGTGCTATAAATATCAATGTAAACATGTGGGGCTACACGATCAGTGGTCCTGCAATTTTCTGTTTATGGTACGTTTGCGGTGGGCCATATTCAATGAATGGCCTGGATCTCACCCACTTGTTTCATGTTGGTCATTTGCCATCAATCCCAAGCGACTATACTTTTCATCCTCCTGACTGCGTACTCTCTTCTCAATGCAGGTAGAGGTGTACACGAAACTGAGCTAGCTGGACTCGACTTAGAAAAGCTCGATTCGACTTGGTTCGAAGCTGAGCTCAAGTTGAGCCGAGCTGTTTTTTTAGCTTGAAATGATGAGTTTGAGCTTAGTTGAAGTTAACCCCAACTTGGCTCGAGCAACTCGGTCGGATCGAACCAGATTGATTCGAACTCAAATCGAACCAATTTGGTGACTCGGTTACTTAGATATTGATGTTGCTCACCAAGTGTTTGGTGAAATAACTCAAATAAGTGTTGTTTGGGGCAAGGAAGGTATGTATATGAAACTAATGCCTTTTTTAAAATTTTTATGTTGTTTAGAAGGTGTTTGATAAAATACCTGTAAACTATTATTGATGTCTCAAATGCAATGAGATTTTGTAGGTGCGATACTAGTGTTTGTGAAAATGCTACAATGGCAAACTCTGCTCAATCTTAGTTCGAACTTGTCCAAGCTATTGACTGAACCGTGCCTCCTCGAGCTGAGCCGAGTTTAAGCAGAGGTCAGCTAATGGCTGAGCCAAGTCAAACTGAGGCCAGCTCAACCGGTTCAACTCGATGTACGCCGGGTGCGGATTTAAGAGGGACATGACCAAGTTAGGTCAGGTCATGATCATGCGCCTACCTTGATTTTTTTATTATTTTAATCTACTTTGCACATCAGTTTTTAATTATTATTACAAGAGGTAGGCCCAGAAAAATTAATCATATAAAAATATCAGGTGGTCCACACTACAGGAAAGAGTGGTTTCTGAATATAAAATTTTATCATGGGCCACAAAAGTCTTAGATGAAGCTGATATTTCTATTTTCCCTTCAACCAGTATGTTTAACCTTAGCAATAGGTTGGATAGAAAATAAACATTACGGTGGGCCCAAAGAAATTTTTAATAGTAGACGTTCAATCACAACGGTTTGCGATGGTGTGGTCAACCATGGACTTGGATCTGCTTAAACTTTGGCATCCCGTCGTAAAAATGATCTGAAAAACCGATTGGGATATACAACACATACATCAACATCAAGGTGGGCCCCACGGTCACGACCAGACCGAAATCTGCAGGGGGAATTATCATATGATACTCTGGCCGTGCACGGTGCTTGATACGCAGGCACCTGGAAATTGTATTCTTTTAACACGTTAGTTTACTTATGTTAAACCGACCAAATTGTGGAGCCCACTGTCTTTAAATCACATACCAAGAATCAAATAGGTTAAACAACTCTATCGTCTGGTTGGTGGACATTATTTTTTAGTTGAAATATGACCAATGGATCTGTTTCGTCTAACCGTCGAATAAATGTCCACCTATCGGATGGTTAGATAATTAAATAAATGCAGTTTTTGTTTCATAATAAATACATATAAACAGGGAATCATAATTTGAAAAGTTTAATTTAACTTTCATGCCACGTATGCAATTTATAAGTTGATTCCAAGGGCCTGCGTATCGTTCATCACACTCCGCCAGATCATCAAATATTTTAACTGTAGATAAAGTGCACGGGTAACCTGGCTGTACAGAAAGGAGAGGTCATGAATCGTGATTCTATGAACTGCACCTGATGCGAGGAGGAAGAATACGTGTGAGAGATCAGGTCCATTCATCAGTTATGTCGCACGGTTAAGATGCCATATATAAAAAAGTAAGAGTAGTAGACTAATAAAGCTAGCCACACACTTACATTACATCTCGACTGTTAGATTATTATTATTATTATTTTTTCTAACCGCCCTTATTTTTTCACTCAATTTGGTCCATGGATTGATCAAAATGTTACCTACATGATGAATGGCCATGATCTCTTAAAAGTATTTCTGATGTACGGATATATGACATGTGTTCCGCACCCTCACGTGAGGCGCGGCTTATTGAAAGGTACAGAAACTAGGACGCGGATTTCCTGCTAAAGCCTTTCGCAGGAAGTTCCTGCGCAAAGATGCTGGGTGGGGCCCATTGAAATGTATGTGAGAAATCCATTCTGTCCATCCGTTTGGAGAGATCAATTTACGACGTACGACCAAAAATGAAGTGGATAGAAACTCAAGTGAGTCACACAAGAGGGAAAATTGGGAAAAGAAATTCTTACCGTTGAAACCTTTCTGGGCTCAACCTTAATGTTTATATGCTATCCAAACCGTTTATAAGGTCATTCCCAATGGGATGAAGTGAAAACACCAAAAATATAGCCTTATAAAAACTTTCATGACTATAAGAATGCTTCAACGGTGCTCACTTATTTCCACTGTTTCCTCTCGTATGACCCACTTGAGTGTTGGATACACTTTATTTTCAGTTCAAAGTCTTAAAATGATCTTAAAAAACGTATAGACGGTGTGGATTTCTCACAAACATCTCGGTGGGCCCCAACCGACATCCTTTTTAGCAGAAACTTCCAGCGGAAAGACTTCCGCAGTAAATCCGCGTCTTTGAAACATCCTTTTGACGATTGACTCCGAAGAGAACTTTTCAATCGCGTGTAGGCTGATGGTCCACTTGCGAGCTGCATCACGAGGGAACGAAATTTGAAATTCGAGAACATCACAACTGTACGTATCTGTACTATTCGCCGTGTAGAATGGTCAGGGTAGAAAATTTTCAGCGATTGTAAGATCATCCAATCACTGCATTTTCAGAGTATCTATCTAATGTGTGGCCCACCTAAATGGACAGCAATCCTTCGAGCCCTAACCTTTGACAATTTGTGAGGTCCACTCCATCCATCAGTTGTGCTGCTGCATGCTAAGACGTAGTATAAAAATCAGGCCAACCTGAAACTGGGTGATATAGGATGAGTAACGGATGGCCATTTGGACGGCTATGATCACACAAATTTAGGTCTGATAACCTAATTATGAAAGAAAATGATCTAAACATGTATTATAGTCTGTGATGGTTATAAATTTATCATTGTATTTATTTATTTTACATATATGATATATCGTTGGAAAACTATCGATAAGTTGTGCACACTAATCAAACAAGTAAGGTAGTTAGCTCTCAAGCATCTTTGTAAATTCAATCATTTTACGAGTTAAATTATAAATTTAAATTAATTATATTATATTAAATAAGTTTTAATTTTACTATTTTTAGAGTTTTAAGATTCCGATTTGATTCAGAGTTTTTTTTTAAAAATTAAAAAATAAAAAATTATCTAAATATTGTTTATAGGTTTTAATATGGTTAAACATTCTCTTTTGTCATTTTAGTAACTTCTACTATTCTAAGGAAATATTATATTTCTAGTTAAATTAAGAAAGGGCTTTCTTTTATATATATACACATATCAAATATGTTGTGCTTGGATCCATCCATCAATAAGATCAATTTATTTTTTTCTTATTTTTATAAATTTCTTTCTCATCGTGGATTTAATCGATATATTTTTTGACAAGATGATGATGATCTTTTCTCTTTATCTACACACCTCTAGACCATTGTTATGATAATTAGAACTGTATATCTAGTTGGCCTCGCAATGAAGTGGTGACAGTAGGGAAAACATAAATAAAAATCCAAACCATGTTAGTAGGGTTATAAACTGGCACCCAGTGGACTGGTCCAACTAGTCGGACACATTTATCCATTGTGTAGGGTGCTGCTCCATGGTTTTGGACCTGGTTAAAAACAATGGTCTAGTTGGGTTTGGGCTGGTCCACCATCTTGGTTTTTAAAAAAGGAGACCAAGACCCAAGGGCCATGTGGTCCAAGGGATTGGACTTTGCAAGACTTGCTTGACACTCCAGGATCCGACCTATTGATAACCCATGTGGTCTTGCATGGATGGCTACAATACATGACAAGAACGTAGCTAGAGTCCATCAAGGGGATGGTTTTAATGTTGTTGTGGAAAATCACCACCAACAACTGTTGTGGGTAATGTTAGAAGTAAAAGAGGAGGGATAAAAAGCACAGAGATTTACGTGATTAGGAAATACGTTACATTAATGGACAGTAATATATAAATTTATTATTTACTAAACATAAGAGAAATCAAGAAATACAAGACTAATTGATGAATGCTTGGACCATCCAATTTGAGTTGGGTGGGACTTGAAGAAATCATTCCACATTAGCTTCTTTACCTTCGCATAAGGACATGTTGTTTATATACATGGAATCCATTGAAAATAGGAATTAGATTCTTTTAACAAAATAATTAGGTTGTTTGGATTTCATAACATAATCATTAGCCTCATCCATGTATAATATGAACAATATGGTAATGAATGTAAATAATAAACCAATATTATTGTTGTTGTTGTTTGTGTTAGGGCCTGTTTGTTTGGGGAGAGTGCATTTAGAACCCCTTGGATTTTCAATCCTCCCAATGTGTTTGGCACAACGGACTGTGTATCAACTTTAATCCAAAAGTACATATTCATGGTATATCTATGAGTGTTTGAATTTAGTTACTAAATCAATGTTAATATCTCTAATTAGTGAGATATGTAATTTTTGACACAATGGTTGTGGTAAGTTTGCTGAAATACATGCTTTGCGTAATAATGATGAAATTTCAAGTCTCGAATGAGTCACAAGTACAAGGTCATGTCTGAGTGACTAACCAATGATTTTTAATCGTTGATTTACATTGACAATGTTGAACGGTGCTAATTTACATAGACAATGTTTTGAACGGTGCTGATTTACATTAGTGGGTCATGTACCCAATAGAATGATAGAGTATAGTGACACACATGTTACACCTACAACTATTGAAATGATTTTATGTGTAATCCAAGCTCACACCGTGGATTACAAACCCCCCACAGAGAGGGGATTGGAGACCCTGGACTTGAAACCCTCGATTACTTATGCTGCCAAACGACCAGGGGATTTGAAACCCCTCCTATCCACGGTTTGGTTATTAAAATGAAGACTCAACCGTTTGTTTTTTCTTTTTATAATTTCATTAAAAAAAAACCATATGATGTACATGCAATATATAGAATTTTGGACATTTATTGTTTAGCTTACTTTATTTCATGGCTTTTGCTAGGATCTGTTGGTTGTTTACTGTTTTGCTCTACCTACACGTGTGTACAATAAAGCCCATATATGCCACACGTGCCAGCATGGCACAGTAGGTCCCGGATCCAATCCATCCATAGAACGGCACCAGTATATAATGATGCCATAGCTCAAGAATTTGATTTATCCACTGGTCATATGGGTCATAGTTTGCAAAACAAATGAACGGCTCTGAAAAGCTTAGCTAAAGTCTTTTAACCCATTCACTTGTTTCCAACATTTTTTTGGGAAAACATGTACAAGTTCAAACCAACCCGATGGATGGATTGGATTGGATGGGCACCTATACGACATGCTTGCACGTGTGATGTATACATGAGCTTTATTGCACGTGTATTCTACACGCCTAGCAAAGCTCATAGTAGAGATGGAAATAATTACTATACTAGAGACGAATATGGACTAATCTAGACCATTCATCGGTTGGGCCATATTAAAAAAGTCACTCGTACGATCCTTTGATGGTTGTCAATAATGCCTGCTACTGGTTGGATTCCTTTTATCTAATTGTCCAAGCAATCCAATCAATAGCTGGGATCATTTGACTGGTGTGATTGCAAGGTACCATCCCCTTCACAGTAAGATCCAATGGATAAGTGGTCTAGCCTTCCTATGTAGGTCTGCAAAGGGGCTGAGCCCAGGTCGGACTGTGGTATGAAGAAGCCCAGTTCAATTGCAGCCCATTCACCCCCCTTTTGTGTAAGATCCCAGCTGTTCATATTTGGACCGTTCTGCTAGGGCTGTCAGTTGACTGGGCTAAGGTATGTCCAAGCCAGCCCTTATATTAAATCCTAGGCCATAGCCCAGACCTGGCCCATAACGGGCTAAAACAAATAGGCCCAAGCTCGTCCAGACCCTGACCCAGCCACCTACTTTTCTGAAAATATCTGGGCCGGGCATTGGGTGTGCCCTCATCATGGTCTATGGCAAAAATCCCCTTGACACCTGGCCCATTTAATAAGCGGGTTTAAATGTTAGGTCCGGCCCCAATCCTCGGGCCTGTTATTCCAAACAATGCCGAGCCAAAAAAGGCCAGGCCCAAAAGCCCACAGTGCCATCCCAGCCCATTGACTGCCCTAATCTCCCAATTGGAAAGGTGTTTTGCAGCTGTTCTTTGGACCGATGGTAAGAATTCCTCCTCATTTCCATTTATCTATATTGAAAAGTACTTTCATACAAAAGATAAATGTACAACCCATCATCTATATTGACTATGGCCTGATTTAAGTTTGTTTATGTTAGTGCTTAGGATGATTGTTGTTCAATTTGAATTGAAGCCATAATTTCAATTCTAGTATGCCCGCACACCCAATACCGAAAATAACACCAAACAAAGTGCCACCGCAACCGTTTGACGGCCCTAATCTCCCTGCATGTAGTATGGACAAAGCCCAGCATCAGCATGAATGTCCCTAAGAAACCTCAAAAATAGGGTTTTCATCGGTCCGGTTGAGGTCTGTCGAAGACCGTCCCACTAAGCACAATGTAGGCCTCGGCCCTTAACAAGGCAAAACCAAACAAGCCACTCCGGCCCATGATGACAAGATCTTAAACAAGGCATGAGCCAGACCCATTATTAAATGGGCTTAAACTTAGAGATGGGCTTGGCCGCGGGCCTTTCACCCCATGCCAAGGCTGTAGCGGGCCAGATCCTGAAGCCCATTGGTCCAACCCAATCATTGACAGCGAGTTATTTGATACTCTGGCTGCGTAGGACGCTTGATACTCAGGCACGTAGAAATCGTGCACGAGACATGCATTCAGAAAGATTAAACCGTCTACTTGGGACATACGGCTTAGATGATGAGGATGATACATCTAAAGCGGGCCCACATCTAAAGTCGGGATCATCCATGAAACATGATTACAAGACTATGGTCCATGCCGCATTAAGTGAGAAAATGAACGGTTCAGATAAATTTAAGGATGCAATCAGATAGTGGAAAGCAGCGACCGTACGGTTCTGATATACAGAACTTTTGAAGGTAAGTTCCTGTTATACAATCCAATCCACACCACAGAAAAATAAATGGAATTAAAATAAAAATTCATCAAAAAGCAGATTTCATTCATCCATTCGTGATTTCAAAGCATCATCCAAAAGAACCAAAAACATGGCCCACAAAGATTTTACATCATGATCCAAAAATCCAAAACAGATTTCAATACAGAGACATCCAAATCAGCCGCCGAAGCCGTAGAGGGTACGGCCCTGGCGTTTGAGTGCATAGACGACATCCATGGCGGTGACGGTCTTGCGGCGAGCATGCTCGGTGTAGGTGACGGCATCACGGATGACGTTTTCAAGGAAGATCTTGAGAACTCCTCTCGTCTCTTCGTAGATCAGACCGCTGATTCTCTTAACCCCACCACACGACGAGCCAAACGACGGATGGCAGGCTTCGTAATACCTTGGATGTTGTCTCTCAATACCTTCCTATGCCTCTTCGCTCCTCCCTTTCCCAATCCCTTCCCTCCTTTCCCTCGCCCTGACATCTTCTCTTTCTCTCTCTCTCTCTCTCTCTCGATTTCTCGATTGGGGTTTGGTGAGGTTTTGGGGTTTTGAAGGTTTGGATTTATAGCTTTCTCTATTATCTGATGGAGGATAAAGGAAAAGGTTTCTTTCTCTTTTGAGATGAAATATTGGTCGTTGGATGGGATGTCGATGTCGATCCGCGTAGTGAGAATAGAGAATTTTGATTGGCTCAGGGGCTTTGGCGAGGATCGAGGGGTTAGGCTTTGGAGATAAAGCCTTGGGATAGGAGTTATTACGATGCTGCCCTCTTTTCTTTTGACTTGGGTATGAAGCTGAGTGGGAGCGGATAAGGTGCGGCACTTAATGTAGGGCCGACCTTGATGCATTTATTATGTATCCAATCCGTCCATCTGTTGTTACAGGTAATTTTAGGCCATAAAACTAAAAATTAAGCATACCAAATCTCAGATCGATCATACCATGGAAACAGTTGATGATGGAAAACAGTGATGACCGTTATAACTTAGAATGGGCCGAAAAGTTATGGATCAAGCTGATATTTGTTTTCATCCATTCATCTAGGTTTATGTGATCTTATTAACAGGTTGGATGGTAAATAAACATTACGTTCGATCCTAGGAAGTTTTTAATGGTGAGATGTTGAATCACCACTGTTTCCTACGTGGTCCACCTGAGATTTCGACCTTCTTTAATTTTAGGCTCATGAGCTAAAATGATATCCCAAACGGATGGACGGCGTGGATATAGAATAAATACATCAAGGTGGGCCCCACGGTAAGGGCCGCACCTAATTTGCTCTAAAGCTGAGGAGGGAGATCGTTTTACCTCTGTGGCGACTCAGGATCACGATTCCCGGGTGTGTTCGCGGATCCATTCACCTTGATGTACGTTTCTTGCATCAACGCCGTCCATCCGTTTTTTCAGTTAAATTTAGGGTATAATGACAAAAATGAAGCAGATCTAAATCTTCGGTTGACTATACCACAGGAAACAGTGATGATTGAATATCCACCATTAAAAATTATTTAGGGTCATCCGAATTTTATTTTCCATCCAACCTGTAGACAAGGACAAAAATACCTAGACGAAGGGACCACATAAATATCAACTTGATCCAAAACTTTTGTAGCCCACAAGAAGGTTTTAATGGTTAATCACCACTTTTTCCTGCGGCATGATCCACTTGAGATTAATTGTTGTTATCCTGTCCTAAAATGATATTTCAAAACGGATTAACGGAGTGGATTTAAGAAACATACATCAAGGTGGGCCCCACAGAAAGGGCTGCACCCGTGGATCCGAGGGGCACATAATCCGCACCCGCGTGCGTGCTTCCACTAGGGTCCACGTGATGAGTGTGGTCCGAGGATCGTGACGGTTAATGTCGTTGAATATGTGATGTACAAGCTGGATGATTAATAAACTAACTTATCACTATGTGTGGTTGAATTTATAGCAACGGCAAGGAAATTTTTAATGGCTTGAATTCAACTGTAAAAATCAAACGTTAGAGCATTAATGGCAGACATCTTGATGTAATTGAATTTTATAGGGTAATAGGTAGAATGTGGACGGTTTAAGTCATCGAAAAAATCTTATCATGTGGGCCCAGTGAATGGCGACATACTCTGGACGGCAGATTGCATGCTGATGCCAGCAGCGACCATGCTATTAGACGGTGCTCCGTGGGCTGCAACATGATGTATGTTTTTAATCCATGCCGTCCATCCATTTTCCATCCGACCTGTTGGTTAGGTTACACAGAACTGGATGAAGGGATAGCACAAATTTCAGGTTAATCCAAAAGGCTTGTGGCCCCTAAGATTTTTTATTTTTTATTATGTTGGGCGTTCAATCACCACTTTTCCCATGGTGTGGTCCACTTAAAGTTTGAATCTGTATAATTATGGGATCATGACTAAAATGAGCTGTAAAAATGAATGGACGGTGCGGATGAAAACACATGATCATGGTGCGCCAAAGAGCACCGTCCGGGAGGGGAGAGAATTAGGTGTTACCCAGGTAAGACCTTAGTGGGTGTTACCCTTACCTTGAGGCCCACCTTGATGATTTTTATTTTTTATTTTAATATCCACGCCATTTATTCGTTTATTCAGACCATTTTCGGACGTTTACCCCAAAAAAAATTAATAGAACAAGTCTCAGGTGGACCACACCACATGAAATAATGTGTTTGAGTGTCTCACCATAAAAATTCAAAAGTACCCACCGTAAGGTTTTCTTTTTTTATTTTACATCCAACCTTTTGAAATGTCAAAATAACTTAAATGAATAGAAAATGCAAAGATAAACTTGATCCAAAATTTTTTGGCCGACAAAATTTTGTAATAACCATTCTTCCCAGTTTCTACTAGTGTGATCTACTTGGGATTTGATCTTCTTAATTTTTCGTATCCCGCCGTAAAATAAACATGAAAAAAACATATAGAAGGAATGGATATAAAAGTAATACATAAGGTGGGCCCACAAAGTTTGTCACGCCCCGAAATTTGGGTACCTAAATAAGGTATTCAGGACCCGAATCTCAAGGTGTGAATTATGATATGATGACATTTATTACATTCTAGCTGATTCAACCAATATTCAACATAATCTAAAAGGAAATACAACTGAATATTTATTAAACTCAACTCTTTGATAGTTGTTCATTTCTACATCGACATTTAAATATAAACTAAACCTAATTAACAAAAGAAAACTGAATTGAATTAAACTAAACAAATTTTCTAGAAAATAACATTAATAGTAGAGGCCCGCCTGCTCGTAGTATTCCAGCTCTTCACCTGTACATTTTATTTTAGTAGGATGAGCATAACAGCCCAGTAGGGTCATTTCTTACCCAAAATTCAATATGTTCAGATAATATTACTTTTATAACAATGAAGGAAAAATAAAATACCGATAATGAAATTTGACAACAGAATTGAAAAAAATGCGATGCATGTGATATTTCCATGAATACTTGTAACATTTAAATTATTTCTTACAACACCGTACCCAAGTGGATGGTCACGTTGCATTAACGCCCACGCACTGGTACCTCATGGTGAGGGACCCATTTACACATTAGCTGGTCAGACTACTGCTCCAGTTGTACCTCTGACGTATGTCCACGCACACAAATGTACTCATACGCCGTACACAAAGGAGACTCCAAAGGATCCAGTGGGTTCTAGGGTCTTTCACCCAGGGACACGATTGCCCCCTACTGCTAGCTTTAGGGTCTCTCACCCAAGGGACACGATTGCCCTACTTGCTAATTTATACACATTTTTTTTTACAATTAAATAATCAATAAATAAACATGAATAACATGAACAATTTCAAATAACAAAAATAATGATTAATAATTTAATCAATCCAATTTCTAAACTATAATGCAAGTACTGAACAAGGTGTATAAATTTGTTAAAATATCAGGTTCTACATGAGCTCTACCCTTGAGCAATAAATCTCACATTGAGTAGATGAGGCCTACTAAAATTCATAGTTATTTCACATTCTCAGCTCAAATTATTATTATTATATTATTTTTATTATTATTATTTTTATTTTTTATATTTATTTATTTATTTATTATTATTTATTTTATATTTTTTTTTGTGGTCCACCATTAAAAGTTGGTTCATCAATTTGGACGATCAAATTTACCGTACAAGCATTTCAAGATGGACGGTTGAGGAGTCACCACCATATTAAGAATGGCAGTAGACTATCATGATAGTGTTATTTAATAAGGAGGCAGAGTGTGAAAATCAATCCATACAACAAACTAAGTATTTGGTGTCTCTCAAATTAATAATTTAAAATTGCAGGTATATGTGAATCTTTACACTACAGAATCTAAGGGGTTATGACCCTTTGCACAATCCAAAGCTGTTGGTTCATTTCTAGAATTCATACAGCAACTCCAATGCCCCACCATTCATTTCATTCATAAAAAAAAAAAATGGGAAAGCTACTCGCGCAAGTAGGATTTGAATCATACTCGTGTGTCACGTGTCACACGAGCCACGTGTGTGATATCTATTCCGTTCATCTGAGAGGTCATGTTTTCTATGTTCCCTTAACTGAAAATTTGAACGTTAAACTAATTAAGTGGACTATACTTGTAAGTTGAAAGGAACATTGTTAGCCTTCATTCATTTATGGTGTGCCTAAGAAAAATAGACAGACTGTGTCTTTTTATTTATTTATTATTATTATATATATATATATTTTTTTTTTACTATTTGGGCACGTCAAAGATGTGGATTACATAGTAGATTTTCAGACTTACACACGTGTGTTTTGTTCCGCATGTAGCGACGAGTAAGATTGTAGTCATGCTGGCATATCTCGTACTATCAGAGTCCCTTTAAAATAAGAAGATCTCCAGTACAACAGATTTGAAACATTACGGTCCATTAATTAAATAACTTCTAACATTTAATATATATGAAAAATCTAACCCATTTACTAAGTTTATTAAACAATTAGGATCACTTACAAAAAAAAAATATACTTACATTCACTCATTAATGGATAATACTATTTATCAACAGTTATAACTTATTTTCTATTTTTGAGGATATCCTGACTAGTATATAGGAATAATTTTTCATATAAGTGATCTTCATGTTGTTTTAGATGTATTGGAAGGGTTGGATTTTGTATGAACTTACTATGTCATAAATCTATTGGTGGGTGGACCGTAACTTACGGTCCAGCTTGATGGACTAGAAACTTTCTCCATTAAAGAAATTTCTCACGGTGCATCCTCTGACTTCTCATGAGGAGTTATTCGATACTCTGGCAGAGTATGACAATTGAAACACAGGCACTTTAAAATTGTATTTGTGACATATGATAACATAAAATATTTTATAAATAAAATTATAAATTAAATTATAACTTTAGATAAATTGTTTATTTATTTATTTATTATTAATTTTTTTTTAAAAAAAAAAAACTTATATTAAATATCAGAAATATAAAAATTCCTAAATAAATAAATTCCATACATAATAATCAAAAACATTATTCTTATAAAATGCTGGATTAAATAAACATAATTAAATAGCTGAAAATAATAAATTTCAGGATAAGATCACCTACCTTTTAAAAAAAAATCTGATGACCGGCCCCGCTTTAATCTCTCTCTTGATCTACAGAGCTCTCTCTCTCTCTATATTTTTTTTGATTAATTCCTTCGATTCTTTCTTTTCTCCCTCTCTTTTTTTTTTTTTTTTTATAAACGGATGCGAAATGAAAATGGAGGTATGGATTATGGGCGGTTTCGTTTAGTGGGAGGTTTCGGCGCCCATTACCGTACGAAAAGGAAGGAGAATGGAGAATGTGGTTTAGTCGGCGTGCGAAAGGTATAACTTATTTTATTTTTATTTCTTTAGATCTGGTAGGTCCCACTAGTAATAGTATAATCTACTCCGTCCATCATCTTGGCCTGGCCAAAAGAAGACGTAAGGCCAAAAATGAAGCTGATCCAAAACTCAGGTGGGCCACACAGAAGCGGACGGTGGAGTTACTTCCCCTAAAAAAATGGGTTGTTACATTCTACCCCCCTTAATAAAAATTTCGTCCCCGAAATTTAACATACCTATCATATGAAGAGATGAGGGTACTTCTCTCGGATGTCATCCTCTCGCTCCCATGAAGCTTCGTCCTCGCCATGATGCCCCCACTGAACCTTCACGAGTGGTATCGATCTTGTTCGAAGTACTTGCTCCTTCCTGTCGAGGATGCGGATCGGTTGCTCTATGTATGAAACGTCCTCCCGAATTTCCAGCGGCTCCCAGTCAATGATATGTGATGCATCTCTCTCGTATTTCCGAAGCATAGATACATGAAATACGTCGTGGACACCAAAAAGTTGAGGAGGTAAGGCTAGTCTGTAGGCTACGAGACCTACTCTCTGCAAGATCTCGAATGGTCCAATGTAGCGTGGTGCCAATTTTCCTTTCTTTC
Organism: Magnolia officinalis; assembly: GCA_021015155.1. Lineage (NCBI taxonomy): Eukaryota > Viridiplantae > Streptophyta > Magnoliopsida > Magnoliales > Magnoliaceae > Magnolia > Magnolia officinalis. The sequence goes on from JAJHSJ010000015.1 coordinate 58,679,231, forward strand.
CAAATCGCATAACTCCTTTCATCGGGGATACCTTCAGGAACACATGATCTCCTATGGCGAACTCCAAGTTCTTTCGACGATTGTCGGCGTAGCTCTTCTGGCGACTCTGAGCGGTACGTAGACGTTCTTTGATAACGCCGATCTTCTCGGATGTCTCTTGCACTAGTTCCGGTCCCAACAATGTTCTTTCCCCCACTTCGGTCCAACAACTTGGTGATCTGCAGGGTCTTCCGTATAAAGCTTCGAATGGCGCCATGCCAATACTAGACTGGAAACTATTGTTGTAGGCGAATTCTATTAAATAGAGGTGGTCGTCCCAATTTCCCTTGAAGTCAAGAATGCAGCTGCGAAGCATGTCTTCTAGGATTTGATTTACCCGCTCCGTTTGTCCGTCAGTCTGCGGATGAAAAGCCGTGCTGTAGTTTAGCGTCGTTCCCAATGCCTTCTGAAGACTCATCCAAAAGCGTGATGTAAACCTGGGGTCTCGATCGGATACAATGGACACAGGAATGCCATGAAGTCTAACAATCTCCTTGATATATTGCTTGCTTAAGTCATCTAGGGATGAAGAAATACGTATAGGAAGAAAGTGTGCTGACTTTGTTAGCCGATCCACGATCACCCATATCGCGTCATGATGACGGCTTGTTTTCGGTAGTCCGACAATAAAATCCATCGATATATGCTCCCATTTCCACTCTGTGACCGGTAATGGTTGTAAAAGTCCCGACGGCTTCTGATGCTCCACTTTAACCTGCTGACAAGTAAGACACCTTGCAACGTAGCTGGCTATCTCCCTCTTCATATTACTCCACCAATATTGACGTCGTACATCACGGTACATCTTAGTTCCTCCTGGGTGGATGGTGAATTTTGTGCGGTGCGCCTCATTTAAGACTTCTTGCTTCAATTCAGATATGTCTGGAACACATAACCTCCCTTGAAATCTGACCCCACCATCAGAGCTTACTCGCCACTCCGAGTCGTCCTTTCCCGCTTCTTCCGTTTTTTCTCTTGTAACCATGCATCATTCTTCTGCGCTTCTATTATTCGTCGCACCTAGAAAAGAAAATTCTAAATAACTACAGCCTAATATACGAATTAAAGGATAATCTAAATGGATAATTAAGAAATTTCTTACCAGAGTGGGTTGCACCACTAAATTACTGATATAAGCCCGAGGTTCATCGATACGAAGTCTAACTTCAAAATCTTTAACTATATCAAGCATCTCCCATTCTTTAATCATTAAGCTCGCCACCAGCTTGCGCGTCTTCCTGCTTAACGCGTCGGCTACGACGTTCGCCTTACCTGGATGATAGCAGATGTCGAAATGATAATCCTTCAAGAATTCCATCCATCTCCTCTGCCGCATATTTAAGTCCTTTTGATCAAAAAGATACTTTAAACTCTTGTGATCCGAATACAGTTCAAACTGCTCACCATAAAGATAATGCCTCCAAATTTTTAAGGCAAACACTACAGCTGCAAGCTCTAAGTCGTGAGTGGGATAATTCTGCTCATGAGGTTTCAACTGCCTTGACGCGAATGCTATTGCTTTACCGCTTTGCATCAGCACGCATCCCAACCCTTGATAAGATGCATCAGTATATACTACAAATCTTTCCCCTTCTGCTGGTAAGGAAAGCACTGGGGCTTCCGTTAATCGCTTCTTCAATTCAGAGAAAGCCTGCTCGCAATTTTCATTCCATTTAAAAGAAGTGCCCTTCTTAGTCAAGTTAGTCAACGGCCTTGCTAATTTAGAGAATCCCTCAATGAATCTTCTATAATAACCAGCTAATCCGAGAAAAACTGCGCACTTCTGTCACATTGGTGGGTTGCTCCCAATTTAACACTGCTTCGACTTTCGATGGATCTACCGACACTCCTTTTTCCGATATCACGTGCCCCAAAAACTTTACTTCATTCCTCCAAAAGTCACATTTTGAAGCTTTGGCATACAACTGATTGTCCTTTAGAGTCTGAAGGGCTATTCGAAGGTGTTCAGCATGATCTTCTTGCGTCTTGGAGTAAATTAAAATATCATCTATGAACACTATCACGAATCGGTCTAAATACGGTTTAAAGACCCTGTTCATGAGATCCATAAATACTGCTGGAGCATTCGTTAGTCCGAAGGGCATCACTAGAAATTCATAATGGCCGTACCGAGTCCTAAAGCAGTCTTGGGTACATCTTCATCTCTAATCCTCAACTGATGATATCCAGACCGTAGGTCTATCTTTGAAAAATATTTAGCTCCCTTCAACTGATCGAATAAATCATTTATCCTCGGCAGCGGGTACTTGTTCTTGATAGTCGCTTTATTAAGTTGACGGTAATCGATGCATAGCCTTAAAGACCCATCCTTCTTTCTTACAAATAATACCGGTGCACCCCACGGCGACGTACTAGCCCTAATGAAGCCTTGGTCTTGGAGCTGCTGAAGTTGCTCCCTTAATTCTCTCAATTCAACAGGTGCCATACGGTATGGTGCTCTGGAATTGGTGCAGTCCCAGGTACCAGATCGATTGTGAAATCTACATCTCTCCTTGGCGGTAATCCAGGAATATCTTGAAATACTTCTGAAATTCATTAACAATCGAAATTTGTTCCACTCCTTGAGGTTCAACTTCCGAGATGGCTGACAAACTAATCGGTGCTCCCTTCCTTCGTGTCCCATGGAATTGTAACGGTGCTCGCCCATCGATATTTAATATGACCATCTTCTTAAAACAATCGATTTTTGCCCGATATAAAGATAACCAATCCATCCCCAATATAATATCGTATTCTCGCATCGGCATAACTATGAGATTAGCTGGTAAATTTACGTTCTCGATCATAATCGGACAGGATTTACAAATTTGACTTAGGTCCACTGAATTACCAAGGGGGTTTGCTACTGCTAACTTTTTATCTAAGGGAGTAGGAGATAACCCAATCGAGCATAAAAGGCAGTAAGAAATAAATGAATGCGATGCTCCAGAGTCAAATAACGCTCTAGCTAAGGATGAATAAATGACGATGGTACCTTCGACTACATCACTGCTAGCCTCGATGTCAGGCTGAATAATGTCATCTGTTGGCGGTGCTGGATCCTCATATAAGGGTGCGGCATCATCATAAGTCTGAGTCGCTCCATCCTCAAACTGTGCTGGAACATCATAACTTTGAATTGACCCTTCGTATTGTTGCGCCAAGTTCTCGTACGGCTGCACTGTGTCATCTCCTGACTGTACAAGGGCGTAGACTCGGCCTTGAGCTTGTGGTCGTGGTGCCTGAACTCCATGCCTCGACTGCTGGTACTGCTGAGGTTTAACCTGTGGCGGCGGCTGCTGAGGTGGTCTCTGATATACCGATGAAGGTCCTTGCTGTGGTGGCCTCGAGTATGACTGTAGTGGCCTCTGTGGATATGGCTGAGGTGGTCTCGGGGAAGGCTGTGATGCGGAAGGATGTAATGGAGGTCGCTGTGACATAAACGGCGGCGCATGTTGCTGGGGAGGCCTGAAAGACTGATGTGAAGGTCCTGCCCTTTGTGGATATTGAGTACGTTGTGGTCTGGAACAAAAACGAGAAGTGTGGCCCTCGAGTCCACAATTATAACAAAATCCTGAAAATCGTGGTGCAGGAAGTGCTGTCATCGGTCTGGCCATCGATGTCGATGTTGTTCTCTGTCTCTTAGCTGCATCATGCTGGGCCGTAGATATATGTGTAGCAGTTCTAGCACCACTCTTTACGTCCTTCCTCTGATCACGATTCTTCCAATATTCGTTGATGTCTTTCTCCACTGCTAGGGCACGCTCCAACACTTCGGCATAGGTCTTCTGTACGAAAGGGGCTAATCGGCTACGAATAGATGCTCTCAGACCCTCCTCAAATTTTTGTGCCTTACGGGTTTCATCAGACACCAGAAAAGTTGCAAATCGTGATAGCTCCGTAAACTTAGCATCATACTGGCGCACCGTCATATCACCTTGCTCTAATTTCATAAATTCTCCTGCCTTTTGATTTTTCACATACAAGGGAAAGTATTTATCATCAAACTTCTCACAAAACTGGGTCCAGGTCCAGACTTCAACACTCGGGTTCATCCTAACAACCGAGTCCCACCAATGATCCGCCTCCCCTTCTAGCATGTAAATAGCCAATTCTGCTTTTTGGTATTCATCACACTTCATAACTGTGAATATCTTATCAATCTGTTTCTTCCACACCTCGGCCTCAGATAGGTCAGGTCCACCCTTAAATACAGGCGGCCTTTGTCTTTTAAACCTTTCCAATAAAGTTCCTATCCCTACATTAGCTACGTGAATAGTTTGGGTTTGACCTTGCGCTTGAGCTTGTCCTTCTGCTTGAGTCTGTCTTATCTGGTAGCCCACAAGAGCCGTAAGATCACTTATGGCCCTAAGAATTCCACCCATAAGTGACCCGTTTTCAGTGGTATCAGGACCAGGAGCTCCTGATGTGGCTCCGACGTCTATGTTTTGATCCGCCATAATCTATGATTAATTTAAACATGTAAGCTTAATGTATAACAACCAAGGTAGGTTGTAATAACTAAATTGAATTCTAATATCATTAATGGAGTGTATACTACTTAAGGTCTATAAAAGCATGAAAAATTTATTGAATTGCAAGAATATTTGATGATCTAAAAGAATAACATATGAAGATTAAGAGAATTCAGGCAGTGACATGTATCAAAGTTGTAGTGCAGAAAATTCAGATTCTTAGGATACTATTCTTGTTAATGTTTCTGATACTTATAAGTATTAAATTAATATAAAATTTTTTATGAGGATACATATATGAGTTTACTATAATTCTGTAAAATTTCAGCTTAATACAAGGTCTAAATTTTTTTCTAAAATTCGGATAATTAGGTCTGTCCAGAAACAAACGATTTCTGACTAGTATACACATAACTTAATCTTGGTAAAGGATAAACCTATATTTATATTTTTTAATTATTTTTTACTAAAACTACACTTGTTAACCTACGACTGGAATTTTGAATCAACTTAAAAGGAGTTTTAATTAATTAGTTATTACTTTTACAAGTTATGTATTTTCTGCTTACTATTGCTGTCCAATTTAGTGTAGTGTACTAAAAATTCTTAAAAATTCCTTAAGTTCAGATTTGGGTTATTAGTTCAATGTCAAGTCTAAATAAGATTATATATGATATCAACATAATACAATAATCCCTAAATTTATATTTCTATTTTTCCTATCATAAAAGCAAAAAGATTTATGTTTGGTTCATTAATTCTAAAGGCAACCCTAGGTCCACAATTTTTAATCTAACCTGGCTTTGATACCAAACTGTCACGCCCCGAAATTCGGGTACCTAAATAAGGTATTCAGGACCCGAATCTCAAGGTGTGAATTATGATATGATGACATTTATTACATTCTAGCTGATTCAACCAATATTCAACATAATCTAAAAGGAAATACAACTGAATATTTATTAAACTCAACTCTTTGATAGTTGTTCATTTCTACATCGACATTTAAATATAAACTAAACCTAATTAACAAAAGAAAACTGAATTGAATTAAAACTAAACAAATTTTCTAGAAAATAACATTAATAGTAGAGGCCCGCCTGCTCGTAGTATTCCAGCTCTTCACCTGTACATTTTATTTTAGTAGGATGAGCATAACAGCCCAGTAGGGTCATTTCTTACCCAAAATTCAATATGTTCAGATAATATTACTTTTATAACAATGAAGGAAAAATAAAATACCGATAATGAAATTTGACAACAGAATTGAAAAAAATGCGATGCATGTGATATTTCCATGAATACTTGTAACATTTAAATTATTTCTTACAACACCGTACCCAAGTGGATGGTCACGTTGCATTAACGCCCACGCACTGGTACCTCATGGTGAGGGACCCATTTACACATTAGCTGGTCAGACTACTGCTCCAGTTGTACCTCTGACGTATGTCCACGCACACAAATGTACTCATACGTCGTACACAAAGGAGACTCCAAAGGATCCAGTGGGTTCTAGGGTCTTTCACCCAAGGGACACAATTGCCCTACTTGCTAGCTTTAGGGTCTCTCACCCAAGGGACACGATTGCCCTACTTGCTAATTTATACACTTTTTTTTTTTACAATTAAATAATCAATAAATAAACATGAATAACATGAACAATTTCAATATCAACAAAATAATGATTAATAATTTAATCAATCCAATTTCTAAACTATAATACAAGTACTGAACAAGGTGTATAAATTTGTTAAAATATCAGGTTCTACATGAGCTCTACCCTTGAGCAATAAATCTCACATTGAGTAGATGAGGCCTACTAAAATTCATAGTTATTTCACATTCTCAGCTCAAATTATTATTATTATTATTATTATTTTTTATTATTATTATTTTTATTTTTTTATTATTTTATTTATTTATTTATTTATTTATTTTTATTATATTATTTTTTTTTGTGGTCCACCATTAAAAGTTGGTTCATCAATTTGGACGATCAAATTTACCGTACAAGCATTTCAAGATGGACGGTTGAGGAGTCACCACCATATTAAGAATGGCAGTAGACTATCATGATAGTGTTATTTAATAAGGAGGCAGAGTGTGAAAATCAATCCATACAACAAACTAAGTATTTGGTGTCTCTCAAATTAATAATTTAAAATTGCAGGTATATGTGAATCTTTACACTACAGAATCTAAGGGGTTATGACCCTTTGCACAATCCAAAGCTATTGGTTCATTTCTAGAATTCATACAGCAACTCCAATGCCCCACCATTCATTTTCTCATAAAAAAAATAAATGGGAAAGCTACTCGCGCAAGTAGGATTTAAATCATACTCGTGTGTCACGTGTCACATGAGCCACGTGTGTGATATCTATTCCGTTCATCTGAGAGGTCATGTTTTCTATGTTCCCTTAACTGAAAATTTGAACGTTAAACTAATTAAGTGGACTATACTTGTAAGTTGAATAAGGAACATTGTTAGCCTTTATTCATTTATGGTGTGCCTAAGAAAAATAGACAGACTGTGTTCTTTTTATTTATTTATTATTATATATATATATATATATATATTTTTTTTTTTACTATTTGGGCACGTCAAAGATGTGGATTACATAGTAGATTTTCAGACTTATACACGTGTGTTTTGTTCCGCATGTAGCGACGAGTAAGATTGTAGTCATGCTGGCATATCTCGTACTATCAGAGTCCCTTTAAAATAAGAAGATCTCCAGTACAATAGATTTGAAACATTACGGTCCATTAATTAAATAACTTCTAACATTTAATATATATATGAAAAATCTAACCTATTTACTAAGTTTATTAAACAATTAGGATCACTTACAAAAAAAAAATATACTTACATTCACTCATTAATGGATAATACTATTTATCAACAGTTATAACTTATTTTCTATTTTTGAGGATATCCTGACTAGTATATAGGAATAATTTTTCATATAAGTGATCTTCATGTTGTTTTAGATGTATTGGAAGGGTTGGATTTTGTATGAACTTACTATGTCATAAATCTATTGGTGGGTGGACCGTAACTTACGGTCCAGCTTGATGGACTAGAAACTTTCTCCATTAAAGAAATTTCTCACGGTGCATCCTCTGACTTCTCATGAGGAGTTATTCGATACTCTGGCAGAGTATGACAATTGAAACACAGGCACTTTAAAATTGTATTTGTGACATATGATAACATAAAATATTTTATAAATAAAATTTATAAATTAAATTATAACTTTAGATAAATTGTTTATTTATTTATTTATTATTAATTTTTTTTTTTTTTAAAAAAAAACTTATATTAAATATCAGAAATATAAAAATTCCTAAATAAATAAAATTCCATACATAATAATCAAAAACATTATTCTTATAAAAATGCTGGATTAAATAAACATAATTAAATAGCTGAAAATAATAAATTTCAGGATAAGATCACCTACCTTTTTAAAAAAAAAATCTGATGACCGGCCCCGCTTTAATCTCTCTCTTGATCTACAGAGCTCTCTCTCTCTCTATATTTTTTTTTTGATTAATTCCTTCGATTCTTTCTTTCTCTCCCTCTCTTTTTTTTTTTATTTTTTATAAACGGATGCGAAATGAAAATGGAGGTATGGATTATGGGCGGTTTTGTTTAGTGGGAGGTTTCGGCGCCCATTACCGTACGAAAAGGAAGGAGAATGGAGAATGTGGTTTAGTCGGCGTGCGAAAGGTATAACTTATTTTATTTTTATTTCTTTAGATCTGGTAGGTCCCACTAGTAATAGTATAATCTACTCCGTCCATCATCTTGGCCTGGCCAAAAGAAGACGTAAGGCAAAAAATGAAGCTGATCCAAAACTCAGGTGGGCCACACAGAAGCGGACGGTGGAGTTACTTCCCCTAAAAAAATGGGTTGTTACACAGTTAGGTTAACTGAAGACATGTTCTTCCCCAAAACTGAAGAAATTACGTTCACCAAGTGGAGGTAGGCGTAACTATGGCCCAGATTGGCCCAAGCAAAATCCTCTGTTGACAGGAAACGGATTGCCAAGTGACGTGGTCACCTGCAGTATCCCTGCTGACCGAACTCCGTGGGCCACCATGGTTTACGTGTTTCATCCGTCCATCCATTTTTCCAGCTCATTTTAAAACACGAGATCAGAAATGAAGCAGATCCAAAGCTCAAGTAGGCCATACCACAGGAAATAATAGAGATTGAATGCCTACCATTGAAAACTTCTTTAAGGCCTACTGTGACCATTATTCACCATCTAACGGACCTGTACGAGAGGAAAACAAGAATATCAGCTTGATCCCAAACTTTCGTACCTCAAATAAGTTTTTAATAGCAGGTGTTCAATCACCTTTGTTTCTTGTTGTACAGTCTACTTGAGATATGCTTCATTAGTAGGGGTGTATACGAACCGAGCTAGCTCAGTTAGTTCGCTTGACTCATTTCGAAAAAGCTCGATTCGACTTGGTTCGAAGTTGAGTTCAAGCCAAGTTGAGCTGATTTTTTGAGCTCGAAAATGAGTTCGAGCAGGCCCTAGCTCGACTTTGACTTGAATCGAATCCAGCTCGAATTGAACTCGGATCGAACCAGTTTGGTGACTCGGTTACTTGCCATTGATATTGCTTAACAACATTTTGATAAAATGACTCAACAAAATGTGGCTGGTGGCAAGCAAGGTATGTACATTAAACAAATACCTTTTCTTTTTCTCTTTTTTTTTTGTTTTTTTTGTTTTTATGTTACTTAAAAGGTGTTTGATAAAACACTTGTAAAACCATTGCCTCTGTTTGTAAAACAATGGGTTTTTAAAGTTGCAGTTCAAGTGTTTGTGGAAATGTCTCAATGGAGAACTCGGCTCGAACTTGGCCCAAGCTGGCCCAAGTAGCTGACCGAATTGAGCCGAGCTAGCTGGTCAGGCTTAAGGACCAAGCTGAGCTGAATTCGAGCTAAGGTCAGCTAGTGTTCGAGCCGAATTGAGCTCAGGCTAGCTCGACTCGGTTTGACTTGATGTACACCCCTATTTATTAGTCTCCTACCATAAAATGAACCAACAAAATGGATTGACGGTGTGGATGAAACACATACATCATGGCGGGCCCCACAAAGTTTGGTTTCCATGGATAATGCCCACCTAAGCTTGTAAGGCTTGTATAAAATATAAGTGAGCAGGCAAATCCAATTTACATGGCCCTATGTAAAATTCAGGCTGGTCCATTCATCAAGTGGGCCACAGTCTATACAAAATAAGTAGATACTCTTAAGAATTTGGCCAGCTTTTATCTAAGCCATCCACCTATTTTTTACATCTTGATCAAAATGATGAGTGGACTAACCTGATTCATGGCTAAGGACAGCCAGGGAGCCAGATAAGGCTTGGAATGCTTGTGGGCTGGGTGAAGATCAATCCATCAGCAGCCCAATTAGATTTTGGGCCTGAAACAAGGTTGGGCCCATCCCATGGGCCCCCAAGTTTTGACCATTGAATGTGGACCGTTGTTCTGGGGCCTACCTCATCAAGATCCTTTTCCCACTCAGGATATGGTCCAGCCATGTGATGGCAATGTGACCTAGTAAACGAACGGTTAAGATCTTAATGAAATGGCTCAATCACAGAATCGTGAATATAGGTTCCCGTCAGAATGGTTGGTATTCCAAGAGGGCCATAGTCCTTCCTCTTCATTGAAAACGTGTAGATTCTGTTTGGGGTCGTTTGGCACCTTGGATTGGAGGGGATTGGAGGGGGTTTCAAATCCCCTTGGTTGTTTGGCAGTATAAAGCAACCGGGGATTTCCAATCCAAGGGGTTTCCAATCCCCTCTTTGAGGGGTTTGTAATCCACGGTGAGAGCTTGGATTACACCTAAAATCGTTTCAATAGTTGCAGGCATAAATGTATGTCACTGTACACTATCATTCTACTGGGCACATGGACCACTAACGATGATTAGCACTGTCCAAACATTATTCATGTAGATCAGCACCGTCCAAATATTATCCAGCACCGTCCAAACATTGTCCATATTAATTAACGATTAAAAATTGTTGGTTAGTCACTCAGACATGATCTTGTGCTTGCGGTCCATCTAAGACTTGGAATTTCATCATTTTTAGGCAAAACATATATTTTAGCGGGCTTATCACAACCATAGTGTCAAAAATTATATATCTCACTAGTTGGGGATATTAAAGTTGAATTAGTAATTAAATTCAAACCCCTGTAAATATGCTATATATAAGTAGTACCAAACACACCGAGAGGATTGCCAATCCAGGGGTTCCAAATCCACGCTCCCAAACAGGCCCCTGTTTCAGTGAGCAACGGACGGCCGTAGTCCTTTGGGACTATACCATACGTTGACGGGACGTAGCGTGCAGACGGGTCTGTCGTACCAACGGTAATTGGATCCGATCATTGCACTAGGTCTGGGTCCATAAGACTGCCTCAATTGTCAAATCAAATGGTAAGGTGGGGAACGTTCCAGATATGTGGGCCCCAATTCTAAAATCCTATCCCGGAGTTATTTGTTACTCTGGTTATGTATGATCCTTTATATACAGTCACTTAAAAAAGATACGTGCCAGGCATTAACTCAAATCAAACTGACTAAATTGTGAAACTCGCAGTCTAAAATATCACATTGGTTGAACCATCCAGTCCTTTGATTGGTGGACACTGTCTTTTGAAATAAGACCATTAGATATTTTTCATTTTTGACTGTCCAAAAAATGTCTAGTAATTTAATAGTTAAATGACCAAATAAGATTAATTTTTAGTTCATGGCCCATCTAAACTATTACCATGATTTGAATAGTTTAGTTTAGATTATTTGTTGCTAAGTATGCAATTTCTCAGATATTTCCAACAGCCTGTGTATCATCCATCAACTTTGCCCCATATGAAAGTATTTCTCACATCAAAAGTACAGCTGATCTGATAATCTGACTACCCACAAACGTACTTCTAATCTGGACCGTTGTATTTAGTTACACGTGTGGCCTACACTGGGATCGAGAATGGCTGGTTTCTCCAGAAAATGAATCTGCCAAGTGCGACCCGCTGCATGAGTGTCCCAGATCTCACACACACACGTTCCAATTTATCAAGTGTGAGAGGCGAATGTGAAAAAAAGGAATCTTTCCGCACAGCCGCCTGACTCTCTCTTCAGCTATAAATGATCAAAACCTCTTGCTTTTACTAGGTAAATGGTAATTACTAAGTAAATAAGTACTAATTACATAGAAATACCCATCGTTTCCTGGCCCTGCATCAACGGCTTATCTTTTTGGCATTAAATTCGAGGATGGCTGCCAAATGAATATACAGCCCACAGTGATGTATGTGATGTATCAACACCGTTCATCTTATACGTCGGTCTGATTTAAACCATGAACCCAAAAATGAGGCAACAGATCCAAAGCTCCAATGGACCACACTATAGGAAACAGTGGAAATTGAATGCTTGCCGTATAAAAATTTATGTGGCCCGTAAAAGTTTTGGCTGAGGCTGATATTTGTGTTTACCCTTTATCAATGTTTTTATGACCTCATGAACAGGTTCGATGATATATAAACATTAATGTGAGCCCAATAAACAAATTGACTTTTAATGGTGGACGTTCAAGGCCATTGTTTCCTGTTATACCAGCTACTTGAGCATTGCATTTGTCTTAATTTTAGACTTAGGCCCTAAAATCTTTTGATAAAACAGATGCACAATGTGGATATGTCATGCACGTCACAATGGGTCCACAAATGTAAAACAGCTTTTTCAGATCAATTTTCGAGAAAAAAATACACTTGAAAATTCAAACAGGATGGAAGTGAACTTTTTCAAGGGTATTTCCCTATTCCCTCCAAATCAAACAGACCCCCAGCCGTTTTATCCCTAGTTCCATGAACAGACTCAGATATTGCAGATAAATGAGGATAGGTAGGGTCCACATGAACATAGATGCAGTATACGTGAATGTTGCTGATTGCATGGACATTTCTTTTGAACTAACATTCACTGATCAAGTGACAGTGATGGATCTAGATCGTCAAAATCACACCCATCGCACTAGTTATCACTTATGAATTTAGCTGATGAGTATATGCAGTTGACATTTTTTTTTACTTTAACTGTTTTTTTAAGGCCACCTAATGGACGGACCAGATTAATTCAGCAGTATTGTACTTCGCTTTGGTGCTCATCCACGCTGATACGACAATTCAGATGGACTCCGATTATAATGTATAAGAGAGCACCGACCCTGGTGCTATATTGAGGTGGCAAAGTTCTGTGGGCCCCATCAAGATGTGTGTTATATCCGCACGGTCCATCCATTTTTCCATATCACTTAGGCCATGAACCCCAGAAATGAGGCAGGTCCAAAGCTCAAGTGGACGGGATGATGATGCCCACATTTGGAACCTTCCTAGGGCCCACCATGATGTTTATTTTCCATCCAAACTGTTCATAAAGGTCACACAGACCTGGATAAAGAGAAAACAATGATATGAGCTTGATCCAAACCTTCTATGGCCCTCAAGGAGTTTTCAATGGTGTCATTCAATCCCCATTGCTTCCTATGGTGTGGCCCACTTGAAAGTTGGATTTGACTTATTTTTAGGCTAATGCTCTAAAATGATATAGAGAAATGAATGGACGGGGTGGATATAGCACATACATCATGGTAGGGGCCTATATAAATCTACTGCGTCAACACATAGAGACTTCTTCTTGTGTTCTATGTTATGCAATCCGAGCATGACTCAGTCAGACTCAGGTCTCCATCAACCTTTTTGTCTTCCACTTGACGGTGGATTGTACTGAAATGCAACTCTAACTAGTGCATTGCATAATTTTAAGGCATGGGCCCATATATAAAAAATCCATTCCTTCAATTGGATTGATCTACTGATTTTAGAGCAGTAGACTAAAATTAAGGTTGATACAGAGCTTAAGTAATCCAAATGAACAGTAAAGAGTGGGGAATGAAGGCCGACTCTTGAAACATCCGCGGGGTGAAAGGATGTTTATGAGAAATCCACTTTTTCCATCTGTTTTCTCACCCAAAAATGAATCATATCCATACCTCAATTGGGCAAAAAACAGAAAATAGTAATATTGAATTCCCACCACCGCTGAGACATTTTGGGGCCATTGTGTGGCCATTTTGAGCTTTAGATCTACCTAATTTTTGGGTGCTTGCCCGGAAATGAGCCGGAAAAGGACGTGAACTTGGTGAATTTTTTACAAACATCAAGGTGGGCTAACAAACAGTCCGTGTTAGGTGGGCACAACTATCAACATCTACTGATGGCAAGTGAGATGTTTGATGAACATCTAAGTCCAGAGGGAGATGGTTGCTCGACCCAGGTGGGCCCACCATGATGTATGTAACAAATCCAATCCATCCATCTGTTTTGCCACGGCATTTTAGGACAAAGACCCAAAAATGAGGCTAATTTAAAGCTCAAGTGGGCCAAACAAACATAAAAATTTGAGAATTAAACACCCACCATTAAAATATTTGTCAGGTCACGTGGTACTTTTTACTAATTCACTAAGTCGATATGTTTTTCAGCTCATTAATTTTATGACTTGTGCCCAAACATGAGGCCAATACCAAGCTCCAGTGAGCCATGTGGCAGGAAAAAGTGGAATACATCCTCGAGCCCACCTTGAGCTTTGGATCTATCTCATTTTAAAGCTTCTATCATAAAATTAGCTGGAAAATAGATATGCGGGATAGATTTCTCATAAACAAAAACAAGCCCACTTATGGTCAATGTTAGGTTAGCAAGGCACTTGGGGTGGATCGGAAGGAATTGAATGGTATTAGGGTGGATGGCATAGATTTCAAGGTAAAGATGGTGTTGTCAGTGAATTGTCTTAAGATCCATGGGATTGCTATATCCTTGGAATGCTATATCGAGTTTGTTTGGCACGCCAGGTCAATTCTGGATTAAACCTTTCCATCCCTTCCAATCCCTCGAACCAAACACGTCCCAGGCAAATTTGAACGGATTAGAGTGGATTGAATGGGATTTAAAGGTAATGATGGTCGATTGTCTTAAGATCCATGGGATTGTTATATCCGGGATCAGATCACCCAGACTGTTTGGCAGGCCTGTCCAATCTCAGGATTTAACTTCCAATCCCTTCCCATACCATCCAATCCTTTCCAATCCACCCGTCCAAACGGGCCCTCAACACCTTGGACCAAAAGTTGAGGCTCATACCAAGCTCTAGTAGGGCAAATAATAGGAAACAATGGGAATTAAACATTCACCATTGAACAATCTCAGGGCCATTATGTGTCTCACTTTGTACTTTGGATTTTGCGCATTTTTAGGCTGGTACGCTAAAATGATCTGGTAAAACAGTTGGATAGGATAGATTTTTTATAAATAACAAGGTGAGCCCTATGTGTTGATAATTTTATACAGATTAATGTAATATCTGTATAATATGGAAACCAAAAATTACTACGATCAGAACTAAGGACAGGCTGAAGCACGTCTGAAACGCTGTCCTTAAAGCGTTATTTGCCCCTACTCAAGTAAATTGAGTATGCTGATAGGTTACAGGCAAATTGCTTCTAGGATACGACAAGCCTGGTGTGGGTCTGCGTTCAGCAAACACGAAGGCCCACCAAATGGAACTCTTTTACACACTATCTGGCAATATTACAATATAAAAGAAAAATCCCAAAAGAAAGAGAAGAAAGAGAAAAAAGGTGTTTGACCACTGCACTGGTCAGTTCAATTCGTCAGCCACTGGTTCAGTTGAACAGTCCTAGACCACATCTCTGGTTTATTCTTCTAGCTAAGGTTCAAGCCTTGCTTTGTTGCTGGAAATTCGTATGGATTTGCTGGAGTGAGTTGAGATGGTTTGGGAACCCATCTAGACCCTCTTTTTATAGTGCAAAGTGCGCCACTAGCGCCTCTACAGCCACACATGCCCACGCCCTCGCACCGAGCCCAAGCCCAAGCCCAAGCCCAAGACCGAGACCGAGACCGAGACCGAGACCGAGACCGAGACCGAGACCGAGTCCGAGTCCGAGTCCGAGTCCGAGTCCGAGTCCGAGACCGAGCCCGAGCCCGAGCCCGTGCCCGTGCCCGTGCCCGAGCCCGAGCGTGCGCGCGGGTGTTCCAGTGCTTCGCACTGGAACACGCAAGGTCAATAGTCCACGGACTACCAAGGTAAATATTATAATACTCCGTTGTTTTCATTTAAACCCGATTTCCTTCTCTTCTCTTTCCCATGTGGGACTATTCCCAAAATCTTGAAAAACGTGTTTTTTCAAACATTTTTTTCAAATACTTTATTATAATATATTATAAAAATATATATTAAAATCAATATATTTATAACAATCCCCCACTTGATTTTATAAAATATTTTCTCGGTTTAAACAATACTGCCAGAATAATCAGCTTATATGCATAAAGAAAGATATCTTTCGATTTTAATCTTCCCTTAGTGTAAGTATCTCAAAACTCTATCGAAATTACTGGTAGTCGCAGCTTTGAACCAGTTATTCCTAGATAACAGAGTTGGAGAAACTACACACATATTCGCAATGTGTTTGTTAGAGTTCCCACAATCTTGCTCAGCACATTTAATGGCCATGTGCTTATCCTAATTTGTGAACGATTCCGAGAGAAAAACTCCCAACTCTCATGAGAGACGGCACCATCTCTACGTTCATATAGGTGAAATCCTTCCAGTGTCTCCGTTACTTTAAAACACTTGTCCTATAGACTGGATTTCATTAAGAGTTCTTAAGACTCAACCCTCTATCGTAACGCTCAGCACTTATCTATTATGGATGAGGTTATATTATTTAGTGCTGAAAACTTTCCACATATCAGTGACTTGTTCTTACCCATTAAACCCAAAAATAGAGATTTTCTGACTTTAGGTTGGGTTACCATCACTGGTGGAACTTTGGTTGAAGAGTTTCAACCCCATCCCTCTAGATGTAGCCTTTACTACCTCTCTCGGTAGAGGTTTAGTAAAAGGATCTGCCAGGTTGTTGCTTGATTTCACATAGGAAATAGCAATGATTCCATCTCGAATCAATTGTCTGACATAATCATGTCGAAGACTAATATGTCTAGATTTACCATTATAAGTGCCACTATAGGCTCTAGCTAATGTGGCTTCACTATCACAATGTAGTGACACAGCCGATATAGGCTTTACACAGAAAGGGATTTCTAATAGAAGATCCCTTAGCCACTCAGCCTCTTTGCCTGTTGCAGCCAGGGCTATGAATTCAGACTCCATAGTCGAATGCGTTATGCAAGTCTGTTTCTTGGATCCCCAAGATACAGCTGCACCTCCTAGGGTGAATACCCACCCTGTAGTAGACTTGTTGTCCCCTGCACTCGATATCCAGCTCGCATCGGTATATCCTTCCAATACGGCAGGAAACTCTGAATAGAATAGTCCTAAATCTTTGGTTGCTTTTAAGTAACCAAGGACTCTACTAATTGCATTCCAGTGTTCAGTACTGGGGTTACTAGTAAACCTACTAAGTTTACTCACAGCATATGCGATATCTGGTCTAGTGCATTGCATAGCATACATTAGACTTCCTATAGCACTTGCATATTCTAATTGTGCAACTGTTCTTCCAGTATTTTCTTTTAGCTTGATACTTGGATCAAATGGGGTTTTTGCTTCCTTTATATTTAGATGGTTAAACTTGTTTAGTATCTTCTCAATATAATGAGATTGACACAAAGCATAACCCCCACAATGTTTTTTAACTTTGATACCTAGAATGGTATCAACTTGTCCAAGATCCTTCATTTTAAATACAGAAGATAGAAACCTTTTTGTTTCAGTCACACCTTCCATTTTGTTACTTATTATTAACATGTCATCTACATATAGACAAATAATAACGATATAACTACCATCTACTTTAGAGTATATGCATTTGTCAGCTACATTATGCATGAAACCATGAGATAGTATTTTGGAATCAAACTTCTCATGCCACTGTTTTGGTGCTTGTTTTAATCCATACAATGATTTGACTAATCTACATACTTTGTTTTCATTTCCTGGTAGAATGAACCCTTTAGGTTGTTCCATGTATACCTCCTCATTGAGGTCACCATTCAGGAAAGCAGTCTTTACACCCATTTGATGGATGTGAAGATGATGTATAGAAGCTAGCGCAAATAATATCCTAATGGATGTTATCCTAGCTACAGGTGAGTATGTGTCAAAATAATCTATCCCTTCTTTTTGTCTAAAACCCTTAGCTACTAGTCGAGCTTTAAAGGTTTGGATAGTCCCATCAGTTTGATATTTCTTCCTAAATACCCACTTGCAACCTATGGGTCTAGAACCTGGAGGTAAGTTTACTAGTTCCCATGTTTGATTTGATAGTATGGATTCCATTTCATCGTTTATAGCTTCTTTCCAGAAAGCTGAGTCTCTAGAAGATATAGCCTCTTTATATGATTTAGGATCATCTTCTATATTCATCACTATAGGTATTTGTCTTATAACATTTTCTCTATCTGCTTCTACTAGATGAAAAATGATACGTTGTGAGTCTATGTAGTCATCTCCTAGACTCTTCTCTATTCTTGTTCTTTGACTCCTACGAGGTTCAATAGGAGCTTCTACTATCTGTGGGGCTATGCTATCTTGTTCTCTATTAGGAGATTGGATGTCATTATCCTTAGTCTCCAAGGATAGTGAGTTCTCAAAGAACTCAACGTCTTTTGATTCTATTATTGTATTAGACTCCATGTCTAGAAGTCTATAAGCTTTACTGTTTTGTGCATACCCTACGAAGGCACACTTAATAGCTCTTGGTCCTAACTTAGTTCTTTTTGGGTCAGGGGTTCTACAATATGCAAGACACCCCCACACTTTAAGATATCCTGGGTTAGGTTTTCTTCCTCTCCATGTTTCATATGGAGATATTCTATATTTTTTAGACGGAATTCTGTTTATAATATGGCATGCTGCAAGCAGTGCCTCACCCCATAGATTTAGTGGCAACTTTGCTCTTATCAGCATTGAGTTGACCATTTCTACTAATGTTCTATTCTTTCTTTCAGCTATTCCGTTTTGTTGAGGTGTGTATGGCGCTGTACATTGATGTATCAGTCCATGTTCTTCACAGAAGTTATCGAATTCATTGGAGAAGTATTCTCCTCCTCTATCGCTACGGAGAATTTTAATCTTCTTATTTAGTTGATTCTCTACTTCTGCTTTATATACTTTAAACATGTTCAATGCTTCATCTTTGCTCTTCAATAGGTACACATACACATATCTAGAGCAATCATCTATAAAGGTTATGAAGTACCGTTTACCTCCACGAGTAAGAATGCCGTTTAACTCACAGATATCACTGTGCACAAGATCCAATATTTGAGACGATCTTTCAACACTTGGAAAAGGTTTCTTCGTCATTTTGGATCGTATGCACACTTCACATTTTTTGGTTTCATTATCTGTGTATGAGATTAAACCATTCTTAGCCATGAACTTCAAGGTACTATACCCTATATGGGCTAATCTATCATGCCACAGTCCAGAGGATTCAACCATATACGCAGAAGTGCTACTTTCATTCAGAGAAAACTTAGCCATTCCGTTACAAGCATATCCCTTCCCGACAAAATTTCCATTCTTGGACAAGATCAGTTTTCCTGACTCGTACACCACCCTTATGCCTGGTTTACCCAGAAGGTCCCCAGAAACTAAGTTTCGCCTCATGTCTGGAACGTGCAGTACATTGGTCATAATCACTTTCTTCCCAGATGTGAATATCAGTTCGACAGTTCCTTTGCCGACGACCTTTGATCGGACTTCATTGCCCATTTGGACTTCTTGACCATCGGTCAATTCCTCATAGGTTTTGAAGGCTGATTTGTCGTAGCACACATGTACTGTAGCGGCAGTATCATACCACCAACCTGGAACTTTGCCTTGGATGGTATTCACCTCAGTGATCATAGCCACTATATCGCCTTCTTCTACTGCACTTGCCTCTTGTTTAGACTTGCGATATCGGCATACTCGAGCATAGTGCCCGGTTTTTCCACAGACATGGCATGGGCCTTTGAACTTTCCGTTCTTCTTTTGGGTGTTTTTCTTGAATTTTCCTTTATTGGGTTTCAGGAAATTGTCCTTCTCGGAATGTTTGTTATTAGAGTTCTCTACTGCATGAACCTTGGACGAAGCATTCCCGTTATCATTCTTTCTGTCGCGGTTACGGGATTCTTCCTCAATTCTGAGATGTTTCTGGATTTGTTCCAGTGTGTAGTCCTCAGTTTTATGCAGCAACTTCTTTCTATAGTCTTTCCACATCGGTGGCAATTTGGCAATTATAGCCCCGACTTGGAATGATTCAGGAAGATCTATCTTTATCGCTTTGATTTTGTTTACTATTAGCTGCAATTCTTGGATTTGGGGTAGCAGCGGTTTGTTATCTACCATGTTGAAGTCAAAATACCTGGCGATGAGAAACTTGTTGGTACCTTCTTCTTCAGCTTTGTATTTGAACTCCAGAGCAGTCCAGATCTCCTTTGCTGATGACGTCTGTTGGTACAGATCGTACAGTCGGTCGGAGAGAGCGTTCAGAATGTGTCCTCGACACAAGAGTTCATCTTCGGCTCGTTTGGTGCGGGCGGCCACCTGTTCAGGTGTGTCGTCGTCGGTTGCTTCAGGTAGCGCTTGCAAATTTGGATCTAGTATGTAGTAGATCCTTAGCGCCGTTAGGAGAAATTTTAGCTTGTCTTGCCATCTCGTAAAATTGGTTCCATCGAACCGATCAAGACGTATCAAGTCCTGATTCATCAGCTTGATGGATGAAACACTGTCGGCTTCCATTACAGAAATAACGCTTTAAGATTGTTGATAATTTTATACAGATTAATGTAATATCTGTATAATATGGAAACCAAAAATTACTACGATCAGAACTAAGGACAGGCTGAAGCACGTCTGAAACGCTGTCCTTAAAGCGTTATTTGCCCCTACTCAAGTAAATTGAGTATGCTGATAGGTTACAGGCAAATTGCTTCTAGGATACGACAAGCCTGGTGTGGGTCTGCGTTCAGCAAACACGAAGGCCCACCAAATGGAACTCTTTTACACACTATCTGGCAATATTACAATATAAAAGAAAAATCCCAAAAGAAAGAGAAGAAAGAGTTCAAATACTTTATTATAATATATTATAAAAATATATATTAAAATCAATATATTTATAACACTATGTACAGTTGGAACTAAGGTGGCATGTCCATGAATTCAAGGCTGAAGAGATATTGTAAAGTGTGGTGAGGGCAATTCAATCAGTACTAAAATACGAATATTCATTCATTTAAAAACTACCACCAAACAGTTTAATACGTGATGGTGAGAACTATAAGTAGAGTCATCTAAAATAATTTAAAAGTGAGAGGTTTTCGGTTCATGGCACAAAATACAAGATAACATCAGGAGCAGTATAGGAAAAAAGTGAACTCCTAGTGTGCCACGTGTTATTTCATCTGCCGACGCATCAAATGAGATGGTCTCAAGTCCAACAGGTTGGACCACAAGTTATAGTACACCCAGCAGATAATGTCCAATAATTGATTATAAAAATCATCGATATATACTCATGAGGTGCACCACAGTATTTAGAACAATTCCTAATAATTGATTATAGAAAATATAAAAATAGAGTCCATTCGTTAATTCGATATTTCTGATTTTCACATAGGATAATCATCATGCCGGGACCTACCAATTGGACGGGTTGGATTTAGGATTCACATGAAAGGTTGGAGTTTATCCACTGGATGCACTGTGAGTATAGTCCAACTGGTTGGACTTAAGGCCATCTCGGATTAAATAAGTCGTTTGCGGGGCTAGGCTCCTTTGGTAATTGTGCACCGATTAAAAAAGGTCGTGCTCTTGGACGCGGATTAGCTACTGACAGGTTGGGTAGCAAGACAAGTGACGTGACCAAGTTCCGTGGGCTACCACTATGTCTGTGTCCATTCATTTTTAAAGATCATTTTAGGACATGGGACAAATAATAAGGCAGATAGAAAGCCAGAGTGGGCCCATCACAGAAAACAGCAAGAGAGTGTCGCCATTGTTGAAATCTCCATAAGTTTCATGGTAACATTTATTTGAGATCAAACCTGTTCATAAGTTAACATAGATTAAAAAATGGAAAACACTACTATCAGCTTGATCCAAAACTTTTTTCGCCCTTAAAAGTTTTCGAAGGGCCATATTGGTCATATCACTCTTTCCATTGTTTTATGCAGTGGGTTCATTTAAGCTTTGCATCTGATTCTGCGAAAATGATCTCTCAAGATCGATAGACAGCGTGTGGATACAAAACATACATCATGTTGGGACACACATAATTAGGTGACGAGCTAATCCGCGTCCCATGCTCTTAAAACCTTACGCATGGATAGTTTTTAAGGCAATCCAGACCGCCCAAATTACTAACCCAGCTGTGGATGTAGTATCTGATGTTTGTTTTCCCACATCAATTTAACAGACATTAATTGTATGGCCAGGATTGCCTAATTGCTATTTTAGAGATATGCTCTATCCGACGAAGGCCCCACAATTTGTATGCATGCTTTGGATAGCTGTACATGCGTACTACATATAAGGACTAGTCACCATCATTTTCAAAACGGTGCTAAACTCACAGGAGTACAGTATTTCATTTGCAATCCGTGGGCAGATGGCGGGAATCCCGACGAATTGAAAAGGGAATGATAGCGTGAGAGTGACGTGAGAGGAAACTCACGTGCGGTGCTCCAGTTCATCCGGCACTCCCACACCGGATCCAAGACACCCAAATGTCTGCATTAAGTTAGGGCTGTACTGGCACGTGCGTTGCCACCTCATCACGTGGCATAAATGCATGCCAATCCATACCGTCTAATTCGAGGACCCTATTATGTTGGATCAAATTGACAAAACGATCCAACCGTCAATCCTCCTTCGTACATTTTCGATGCACACTTACCTGGGTAACACGTCCGTGGGTGTTTCCCTGACCGTGGGGGCCACCATGATGTATGTGCTATATATCCACGCCGTCCATCAGTTTTTCCATCTCATATTTGGGCATGGTCCCAAAATTGAAGTAGATCTAAATGTAAATTGGATCACACGGTAGGAATTAAATGTCCATCATTAAAAACTTCTTGAGGGCCACGAAAGTTTTGGATCAATCTATTATTTGTGTCCTACTTTCATCCAGGGCTGTGTGAACTTATCAACAGGTTGGATGGAAAATAAACATTACGGTGGGCCCTAGGAAGTTTTTAATGGTGGGTGTTGACCACTGATTCCTATGGTGTGGCCCACTTGAGATTTGGATCTACTTTATTTATCAGACCATTCCTTAAAATGAGCCGGAAGAGCTGATGGACGGCGTGGATATACAACATATACATTAAGATGGTCTGCACCGACTAACGTGTTACCCGGATAACACCTAATCCGCTCCCCAAGTGCTTTTCGTCCATCCATCTAATGGCCCATGGTTCAGCGATCAAGACCGTTGGTCAGTTTCATTCCAAAACTGGATGAGCAGGAATCGAAAAAGCGTGATGAAACTTTTGGATTAGGGGTCAGTAAAATCCATGGATAAGAAGAGAAATACAACGGCACTCCGCGTTCAATTGAAAAGGGTCCCAATGTTGTGGCTGGGATCTTCAAATATGTGAGATTTTTGGGGCATGGCCCATCCATTGTGGGAATCATTAGACCAATGGTACGGATTACTGAAACAAGACGTGAAATACAATGGATTGATGGTTTTGATGACCAAGGCTAGAATTACCCATTGATAAGACAGTCTTAACCCCAGGGCCTGTTTGGCCGGACCGATCCCATGCGATTAGGAGGGATGGGATGGATTTTAAGGGTCAGTTTGGGTAGTGGGATTAGAAGGGATTAGGTGGGATGAGATTTAAAAAACACAATTATTACCCATGGTTGGGATTGTCCCCTATTGCCATGGGATAAAATTAATGCCATACTTTGTTGATAATATGGTGGTACATTGAATGGATATACCCACCATCATTTGAAATTACTGAGAATAACACACATGTGTTATATCTAAACCATTCATTTGTTTTGTAACCTCATTTTTTGGATTTTATGGCATGGGCCTAAAAATGAGGTAGATCCAAAACTTATGTAGCCCCAAAGAAGTTTTCAACAGTAAGTATTCAATCTCTGTTGCTTTCTATGGTGGGGTCCACTTGAGCTTTAGATTTACTTAATTTTTTGGTCCATGCTCTAAAATAATCTTGATAAATGGGTGGACGGTGTGGATATAGCCCACACATCATGGTGGGACCTACACAACTTCCCAAACATTGAGTGAAATTGGCATGAGACTCAATGCAATTTCATTTAATGTAATTCCACGCTTTTCCATTCTTTCCAAACATGGAGTGGAATTGGCACAGGACCAGATGAATCCTATCCCACCTAATCCCTTCTAATCCTTCCGCCCAAACTTACCCTAACGATGGCGGTGTCAGCGAATTGGATTCATGGGATCACCATGTCCCGGGATAAGTACACCCCGACTGTTTGGCTCGCCCTGCATATCCCGGTCTAAGGTGGTCCTCGTGTTTGGATGTGGCATGGGATGTAATGAATCCACTTGTGATCTCATCCCATGCCCGTTTGGATATTGGGATCAGAGCAGTCGGGTTGGACAAAAAATTTCAACAAAGCAATCATATATACTGTGCGATACAGTGCACAGGTTAGGCCGACGATCACGCCCTTCCTACTGGTTCATTTGCGGCCACACCACATGATCTCAGCCATAGGCAAAGACCGTACAGTCTGCACATGTGTGGATCTACTATATCAAATCCGTACGGATGATTGTGATCTCAGCCACAGGATGTCATATTTATATGGACGAATTTGGCTTAACACCCCAAATAAAATAAACTCAGATGGAAATTTTTATGCGGCCTACATTGCAAAATGAACGATCATGGATTCAATTTGCATCCGTCCATCTTTCCACATAATTTGTTATAATGTATTATTCTACCACACCATTGATCTAATGACTAAACGGCTCAGATCGAGATCTAGGAAATGATACGTTTAAAATATGTACGTGCAAGCTCGCCTGATGATCCATGTATGGGTTTTCAAAGCTGACATATTTAATGGGAAGCACACCCATGAAATGGAATTCAACTGATGAGATTCGTGTGCAAACATACGATAGCCTATAGACTAGTGGACCCCACCAACTGACTAGTCATTGGGGCAAAATCTATCTTAAGGTCAACCACAGGTATTACTGTAGCACCTACGATGTGAATATACTCATGTAGTGAAATCATTGAAATTAAACAAGCAGTTACAGGTAAGAAATCTCAAAAATATTATCAATGATATCTATAATTTAATTATAATATATAATGCAAAAAATACAAAAAAAAAAACCAACTATAATTCCAATCAGGAGTGCCAAAAATCTCTCTGCTGTTGAAGGGCAGAGATCATCAGTAGACGTGGGCTTATAAATCATGACCCAGGCTGTCTGTTGGATAGACGATGTTGATGAATGGTGGACATCAACTGCGTCCACTGGTGTGGCCACATATCCCAATGGGGATCCACGTCAATGTGTTGTCGGTGCACTCGTCATACTGAAAAAACTATCCCAGCATGCCGTAGCCTCTCTCCAATTCTTAAATGCTCGATGGCGGCCCCCACTGTATCCCTCAACATCGACTCACGCATCATCCCATGTAAGATAAATTCCTGGCCGACCCCCAATTAGGACAACGTAATATTTTTCCTTCGTTATTTGCAAAGAGAGGTCCATTATCGCAATGAATACTAACAAATTTCAAATCCTATGCATTTACAAATTAAGAGGCACATCCAATCGTTCAAAAAATATAATCTCTAATAAAACGTAATAAATAAGTTTGGTGAGCGTACCTCTTCTCTGTACGAAGTGTGTGGTCCTATCAGAAAAATAGTACATACCAAAAGCAATTGATCCAGAATGAGATTAAATAATTACATAACTACATGTCATCCCAGGAGCGCTCTAGGGCCGGTGGATAACACTGTCCCTATCAAATATGAGGAATCCAAAAATAGAAGCCAAAAAGAAAATATTTGAAAGTTATTACATGCCAAAAAAATAATTAAAAAAAAAAGTGTATTGTAGCAATTCTTCCACCACCCGAAATATTATATAAACCGTACCCAACTTTCAAAGTTTTGAAATCCCAAAGATCAACAACTATCAACTAGAACCACCACCATCATTACTAGAGGTGTGCATTTGTGACTCGATCCGGCAAATCCGACCTGATCAGACCCGATTCGCCCCGTTCCGAACAGAACCGATGGCCAAGATCGAGCCTGATCGGGTTGTCATTTTCAGATCCGATTTTTTTCGGGTCAGGTCCGGATAGACCTCTGTCCGGACAGACCCGACCCGGATATCCGAACCGAAGGGATCCGAACCGCACCGAACAGACCTGGACAGATAGCGGTCGGGTAGTATACAATATTTTTTTTAATATTTTACCCTAACTTTCTTAAAAATAGATAGATAGTGTGGATAAAATACATAGATTCTATAAAATATGCTCATCAGGTCATAAGAACAGAGAGGAAGGGAAAAAATAAATATCAACTTCATCAGAAAACTTTTATGACCAACAAAACGTTTTTAATGGTCAAAATGCATTTAACACTGTTTTCTATAATGTGGTCCATTTGAGATTTCAATATACTTTTTTTTTTCTAATAACTTAAAATTACTTTTAAAAATAGATGGAGGGCATGGATGAAACACATACATCATGGTGGCGCCCACGGAGCACCGAGTGCAGGTGGCAAGGGGAGTAGCCAGTCCGTCTCCAGCCTGGCGTCTGCCTCCTCAAGCGCCGGGCACTCCTCGAGCTCCGAGTTGTACGAACGCTTAAAAGGAGATCAAAGTTATGTGACCCCACAGTAATGTATTTATTACATCTAAGCCGTTCATATGTTTTTAGAGATTGTTACCGAGCATTATTCAAAAAATGAATAATATCCAAAGATTATTTGGACCACACTATAAATAGCGGCGTAGAATGATTTTCACGGTTAAACTATTCGTGTGGTCCACATGATAGTTAGTTCTGTCCTATTTTTTGTCTCAAGCCTTAAGACGCGGTCACCAAATGGATGGACGGTTTGGAAATAGCATATATCCCATGATCACACCCCTGTAACTTGAAACAAGAGAGTCCCTACTCCCTGCTTTGCATGAAAATTGAAAAGACGGCACTGCACTTTCGTGCAATGCACGTTAACAATATAACACCTATAGTATAATTGCATATATGTTCCTTCAGGTACATATGGGGCCCACCTTGATGTATATGTTTTATCTACGCCGTTCATCAATTTTGACATATTATTTTAGACGTTGAGAACAAAAGTAGGGTATATTGAAGGCTGCAGTGGACCACATCGCATGAAATATTTGGATTAAATTCTAACTATTCGAATCTTACCCAACCCGATCCGACTCGGGCAGGGTGACCGAGTCAGACTCGGTTCGGGTCAAGTTAGTCACATATCAGATCTGTCCGAGTCAGACGACCTGGACTCGGTCCCGGGTCTGATCGAGTTCGGATTAACCTCCTATTATTTCGAATCTGTTTGGATTTGGCCAGATCCGGTCCGACCAGGACCGATGCCCAGCTCTAATCATTACCCTTCAAATCAGACAGAGTTCTTTTAAGCCAATCAACACGACGTTCCGGCCGTAGAGCAACAAAAAAGGATGCAAGCTTTTCATTCTTATTCAGGAGCTGACTAAACTTAATAAACTCAGCGTTGGTTAGCCCCTGAACCTCTTCAAGTATGTCTAAGAACCTACTCATTCTGTTGACATCCTTTCCAAGTCCGAAGTTACGCATAGCCTCTGCGACAGTCGTGAGAGACATGCCTAGGACATCACAGGGACGAGCAGGTCGCATCCTTTTTGTTGTCGCACTCCCACCACGACTACTGTCAGATTCGGTTCTACGACTGCGAGTGTCCTAAAACGGCCTATTTTCCCTTATTTGATTGTCAGTTGATTGGCCATAATTGCAAGGTGATTCATAGAGATTTTCTTCAGAGAGGTCCACGGTAGCATTCATGTCATCGTCGAGCTCTCTCCACGATTTGTTCAAGTCTCTATAAACACGAGACGAGGATGCGGCAATGTTCCTACTTCCTTGCGCATATCGTCCCGTAGCCTGGTCAGACCCGACAATCACCGCTATATCATCCATCCTTTCAATTCGCTTGCCACGCAACCTCTCAGCTCTCGGATGAGACTACAAACATACGATAAATTTGGCAATCAGTGACTGTTAGTTGACCATTAATGTTTTTAACAAAATAAGTTCCAGGATTCGTTACCTTTAAGTACTCCTCCCAAACATCGTCCGAGGCCGTCACAACCATGCGCTCACTGTCTCAACCGAAACCGCTTGCAATCAGCATGTCCCTTACATCGCCGTACTCCCTCTTGTGATACTTCAATCTGTTTTGGACATTTTGCCAGGTGATAAGGATTTGTGTACGTTTATGAACCTCGTCGGCGGCCGCTTGATAGGCTTCTCTTTTAAAGCCATTATCAGCCTTTCGACCTAGCACAATTTGCTCAATCAAGGTGTTGAACAAAACTTAATTCATACTTCCAATCCATTTGATCTTGGTAGTGCGGGAGGAAGACTTTGCCAGGGATTTTACGGACTTTTTACGGGGTGAGCAACGAGTCGGTAGAACCGGGCTACACAGTGGTGACTACATCCGAGTCGGTGTAGAACCTCCACAATTGTCCAACATATCACCTATTTATAAATGAGAAGACAGTTATACAAAGAGAATGATGCGGATACAGTATGTGTCAATTAGAAGATTTTCCAACATTATAGACAAATAAACAGTAACTGATGTTTCAAGAAAAACTTTTCAAATCCAAGTACAAATTGCAAAATGTAACATTTCGAACTTGTACATAAAACGAAGTAACCATTAGTTTAGTCATCAACTGTTATTATTATCATAAAAACTGAGATCGAATCCTACTACTACTTTGGGCGTCTGCCCACAAGCACTCTGTGATCATGTCACACGTCCACATGCGCTCTGCGATCCTGTCACGAGTTCTGATCCACTCATCCTTCTCTCTGATCCACTCATCCTTCTCTCATTGAGTGACTTGGACTAGTCATTGCCTTTCATCAATTGATGCTACCTCATTTGGGGTAGGATTAGCCTCAATGTCACTCATAGGTACACCTATGTTACGCAAGTCTTGGTCCGATCCATTTTCTCTTCGTATGAAATTATGTAGCACACAACTAGCAAAGACAATTTTAACCTGTGTATCAAAAGGATATTGCATAGCCGTCTTTAAAATTGAAAATCTCCTCTTCATCATACCGAAACATCGCTCAATTGCGTTTCGCAATTGCGCATGTCGATAGTTAAATAATATTTTCATATTCATGGGTGATCTCCCGGTATGGTACTCTTTCAGATGGTATCGAACTCTACGATATGGGGCCATGAACCCTGGTGAATGAGTGTAACCTGCATCGACGACGAAGTATTTTCCTACACAATTGCAGGAATGATTCTTTCAGTCTTGCATCAAGACAATAATACATAACAACTAATCCATGAATGATAGTGAATATTAGTTACCATGGGACACAATAAGAGGATTGTCAGATCCAGTCAGGGCATTATGTAGGACCCTCGCATCTGACGTTGAACCTTCTCATCCAGCTAACACATACAATATTGACATATCAAAGGAACAAGCAACAAGTACATTCTGCGACGAGATACCCTTTCGGTTGCGGAAGCTTGCATGTTCCGATGCTGGTATGTGTACCGAAATATGTGTCCCGTCGATTACACTTACACAATCCTATAGTGGGAGAGTTTTCGAGCCTATAGGATTAGTATGAATGATATAAATTTTTACCTTTAAATTAACGAACGAACGGTTGGTCGATAATGATACCTGGAAATAACTGGCCCAATGTGTATTTGATTGAATCTCATTCGGTGTTTGTGCGCCGGCTTGCTTAACATAATCAGGGTATAGGGAGACAACCGCATCTAGAACTCGGTGAAAGTGACGGCTTACCAGAACGACAAAATCTGTGTCCTATTACACGATTTCAGACGTTGTGGCCGACTGTGTGTAGGAACCTTCAAACTAACGTTACGTGTATCGTATAAGGTCGTCTTCTCACGCACTACTTCATATAGATGGAAAAATTCATCCTGTTTCATCCTAAGTTGAGTAATGCAATCCCTATCACCTGCTCGAATAATAGAATTGATAAATCTGGCACGCGCATCATCCCCTAATCGAGCCGGTTCTCTAAACATGTAGTGTCGACAGTATTCCCCAACGGCTGCAACACATGCAACCATTGTAAGAACAACAATAGAATCGGCCATCTCTTCCTTATCTTCATCATCCATCATCTATCTACCACCTACGTATATAAGTGGAAGTAGAAGACTTTAAAATTAGCGTGTATGACCATTTTTAAGAAGCCAACACTATAACAACTCAATGCTATGTCTAGTTCATTAGAATTGACAGTTAATCCTTTTTTTTTTCCAATGTGAACCAATATGCAAGTTTCTTACAGGTTCTAAGAACTATAGTATCAAACCCAAGATGACACACTTTATCCCATGCAAGAAGACCCTCGATGCAACACACGTGGTGAATTTATTCTTCAGGGAGGTCATACGGCTACATGGGGTCCCCAAGACCATTACTTCTTACCGTGACACGAAGTTCATTAGCCACTTTTAGCGGACTTTGTGGACTCGATTCGATACACGACTTCAATTCAGCAGTGCTTACCACCCACAGACTGATGGGCAGACCGAAGTTGTGAATTGCACGTTGGAAAACCTCCTTCGCTGTATTTCAGGAGAAAAACCGAAGCAGTGAGATTTGGTCTTGTCTCAAGCAGAGTTTGCATTCAACAACATGATGAACCGCTCGACAGAGAAATCATCGTTCCAGATTATCTATGGACGAGTGCCTCGCCACACGCTTCACTTGGTCCCTCTTCCCAAGCACCCAGGCACAAGCATTGCAGTAGAACATATGGCAGACAAGATCATGTGCATCCATGCAGAAGTGTAGACCAAACTACATGCCTTGAACGAGAAGTATAAGGAACAAGCGGACAAGCACCGACGACAAAAAGTGTTCGAGGTGGGCGACCGCATTATGGTACATCTGCGCAAAGAGAGATTTGCGACCGGAA
The DNA here is from genome assembly GCA_021015155.1 of Magnolia officinalis. Classification (NCBI taxonomy): domain Eukaryota; kingdom Viridiplantae; phylum Streptophyta; class Magnoliopsida; order Magnoliales; family Magnoliaceae; genus Magnolia; species Magnolia officinalis. The sequence continues at coordinate 58,710,121 of JAJHSJ010000015.1, forward strand.
CGTATAACATGTTAAAAAATAAGAAGATTGGACCCATCCCAATCATTCGAAAGATCAATGACAACGCTTATTTTGTTGATCTTCTAGATGACATGGCGATCTCACGGACTTTTAATGTCGCGGACCTGACTAAGTATCATGAACTAGCGCAGGATGAGAACTCGAGGACGAGTTCTTTTGAAGTGGGGGGGACTGATGTAGAGCGGGTCGCGGACAGTTTTATGGCCAAGATGGATTAGAAAAGGCCCGGTCGACGACATAAGTGATTCGGACTGTCGGACCTTAGATCGGGCGTATCTCGCAATCTGGAATGAGTTACCCGATGTAAACTATATGATTTTGGGGTAGAACGAGCTACTTTAGCCAACCAACCCCACTATGCCTGGTTACGACACTCGGAATTGCGAAAAACCCTTGGATCGGCGGTCGTTTCCCTGCTTTAATTTCGTTTTAACTATAAATAGTAAGTTGTAGTTTGATTATAACTCTTTATCCGTCGGGCTTTAGGAGTTGCACCCAACGTGAAAAGAGCTTAGAATAATTAGGAGAACGGTTTGATGAAGCCAAATAGGACACTTACTATTTTTGGTCGAAAACCTTGCGCACTAGTAGACATCACGACCGTATATAAATAGTAAGTTTACTATTTATAGTAAGTCGCGGATTCTAGGAGTTTTAGTTGTAGTTTGATTCTGATTTCTTTCCCATTGCTTGGTACCCTTATTTAAAGGGTTGTGAACTCGTTTTTACTGAAGAATTAATCAATTTTGAATTTCTTAGAATTTATTTATATTTTTCTACTTTCTTTCCTCATGGATTCGAGAAGTCTCTGTGAAGAGTCTAGAAGCTCCGTGGATTCAGAGTAGTTATCTTCACCACGTTCATCCCTGTGTCAGATAACAATAGAAAGACTATTTACCATTAAACCCTATCCAGGAGACAAATTGGGGGAAAATCTGTATGTAAGGAGACATACCTCAATCACGAACGAAATCCCTCTTTTACCGGCCGGACCTTACCTTCTTGACCTGCTTCAATCAACGGAGCTCGAAGAGATGAATCCATGGCTATATAGTCGGAGGTGGTCATCACTGTCGAAGACCCATACCAGCCACCATTCAACTCTGCCTTGTACGGCCCTGAGCAGGGATGGGCCATGAACGCAGCGTCACCGTTTCTTCTCCCCGTATGACTGAAAAATCCAGCAAGAAATCGGATCCAAATCTCGTAGGATTTGGATACAGGGCTCGAGGAGGGCCAAAGAGACGGGATGGGATTTCTCCCTTATCCCACCGTACGCGGTTCTATAACCCATGGGGTAAAGACTCACTCTCTTAATCCGTCCGCACCAAACGCGTGCGTAGGATGGCGACTTGGGATCGCGTGATCCCATCCCTCTTAATCCCTCCTAATCTGTCCGCCCAAACACGCCCTTATGATCTGTGGTCAACAAATCGACGGTTAAGAAGACAAATAAGTCAATGCTCCACACAACTGAAAAGGGTCGTAATATCGGTGGTTTCGGATCTTCCAATATCGGAGATTCTTGGGGCATGGCTTATCTATTATGGGGATCAAGGACCAACGACCTGGATTACTGAACCATGGATTCCACTTCTCAAATGTGAGAACCCATGTACACCATACAAAGATGGGGCCAATGATCATATAACATATCATTAATCGCTATCAATCATCAGTTCAGAACAATTTTTTGGACCGTATATACAATGGGCCCCACAAATTGGACGGTCCGGTGTGATTGATGAGTTACCATAATATAATTAAGCTATTGAAAGCACATACCCTAGTGGCCCATTAAAGTATGCTTCATTTCTGACCTTCGGATCTGTCAAAATTGAGATGATGATGTTGGGTACAGGAAAAAACATGTTCGCACGCATGCTCAAACATGTAGACACAACACATGTGCGCGAGATCAGATACGTTCATCTGGTGATCCTTCTGTGCACGTGTTCTATCATAAATATCTGTCGAAAGAGCTGTGAGTCTCGATCTTTGACCTTTGGTATTATCTCCAGTCGTCCATTTCATTGGAACATGTGGCCGACACGATGAATGGATTGGATTCTTTTTTGAGCTAAGTAATAATCCACCATGGGAACCAACCTATGGACGTCATGGATCCTACTCACGTGTGCCAGATCTTATTTTACTGCTATTAATGTAACATTGATAAAGAAATGTGATGTACATGGGATATATTAGGATATCAACCGATTCGATACGGTTTGGATTTTGCAATACGCCTATTTATATTTAATTTAGACTTTGGATACACATACATATTGAGAGATTGGATATTGTCTAAAGAAGTTGGGTATAAGGTAGATGCAGATATTATTTAAAGAATATGGATATAAGTAACATAATTGTGTAATTGGATATTTGGTTATATTTAATTAATTTTTTTTTAAAAAAAACTAACAAGATTAACAAAATACTGATAAATCTTATATATATATATATATATATATATATATATATATATATATATATATATATATATATATATATATATATATAACATAATTAGCTAAAATCGAGCTGCATATACTAAGCTATTTAAACTACCCTATAATCGACCGAAATCAAATTTCCATTAGTTCTTGTTGAATACCTCACCAGCTTATTTGGATAAAAACTTTATTTAAAGATATAAGATAATTCTATTGATTTGTTATATAACAATTAGGCAGTCATTTATAATGCAATTAATCATACATTTTATGAGTGAACAAAACACATTGAAGTAGATTGTCACTTTATAAGGGAGAAGGTTTAGGCTAAGGTGAAAGCTACACTTTTAAAGCTCGTTGAGCAAGTTTGGCATCGTCCATATCTCAGCTCCAACTTTAGAGAGAGTGTTGAAGAATATCACTAGGACTTTATTCTCCACAGATCTTACTCTCTCACTAGAGTATGCATGTCTTTTTGTTTCTCTCATCTCTTATAACAATTGTATATAATATAACTACTTCTCTCTACTTCTCTTCTCCAAATATCTATATATATAATATTCTTTTTAGAGAATATCAATAAAAAAATTGGAATTTATTCATCACCTATTTGTTTCACACTAACATGTAGGTCGAAAATACAAGGCTGCATGCTAAGTCAGCATACAACTCGTTAGCTATATATAGGGGTGTACATCGAGTCGAACCGAGTTGAGATGGCCTTAGCTCGACTCGGCTCCGCCGCTAGCTGACCTCGGCTCGAACTTGGCTCGGCTCGGTCCTCGAGCCTGACTGGCCAGCTCGGTTCGGTTCGGTTCGATCAACAGCTCGGGCCACTTAAAGAAAAGTTCGAGCTGAGTTTGCCTGCACAGCACTTTTACAAACACATGGACCGTACCTTCAAATTATACTCCAAGTCATGGTCTCACATTCCAATCCCTCTAGAGAGGCCCCTCTCCACCTTCCGAACCTTCCAATTGGACCCACGGCCCGAAGCCAGGTCCCGACTGCCAGATCCATGGCAAGAATTTCGCGGGACATCTACATTGGATCTCCTAACTGATGAGAAAGACTTCACGTTTGTGGGTAAGACACGCGTGGAGAAAACTCCTTTTTGACAACCGTGTCCTTGAGTGTCTTTGATGGAGATTCCTTCTCCTTTTCTAGCTACTCATTCTTCTTTACTTCTTCTTCTCTTCGTCTACTCCTTCTTGTAATCTCCTTCTCCTAATCTACACATAGCAACAATTCTTTTACAGGTATTTTATCAAACACCTTCTAAGCAACATAAAAATCAAGAAAAAAAGGTTATTAATTTGTTTCATATACATACCTTCCTTGCCACCAGCCACACTTCGTTGAGTCATTTCATCAAACACTTGGTGAGCAACATCAATATCAAAGTAATCGAGTCACCGAACTGGTTCTATCCAAGTTCAATTTGAGTTGGGTTCAATTCGAGTTGGGGCCAGCTCGAACTTGGCTTGAACTCATTTTCGAGCTCAAAAAATCAGCTTGACTCGGCTCGAACTTAGCTTCAAACCGAGTCAAATCGAGCATTTTCGAGTCAAGTTGAGCGACCTAACAGAGCTAGCTCAGTTCGTGTGCACCCCTAGCTATATGTGAGCAATTCTCTTTTGCAAAAGTTCGTTCAACAATGTAAGCTAACCTACTCTCTCAAGAGCAAGATCCAAATTTTATTAGTGGGAACACTGTAATGACTGCAAAATTTGCACCGTTCATTAGTTGCAACCTACGATATATATGCTGAGGTCCAAAAATAGGCCCGCCCATATCATAAAGTGGGCCACAGATATATGAAAAAGATTGGGCAATATTATTGCTTTTATGTTCGCATTAACCATGTGTGACCCAATAACTAAACAGAGTCAGGCAAACATATAACATTGGTAAGCCCGGAATGGATTAAGTACGCCGTACGTGGCCTCACCCAAGATGATGCAGCCCTTACCATGGATCCCACCTTGATGTATGTATTCTCCATTGACATTGGCGTCATCCATCCATTTTTATTTTGGGGCTTTCAAATCATTTTAGGGCATGAGCCCAAAATTAAAGTAAATCCAAATCTGGAGTGGACCATACCATAGGAAACAGTGGTGATTAACTATTAAAAACTCCTTGTGGCCAACCAAAGTATTGGATCTAGCTGATATTTATTTATTTATTTATCCTTTCATCAAGTTCATGTGACCTTATCAACAGGTTTGATTACAAATAAACATTATGGAAACATTGCGACTGGCCCTTGGAAGCTTTCAACGGTAGGACTCTTAATTACCCCTATTTTCTTTAACCCCCTCTTCTAAAGTAGAAACGAACAGTCCTGTCAAGGGATCTATAGGCCCACTGTGATGTATGTATTTTATCCACTCTATCCATCTATTTTGAGCTATCATTTTAAGGCATGAGCCCAAAAGGAGGCAGATTGACGGCTCAAATGGACTATTCCATAAGTAATAGGGATTGAAAGCTTATTGTTGAAGACTTCATGGGCGACAAAAAGCTGATGTTTATGTTTTCCCAGGGTACATATCTATGTGACCTTATGAGCAGGTTGGATGGCAAATAAATATAATGGAGGGGCCTAAGAAGTTTTCAATGGTAGGAATGCAATCCTCACTACTTCATATGAAGTGGTCGACTTAAGCACTCCATTTACCTCATTTTTTAGCCTATATCTTGAAACGAGTTGTAAAATGGATGTACAGAGTGGATAAAATATATACATCACGGTAGCCTCCACAAACCCCTGAAATAATATGGAGAAAAGGCTGGGTGGCATAAATGTAAAATACATATATAATGGTAGGCCCTGTGGTAAGGGCTGCATCTTATTGGTGAGGTTAGGACCGCACCTGGGGCTGTTAATGGGCCGGGCTCGGGCCTGTCAAAATTGAAAATTTCTATAGCCCCACTTAAAACAACCCAAAACCTGGGCTGAGGCCAACCCTAGGCCAAGCCAATTGCTACCCGCGCCTAATCCGCTCTCAGGTGAGTCAGGTAGTCCGGCTAGAAATCGGATTGTACTGAGTTACTCAGTATGCTTTTATCGTACTGAGTAAACTCTGTTGGGCCCACCTTGAATGCATTTGGTTTATCCACACCGTCCATTCACTTTTCCAGATCATTTTAGGAGTCGCACCCAAAATTGATGCATATACAAAGCTCAAATGGACCATACCACATGAAAAAGTAGAAGTATTGATTTCCACCGTTGAAAACATTCTAAGGCCTCATTGATGTTTATTTTTCATCCAACCTGTTCATAAGATCATATAGACATGGATTAATAGAAAACACAAATATCAGCTTGATCTAAAATTTCTTTGGCCCCAATAATTTTTCGACTGTAGATGTTCGGTTCACACTGTTTCCAGTGGTGTGCTCCATTTTTCGATTAAAGCCTTAAAATTATATGTTAAAAGAGATGGAAGGGTGGATAAAATTCATGAATGACAGTTGGCCCACAGAGTTTACCAAGTACGCAATCCACTTCCGTCTGGCTAAGGGAGCGGCTTAGGTGTTACCTAGGTAACACCCTAGTGGGTGTTGCTCTTATCGTGTGGTGCCGTATTGATAATTTTTTTTGTATATCTACACCGTCCATCCATTTTATCATATCATTTTAGGGTTAATATAGAAAGATAAGAAGATCCAGCTCTCAGGTAGACCACAGTGGAAACAGCCGTGAATGACAGTTAAAAGCTTTTGTGGACCACAAAAGTTTTGGATAAAGATAATATTTATCTATTACCTTCATCCAGGTCTGTTTTAACTTATAAACTGGTTGGATGGAAAAGAAACATTACTGTGGGTTAAGAAGTTTTAATGGTGAGCGTTCAGTCACCACTGTTTCCTTTGGTATGGTCCACCTGAGATTTGGATCTGCTTAATTTTTGGAACCCGTCCTAAAATAGTCTCGAAAAACGGATGGACGGCGTGGATATACAGAACATCATTAAGGCGGGCCCCACGGTTAGGGGGTAACGCTTGGCGAATGGCTGTCCGATTCCCTGCAAGTAGGAATGCGACTTTTAATTCCCTACAGTGGCGAGTAGCGTAGCCGACCGCGAAGGGGGAAGTCCAAGGCCCGAGCCGTCCGGCGACCGCAGCGCGGTCGTCTCAGATTACAAGAAAACCTCGCTTTTTCTTCACGCGTTTCATCTCTCCCACCCATGAAAAAAACCAAAAAAAACAAAACAAAATGGAAGTGGAAACTACAAAAACACACCCTCTTTCACACTTTCAAGCGAACGCGAGCGGTTTAGGTGAGAACTCGGATTCACCCAAGATGGTGCGGCCCTTACAGTGGGGACCACCTTGATTTTTATTTTTATTTTTATTTTGTGTATCCACGCCGTTCATCCGTTTTTTCAGATCATTTTAGGTACTGACCCAAAAATGAAGCCGATCTAATTATCAGGTGGTTTATAACATATGAAATAGTGGTGATTGACCATAAATGGGCCACTGAAAGTTCTCGATAGAGGTTATATTTGTGTTTGTACCTTCATCCATGGTTATTTGACCTTATCAACAGATTGGATGGAAAATAACATTAAGGTGCTCTCTAAGAAGTTTTTAATGGTAGGGCGAGCAGTCACCAGTATTTCCTATGGTATGGTCCACCTGATAATTGGATCTACTTCATTTTTTATCATAATGCTCTAATTGGATCTACTTCATTTTTTATCATAATGCTCTAAAAAACGTATGGAAGGAGTAGATAAAGAATACGTACATCAAGGTCGGCCCTACAGTAAGGGCCGCACCATCTTGGGTGAGGTCGGGGTCTCACCTAATCCACTCCCAAGGCGAACGTACTCACTACTCACCACCTTCTCTCTCTACACCTATTTGTATGCAACAAACCCTCTTTAGCACCACAACACTAGTTGATTAATTCTCTCTCTCTCTCTCATATTTGCTTCTCTTCCTTCTTTCTCTTATGTTGCTTATTGGAGCAGTTCTATTGACTGTTTTGTTTATACTTTCAAACCCTAGCTCTCTCTCTCCCTTCATATCAGATGCGAAAGCAATCAATGCCATTGATGGCATAACATTTCTGCTCTCTCTTTCATGACATCTCTTTAAAGAAAACTCAATACCTCACCCTTTCAATAATATAAATCCAAACTTGTCTTTTTAGCTCTATCCATTTTAGTAACAGTGGAAACAAAGAGAGAGAAAAAGTAGCCATGAACACCTTCACGTCCCACCAACAATCCTTTCAGAGAAGTGTCCCAAGCTGCACCACCTTCTATAGACGCTTCCTCGGTTCAATGCCAGCCGTCCATCCATCCTCATCATCATCTCTGCCCATCTCTCAACGGGACGTCCTCAATTTCTCTGGACTTGATGATGAGCTGGCAGCAACGGTCATACCACCAGTGACCGTTGTTCTCGAGGGTCGATCCATCGGACAGAGGATCTACCTCCACAAGCATGCTAGTTATAAGAGCCTGGCGAGGGCGTTGCGGCAGATGTTTGTCGACATCAACAACGGTGAATTGGGTTTCCAGTCTGAAGTCGATCTTGACCTCTCGAATGCTGTTCCTGGCCACTTGGTAGCTTATGAAGACATGGAAGACGATCTTCTCCTGGCAGGCGACCTTAATTGGAAGTATGTCTTCTTTTTTTTTTTTTTTCTTTTTTCTTTTTTCTCAACCATCATCATCATCGTAAGGGAGAGTACTGTGGTCCATCAAGCTCACACATCCACCTTTGTGGGCCCCACTTGGATAGATCATGGACATATGGGATGTGGTTTGGCTAGTGACCACAAGAGCAATAAGCTAGCTGATGTCAAAGCTCTGTGGGACCCACCATGATGTATATGTTTTATCCTCCCTTTCCATCCATTTTTCCAGCTCATTTTAGGGCATGAGCCGAAAAAATGAGGCAGATTCAGATCTCAGGTGTACCATACTACAGGAAAGGGATTGAATTCTTACCGTTGAAAACATGGGACCCACCATGATGTATATGTTTTATCCTCCCTTTCCATCCATTTTTGGGTTCATATCCTAAAATGACCTAGAGAAATGGGTAGACAGCGTGGATCAAATAGATACATCATGGTGAAGCCCACAAAGCTTTGACATTAGCTAGCTGGCTCGTCTTGGGGTCACTAGCCAAACCTCTTCCGGACATATGACATTTTTTGCAACGTCGTCTATCATTCCTCCTCTTCTTCATCATAAAGGGGAGTATGGTCAATCATGCCCACACATAGGGGTGCACATTTAACCGGTAGAACCGTGGAACCGGACCGGAACCGACCAACGGTCTGGTTCTAGAGTGCACCGGTTCCGGTTCCAGTTCCAAAAATCAAAGAACCGGTGATATCGGTTCGGTTCTCGGTTTGGGGGTATGTAGAATCGAACCGTGAACCGATTCGTAGAACCAAACCGTGGATCTGATCCGTAGAACCGAACCGTGGAACCGAACCTCGAACTGAACCGATGTATTTTTACACACCTTATAATTATTTTCTCTAAAACAATTATTTTCGTAAATGTATTTTTGCACACCTTATACAATATCTAAACCATTCATCAAATGGACTACAACATGGATGTATATGGGCTTGCAATTGGGCTGAATTACAAAAAGCCCAGAACCTTGGAACCGATCAGGAACGGAACCGGTTTTAACGGTTTGGTTCCGGTTCGGTTTTAGGGTGCCAACGGTCCGGTTCCGGTTCCGAATTTCCTAGAACCGTTAGGAACGGTTCGGTTTCGGTTTCACCCCAGAACTGGACCAAACCGAACCATGTGCACCCCTGCCCACACATCCACCATTGTGGATCCCACTTGGATAGATCATGGACATATGACATTTTTTAGATCCTACATCATCATCATAAAGGGGAGCGTGGTTGATCATGCTCGCACATCCGCCTTTGTGGGCCCCACGTTCATCATCATCATCATCCTAAGGGAGAGTGTGATCGATCATGCTCACAAATCCACCTTTGTGGACCACACTTGGAAAGAACATGGGAAGGATGCATGTCAATCTTATTTGCCATTTTTATCAACTTTCATCATGAACAACAGCATCATCATCGTAACGGAGAGAGAGGACGATGATGCATGCACATCCACCTTTGTGGGCCCCACTTGCATTCAACATGGCTCAAAATCAGACTGATCATCCGGACGATACTGACCATCTGATTTTGCCTCTTAAATTTGACCGTTCAATATTGCCATTTGATGGCCACAACTAGAACGATTGAAATCGTCTGATTTATGTTACTTTAGAGCTTTTCCCATCCCTATGAACAGTGAGGCCAACAATTTGGACGGTCTTGATTAACATACACGCAATCCATGCGTGTATAAGACGTCTGGGTACGATCCATTCTAGATCGCGCGAGTATGATCCGCCATTCCATGTCCATATAAAATCTTTCAACCTCCAAAATAAAAAGAAAGAGTGTAGTTTTCTTTCTACACTAGATATCAGTACACGTGGCACGTGTATGAGATCAGAACTGTTCATCTATCCTAACCTACCATGGATAGTACATTTATTAAAAATCACACTTGTCAGGTGTATCTATTCATCAAACACTGACCGTTGGAAGGTTTTCTCTTTGACTTCCTTACAATCCTCAAGAATCCTGGCCTGGATCACCGAAATGCTACCAATTTTGGAGTACCACCAATCAATCGTGAGTCCCAATTGATTAACGGTTCGGATCTCGTACACTTGATCAGAATCTACGGATATAGCATCCATGGTACTTGATCTTCTCTCTCATCTTCCCGTCTCTTTCTATCCTTGGGAGTATATATGGTACGGTAAAAATGTACTTTTTAGGGGTTGTAAATGGCCCTGGAAAGCCTACGGGCCCTACAGGCCCAGACCAAACCTCAAGCAGGCGTGAGGGTTGGGTTCGGCTTAAAATTTAGGCCCATTTCTTAATTAGGTCAGGTTTGGACCGTTTACAATAGCCTGTCAGCCCGGTCCAGGGCAATTTTGTAACATACACCATATGTAAAAGTCATCATTTACACCCGATGTCACAATATGACACGTGTGTGAGATCAGGGCCTTTCCATCAGGGGAGCTACACATTTTAGATATTTAGGAATATAATTCAGGCATTTCACATCTCAAGTGGGCCACAACATATCCAACCGAATGGATGGCTAGAAAAAAAACCTTTTAACCACTAATTTACTCTGTACGTTGTGGCCCACCTGAAGAGTGAAATTGTCTAATGTTTTAGGCAAAAGATCTAAGTATTATATATATCAAACCTTATGGAAATCTCATAACTCACACACGTGTTTCATATTTGCATGTGTGCGGGCGTTTGGATGTGAACGGCTCTACACGCGTGTGGAATTAGCAAACCTCAACGGTGGACATCATTATCCCCACTGTTTCCTGTGGTGTGGTCCACTTGACTTTAGATATACTTCAATTTTCGGGCTTATGTCCTAAATTGAACTGGCAGAACGGATGGACGGCGTGGATAAAATACATACATGACGGTAGGACTCACAGAGTCCGGTCACTAGAGATATGCGTGGTGTTAGGGTCATCACGCAATCCGCTTACCTAACCAATGGCCACATTCGATGTAGAAGTGCGTCCCACCTGATGATTATGTTAGTGAATTTTGTAGCAGTGCGTGCAGAAGGTGGGGTATGACTAACGAACGGCCCAGATCTCTCAAACGTCTGACACGTTGGCATTCGATGGGCGAGTCCAGATGCGAAATCCTACGCGCGTTTGTCCTCTGATAAACTAATTTTACATTTTATGTTTTCGCACGTGCAGGGATTTCGTACGTGTGGCGAAGAGAATACGGATACTTCCTGAGAAGGCCCATCCCCGGAGAGTTCATCGTCGCCCTTAAATCCAACAGCAAGGAGAAACGAACAGGAGGGATGAGTTAGTTTTACCTCTGTCGCGATACATGATCGACACCGTGTGTCTCCCCATTAGGGCCCACATGCTGAGTTGGTACGATGATTCTAATCGTCTATGTTCTGGGTACTGCCATAAGTAAAATATGGTACCATAATCACGATTCAAAAATGATCCTGACCTTTGATTTTTGAAACTGAATGTGACCCATTGAAAGTTTTCATTTCAATGTTCTAAATTCAATGTACACGAATCATTAATCCCGTACAAGTTTCCTGAGGTAGCCCGTATAGTATAGAATCAATAATACGGACGGCTTTGATCATCGAATCATCTCAGCATGTGGGCCCTGAAGGGCGACATGCTGGGATTATTAATCACTTCGTAGTCAAGACTTTCTTTTAATTATGACAATTTGTGAGACTAATGCATGGTCGAAAATACAATTATAGCTAAAATATAAATGCATTCGTAGAGCCATCTCTGCACAGTACACGTGGAAGGTGATATCATTTGTGAACGGTCGATCACATTACCCTTACCGACCATGGCAAATGGTTTAAAAATATGCCGGGGTTGGATGATCCTAGCCATCTGATCATGGCCCCCATATTTACGGCGGATTTTTATTACCTTCTTGGTGCAATTATTTATTTATTTTTGATTATGCTCCATACAAAGCTGGATCATCAATTTGGACGGTCCGGATTGCCATATAAGAACGCCATGTGTCTGTCTGCAAGAATCATCGATCCAGGCATCCCCACGCTTGAGCGATCCACGTAGATATGCGGTTGACATCCAATAGGGCCCACCGTGATGTGTGTGACATCTACTCCGTCCATCATTTACATCAGCTCATGTCAGGACGTGGGTCAAAAACCAGATATTATCATAACCAGAACTTCATTAGGCCTGAAGAAGGTTTGGATGGTAGGCGTCCCCATCCCCATTTTTCCTCTAGTGTGGCCCACTTCGAGTTTGGATCAACCTTAATTTTGGGTTTGTATTCTAAAATAAATTGGCCGAAATGATGAATGGAGTGGATTTTATACACACATCACGGTGGGCCTCAAGGAGCATTTCGTGGGAAATTTCCGTTCCACGGGCCATCCCAACGCAGAGGGCCCGGCCCATTGACAGCCCTGCCGGAGGTGATGCGAAATTGCAGGTGTAGCACTGGCGAGAATTCTAATGGTGGTCCCAACAATCTCATCGAGATGGACCACATCATCATCTCTAGGCCAGATCTATGGGCCTTAGGGTAATACAGCCCATTAACTAGGCCCAACATAAAAGCTAACCTATGATAGCATCTTTTCTTCCTCATGATTCACGTGGGGCGGCCATGGTGGTTCACCAGCCTTTTTATGGTGGGCCATGCAAGATCATGGACGTCTCCTTGAAGCCGTTGGTTGTCCCTTTTTTCTGATGGTTTGATGGGCCCAAAAAAGATCGTGGGTCCCAGCCCAAAAAGGAAAGAGACTGTTAAACAGTTAAAGTCAACACGCACGAGGGTGGTACTGACCTGTTTTGGACCCCCCGAGCTGTGTGGATGACATCCATCCCGTCCAAGAGGTGGGCCCCATCAAGATATACTCCCTCATTAAAAAATAAAAATAAAAATACAAATCCGATTATCAGATGGACCACATCCTAGAGAACAATCGACAACCACTTGAAAACCTCTGAATTTCATGTAGTGGTGTGCCCCAAATGAAAATGGGACGTCCAAACAAGGAGGAAAATCAATCATCAGGGGGTCTCCACATGTAATTCTTCCCCTTTCTCGTTTTTTGAAATTTTTCTTACCGAAGTTGGCACCAGCCAAACGTGACGTTTGGATGACATCTGACCTGTCCAAAAAAAAAGATAAAAAGAAAAAAAAGAAAGCTACCTTATATTAGGCCAATCAAATCATAAGGTGGGTCATATCAGAAAGGCATGGACAACCACTCAAAAGTTTTAATTTTACATATAACTCATCTGTTAACAGGATCACCACTATAAAAAAGGAAATAAATATTAAAAATGACATACATGATACATTCAACCTTTAATTTAATATTTTTATGGTACATTGACAGCGTCATCACTCGTGCGTTTTCCAACATATATATAATATATTACACCGAGTCTTGGTAAACAGATTGGTTGACCTAAGATATCAATTTGAATGGAAACATGGCTCTCTTAGAGATAATAAACGCAAAACATGTTTAAAATTTGATGATAGAGGAAAGCGGATTGCATGTACACACCACTGGACTTGGTGGTGTGTTGACATCATCAAGTTTGCGGGACCCACTATGATGTATGTGTTATATCCACACCGTTCATCCATTTTGCAAATTATCCTAGGTTATAGGCCCCAAAATGAGTCGGATCCAAAGCTTGGACCACATTGCAAAAAGCAATGGATGTTGAACGCCTAAAATAAGAACTTCTTGGGGGCCATGGAAGGTTTGGATCAAGCTTGTATTTGTGTGTTTTAATCATTTGTATGAGCTTTTGAAATGGTTGGATAGCAAATAAACATGGTGGTGGTCCCTGGGAAGATTTTGATAGTAGGCATCATTGTCATCATTGTCCCCATTGCTTTCTGTAGTGTGGTTGACTTGAGCTTTGGATCTGCCTCATTTATGGGCTCATGCCTTAAAATGATCTTGCAAAATGGATGGATGGTGTAGATATAACACATATCATGATTTAGCCCACATAACTTGATGATGCGGTACATCACACAATCTGCTTATGTATTACTGTTCTGTTCCCATCTTTGATAGTGGCAAGGGGCCAATCAAATCGCTTGTGATTAGGTCACAGGGCCCTATTCCTAATATGATACTCAAATGGGTAAGCCCTGAAAACCTGCATGACATTGACCAAAATTATACCTATTGAATAATGGAACCGACTATAACCATGGGCTCGCTTGGATGCTACCAAATAAGTAGCTTTCGAATTAATAAGTTACTTTGGTTATTAAAATTAATTAAGTAGCCGTTTAGAAAAAGTAATTTATTTTTGCTGCTTTTCAACTTCCAAAATAACTTATTTCCTTCTTTTCATTAGTGACATAGTAACTTCGGAAATTATTAAGGCATCATGCACTCTACTGTCATGAACCCCTTATAAGTTCAAGAGATTGGATAATCATTCAATAAATGGGTAGATAATTTTGTGGGCTCCACATGATAATGACCCATATCGAGGTGGCCCTACAGGATGGAAAATCCACGTCCAAGGGGAGCCCTGCATGATGGGCAACCCACATTGAAGGTGGGGCCCATATGATGGGCAACCCACATCAAAGGTGGGCTCCACTCGATGGATGATCCATATCAAGGTGGGCCTCACATGATGGACAATCCACATAAAAGGTCGGCCTAATGATGAGTGGCTCATATCCAAGGCGGTCCTGCATGATGGATGGCCCACATGATGGATGACCCATATCAAAGGTGGGTTCCACATGATGGATGACTAATATCAAATGTGGGCCCTACCTTATGAACTGTGGCCATTAAAAGTCAGCCCCTAATGATGAATGACCCACAATCAAGGTGTGCCCTGCATGACAGATGGCCCACATCAAAGGTGAGGCCACACAATGAAAGATCCACATCAAAAGTTGACCCCACATGATAGAAAATGGATGTGAGGGAGACCAAACAGACTTTCAGATTAATAACTTATGATGTTGGAAACCAAACATTTTTTTAGTTTTTAGATGATAAATATGTTGTTTACCAAATATACTAATCTACAGATTAAGCAGAAATCAAGATAAACTACTTATGTCATAAGTAACTTACAATACAAATGCCCCGTAAGTCACATTAACAAAATCAAATGGATCGGACAATCCTAACTTCTGATTTGTCGACACTTGTTTGTTGAAATATGACCATCAGGTGATTTATATCCGTCAATTTGATAGTTAGATAATCAAGTAATTGTAAATTTTGGTTCATTACACATCTGAACTGAGAACCATTATTTTAATAGTTTATTTGTTGTCTACCACGTATGCAATGCAATGTTTAATTACCATGTGACTGCTGCACCCTGCATATCATTATTCACACTCCACTAGAGTATCAAAGTTTCTTTCCATAAGATGAATGGGAAAAGCTCACCTACCTCATGGTGGTACTGGGGCTGACTTTTGATGGGGATTTTTCTCCTCATTGTTGGTATCGATGAAATCGAACAAGTTTCGATATCATCGATAATTGCAGAATTTTTCACTGCTGGTTGCTGGACTGTTTTTTGTCCTGTCGATATGATCGAGAGACTTTCAGATCATATTGAGGCTGTCATCGAGAATGGCTCGATGGCATCGATAATTGTTGGAATTTTCACCCCTGGTCGCTGGACAGTTTTTGTCCCGTCTCGATATGATCGAGGGACATTTAGATGATATCGACGCTGATCGAGAGACCTTCGATATGATCGACGAGTTATGCAGATGCGATTGCGGAAACGCAGATTTTGCGAATTTTGTTTCCTATTTGGGTTACACCTCTTTATATTCTTATATATATGGGTGTATCCGGGATTGTGGTGTATTTCAGGGCATTCTAAGTTTCCCAAAGGTTTTCTAGGAGGGCTTAGGGCTATCAAAAGGTGAGAGAGAGAGAGAGAGAGAGAGAGAGAGAGAGAGAGAGAGAGAGAGAGAGAGAGAGAGAGAGAGAGAGAGAGAGGAAGCTTGTGGAAGGAAGGCTATGCTCATAGAGGGGATCTACCATATCTCAGCGCTTCCACGTCCTCGTGATCGATGAGATCTCTCGGTTTTCTCTTGTTTCTCTTATTGTTTATCCACTCCTACGTGAGTGAAGAAGGTTTGATCCAAGCGGTGTGTGCTTGTGATCGGTTGTAATGTTCTGCTTTATAGTGGATTGTTGATCTGGACGAGGTCCCATGGTTTTTACCTCTTTGAGGGTTTTCCACGTAAAAATCCCTGGTGTGATGTGGTTTATGCTTTGATTATTTTTCATTGCATTATTGTTCCATAATTCTGGTTTGTTTCGAGGGACTAGATCCTAAGGTTTTGTGCAAGGCCCCCAACAAAGTGGTATCAAAGCTAAGTTCATTAAACGGGTAGGATCGGTTTTGAATTATGGAAGGTGGCTCATCAAGGATGATCAACCTTAATGGTTTTAACTGGACCATATGGAAGGCTAAGATGGAGGACTTGCTTTATTGCAAGGACCTATATTATCCAATTTTAGGCATATCAGCAAAACCAAGGATATGACTGATGATGATTGGAAGAAGATGGACTGAAAGGCGGTGGGGTTTATTAGACAATGTTTGGATGATTCTGTGTTCTACCATGTGTCTATAGAAACCTCAGCCGCTACCCTATGACTGAAATTACAAGGGCTGTATGAGAGGAAGACAGCCGGTAATAAGATTTTTCTGATAAGGTGACTTGTGAACCTCAAGTTCAAGGATTGTGGTTCTGTGGCCGAACACATGAATGAGGTCAGCAATATAGTGAACCAACTCTCCTCTATGAAGATGGTTCTGGATGATGAATTATAGGCTTTGCTATTGCTTAGTTCATTGCCTGACAGTTGGGAGACATTGGTGGTGTCTCTAAGTAACTCTGCGCCAGACGGAAAGATATCCATGGAACATGTTACTAGCTGTCTCTTCAATGAGGAGACAAGGAGGAAGTCTTAGGGGTCTACTCAGCAAGAGGCCCTTGTGACACAGGAACGGGGGAGATGAAAGAACAGGAAGGGCGGGAAGGCCCGAGATAAATCAAGAGGCAAGTCGAGCAACAAAAAAAGATGTTGATTATTGGAATTGTGGCAAGAAGGGCCACTACAAGCATGAATGTTGTGGTAAGAAGAATGACAAGAAAGGAAAAGAGAAGGAAGACGTAAGACCCGTATCCTAGTCCGTACTGTTCCGAAGGCTTCCGCGATCCTTCCGGTCGAATTTCGGCAATCCTCGACCTAAAGCCAACGTTGCGCATGATCCTAAGACGAGATTTGCATGCCAAAGTCGGCTCGACCCGAAACCTATACCTTGGCGACCGCGCCGTCGCCGTGGTTCCAACGCCGCGACTCACGCACCGACCCGATACCCAGGCTAGAAGATGTCGGCCCGCGTTCAGTTCGAAGAAAACGCCGCACATTGCAAATCCTAAGAGAATGTCCCATCAATCACATCAATCCATCAATCAAAGTCAAGTACAAGCAACCCATACCCTAGCCTTACCCCTCTCTTACACAAGTACCATAAAGTCAACAAGCACCTTACCTCTCATGTCACTCCACCATCACTCCTCTCCCATCATCTCTCTCTCTCTCTCTCTCATTCTCTTTTATTCTTCCCAAGCAAGCCCAAGAGAAGAATCGTCCATGGCTTCCATGGAGAAGCTATGTGTGGCCCACTCTCCTATCACCCATCCCAACCTCAAAAATCGATCTCAACCGTTGAATCTTGTTCCCTTGAAGCTCTACAACGTGTTGGTGAAAGAATGGAGAAGAATATCCTCAGGTGGGTGCTTCTCTCTCTCTTTTTCACTCTTGTGTGATGTGTGGCTCACTTAGATGGACCCCACCTTGATGAAATGTGGGCCACGTCCGTGTGGGACCACTGTTTAATACATGCCGTCCAGCGTCCAACGCTGGTGGCTAACGTGAAGTGTGTATACTGGGTCTGTAGTAACGGCTAACAAAAACAAAAGGGGTTTTAGCCTTTTTGGGGTGGGCCACTCATGCAGGCTCCACCTCAATGTATGTATATAATCGACGACGTCCATTCTGTTAAACAGCTCATTTTAGACGTTGGTCTGAAAAATGAGGGTAATCCGAATCTCTGGCGGGCCATAATGTAGGAAACAGTGGTTTTGGGCGATTTTAACTGTTAAGGCCCGTTGCGATGTTTTTTATACACCGAAAATATTGCATTTTGGACTTGTTAGGTTTGTTGCGAGACAGGGAGACTAGTAGTCGGCGTGGATTTTTCCTGATGTGGACCCCACCTTTCAAAATCCTTAAAAAAAAAAAAAAAAAAGAAGAAGAAAAAACCACAGCAGCAGCAGCAGATGCTGCTGCCGCTGACAGCCCAGAGACGCCAGCCGTGGACGCTGAATGAGCAGGACCACGGGTCCCATTTGTAGGCCCCACCGTGAGGTGTGATTTATATCCACACCGTGCATTGGGTGGCCCTCCTTCTGACGGTGGGCCACCCCTAAAATCATCCGTATTTAGATCTCAGGTGGCCCACGTCACTGGAAACAGTGTTGATTGAATGTCTACCATTGGAGCCCTTTCTGGCCCCAGAAGTTTTAGATCATTATGAAATTTGTTTTTCCCCTTGACTCAGGTCCGTGTGATCTTATCAAGGGCTTGGATGGCAGATAAACTTTATGTGGGCCCCACGTGGGACCCACTTATATGAAGTAGGTTGGCGGGTGTACAGCGTACCAGCTGTGCTAGCTGGTGTATTGACGTCATCTGGGTCTGATCACCCAGACCATCCATTTATGTGGACCCCACCTCCCATCAGCGGTAATGACACCAGCAAGTTCTGTGGACCCCACACGGATGTATGAATCTACACCGTCCACTCTGTTGGTGCACGTGGAGTCCACGTGATGTATGGGCCTTATTCTCATACGGTGGGACCCACCTGTGCATCTATTTGATATCCACGCAGTCCATCTGTTGGCTGACGGACGTCAGCAAGTTCGGTGGGACCCACCCCACGTGTGGGACTCCACCTGGAGTGTATATTTCTCCATGCCGTCCATTTATTTTGACAGTTACCACATGGGGCCCACATGTTTGTATGTGTGAGATCCGGTCCATTCAGATGGTGTGGCCCAACTTAACATGTACGTGTGGCACCCTCACCATCCAGCAGTAAGGACAGTGGGTCCCACCTGGAGTATGCATTGCATCCAGGCCGTCTAGGCCCTGGACGGCGCTGGCATGTATTATATGTAATATATATTATATACAATATATAGTATTATATTATGTATTATAGTCTATATGTGTTTTAATCCTTCTGCCCAGTAGCGTGGGATCCACACACACGCGTGGACTCCACCATGAGGTGAGATGTAAACTCACCTTGATGTATGTCTGGCCATCCATATGACAGTAGGAGGGGTCCATCATGATGCATGTTATATCCATACTGTCCATCACCTGAACAGCGGACCAGCGACCCTCACTCCAGTAGGGGTCTGATGATCGAGACCATCCATTCATGTGGAGCCCACCTTCATGTGTGTTTTGTATATCCACCGCCCATCCATTTTGTCGTGGCTACACCATTATGTATAGTTTAATCCCCACCGTCTAGATATTGTTGGACAGTGCGGGATCATGTTTGAATGGTGTTGTGGACCCCACTTTGATGTATGTTCCATATCCACACCGTCCACAATGTTTGGGCAGTGTTGATCAACATACGTGGGCCATGTGTGCAGTGATACACATGTTACACCTACAACTCTTGAATGATTCTTGGTGCGGCCCATATGATAAGGTCCACTTTGGTATATTTATGACCGTTTATGTGGTGTATTTGAGGGCCCATGAGCAGGGCCCACCTGTTGTATTTTGGCCCATGTGCAGGGCCCACTTGTCGTGAATATGAGACCCATTAATGCGGTCCACTTGATGTATATTGAGGTCCATGGGCCGCAGCTCGTTATGATGTACTGAGGCCCATGGTTCGTGGCCCATTGAGATGTATTTTCGGCCCATATGTCATGGCCCATTTGATGTATACGAGACCCATGTGTAGGGCCCACCTATTGTGTATTCGAGGCCCATGGATTGTGGCCCATTGTGATGTATTTGAGGCCCATGGGCGTGGCCGATTGCCGATTTTGCTTGTCGTGGCCGATTATCAATTGACATGACCGATTGTCGATTCTGCTTGTCGTGGTCGATTATCGATTGACATGACCGATTGTCAATTCTGCTTGTCGTGGCCGATTGACCGATTAATTATCGAGGCAGATTGTTGATGCCGGTTATTGATACTGATTATGAGTATGTGATAGCATAGCTTCATGATACATGCCCATACGCATCATCTGCACGTTTGTTATGGGATGTGGTTGATCATTACATATATCATTGAGTGTGTTGTTATGAGACTCCCTGATAGGCGGAGGTTATCTCGCATGAGCGCACGGTATGCGCAGGAGTGATGCATGACTGATACATCTTGCATTATGATTACTGTATGCCCTAGCGACATCAGGGCCGTAGCCTCCACAGGCATATCGTGGATGGCCAGATGGGACACCGGAAATGTTTGGTTCTAGCATACGGGCGCCATAGATGTCCCTGGGTGAAAATTTCTAAACCTCCGTGGCCAGGAGATGACTCCAACATCGAGACCGAGTGGATATATGAGCGCACGAGGGCCGAATACCAGGAGGCCGCGTCTCCCACTGTGTCGTGGTCGGTTGGAAGGGGGTGTGACCTTACCCGCCTGAGTGAGGGGGCAATATCTAGGTTGAGTTTGACCAGCTTGAGGAATGGGTCCGCTATCGACGAGCCGGGCCCGATATTGGCAGGTGGATAGTGAGGTCTCTTTCACTTACCCAGTTGTGCGCTCGGATAGGGGCGACAAGCTGGCGTAGAGTGTAATAGACCCCGGTGATGATCCCAGAGATGAACCGTACTGATATGTGGACTTATTGAGCAGGAGTTGCATACTCATTCATTCATTCATTCACTATTCACTTGGGCTGGTGGTGCGCAACTATTTGTTACGTGTACCTTTGCATGGCTAGGATTTCGGTTGGGCGCGTGACTAACCTGAGATCAGGAGTTTACCACATTGAGTCTGACTATCCAAATTTAGGTATGAGACTGGTTTGGATAGAAGTCCCTTGTGATGGACCCCATAGCCTGCGATACTACGTACTATCATCCCGACTTCACGCTCCAGCATGGTCATTCCATTCGCACCGCATAGCACATTACATCTACTGCATATGGCATTCCGGGTTACTATGTTTATCCGTTTATAAGGTCTAGATACGACTGACGGTATTCGTGCACTCATCAGAAATCGCGTACTGCATCGCATCCTTAGCATATGATGTTTAGCTCTTTATGACTCCTCAGTTGCATAGATGCTCTATAATGCGTATTCTGATATTGATTGACTCATGGACTTGTCTGTATTTTTGCTTACTCTGTTATCGTATGATTTATGACCTTGTTAATAATGTTGTTTACTCGGATAATTCATGCTATTGTCAGTATTTCTGCTTATTTCTGATATTGTATGATTTATGGGCTTGTTAGTATTCCCGTTTACTCTGATTACTCTGATATTGCTTACTTGGCACTTACCTTGTGCACACACTTACACCACCCTCTAAGCTTTCTATAAGCTTATGCACGATAGATGCGTGCAGGTGAGGTTAGGTTGCAGCAGTGTTGAGCTTGGAGCATGCAGCGGTCCTTTGGAGCTTGATTTTCGGTTTATGTATTTCTCTTTCAGCATTGTACTCAAATGATTATATTAGTGGATATGTGATGATGCTGTTGCCTTTGTGAATTGGGTAATCTTGTGGTTATGCTTATTTTGAGTTAAATGTACATTGAAAAAAAAAATCCTCCTTGTAGGATCCCAGGATCGGAATCTGGCATATGGACGCTAGGAGCCGAGAATGGGGTACTACGGAGGCTTTCAGCATCAGATTCGGTCATAGGGATTCCAGTGAATCCGATTTCCGGATTTGGGGCGTGACAGAAGATGAATCAGATTCTACTACGGTTGCTTCAGATGGTGACGTTGTAGTTATTCTTTTAGCAGATCACGATGTATGTCTCACGGCTACGAGTCAGGACACCGACTGGGTGGTTGACTCAGGAGCTTCTTTTCATGCGACTCCACGCAGGAACTTCTTCACAAGCTACAAGTCTGGTGATTATGGGACTGTGAAGATGAGAAATTCTAGCGTATCGAAGATCGTGGGAGTCGGTGATATTTGTGTGAAGACCGATGTGGGCTGCACAATGGTTCTCAGGGATGTGAGGCATATCCTAGACCTTCGCCTCAACTTGATTTCGACGGAAAGGTTGAATGATGATGGCTATGAAAGCCGATTTGCTGGTGGGCGATAGAAGCTCATCAAGGGTTTGTTGATCGTGGCCAGAGGAAAGAAGTGTTGCACCATTTACAAGGCAAGTGTCAGTATGTGCAAGGGTGGGTTGAACGCAGCGGAAGATTCAACAATTGACATGTGGCACAGGCGTCTAGGCCACATTAGTGAAAAAGGGCTTCAACTACTAGCGAGGAAGCGGCTCCTTCCAGACGTGACAGGTACACCTCTCAAAACTTGTCTTGATTGTTTATCAGAAAAACAACATAGAGTTTCATTATTTAAAACTGCTTCTCATGTTAATAAAGTGCATGCATTAAATTTGATTTATTTTGATGTTTGTGGTCCTATGAGGACAAAAACCTTGGGTGAGGCATTGTATTTTATCATTTTTATAGATGATGCATCTAGGAGGGTTTGGGTTTATGCTTTGAACTCCAAGGATGAGGTTTTCGGTGTGTTTAAATTGTTTCATGTTATGGTCGAGAGAGAGACAGGTAGACCATTGAAGTGCATCCGCACTGACAATGGTGGTGAATACATTGGCGACTTTCATGAGTACTGTAAGTCCCTGGGTATACGGCATGAACAGACGGTTCCCAAGATCCCCCAGCATAATGGTGTAGCTGAGCGAATGAATCGCACCATTGTAGAGAGAATCAGATGCATGTTATCCCATGCGAAGTTGCCCAAGATATTCTGGGGAGAAGCAATGCACACGGCGGTGTATTTTATAAATAGGTCTCCATTAGCCCCGTTGAATAGAGAAGTACTTGAGAAGGTGTGGACTAGACATGATCCATCGTACAGTCATCTCAAGGTGTTTGGATGCAGGGTATCCGTTTACGTACCAAAGGACGAGAGGTCCAAGCTCGATATGAAGATCAGACAGTGTGTGTTCTTAGGGTACGGTAATGAAAAGTTCGGTTACAGGTTGTGGAATCCGACCGAGAGGAAGCTCGTCAGGAGCAGAGATGTGGTTTTCTTTGAAGATCAGTATATAGAAGACATTGGTAAGCCAGAGAAGAACCAGCCTAGTTCAAGTGAGGTAGAGGACATAGATCCGGTTATTCCTCCCGTGGTGCCTAATGACAGGGGAGTACAACAAGGTGCAGAGGAGAAGGGAGTTCCTTCAAAAGATGGACCAGGAAAGCAGCCCCCACTTGATCCACCTGTTGAGCCACAGGTGAAGAGGTCATCTAGGGACAGACAACCGTCCAAGAGGTACTCGCCACATGAGTACATTATGCTGACTGATGGGGGAGAGCCAGAGATTATTCTGAGGCCCTAGCTGACGAGCATAAGGGGGAGTGGTTGAAAGTTATGCAAGAGGAGATGAAATCCTTGCATAAGAACCACACCTACGACATGGTGAAACTACCTAAGGGCAAGAAAGCTTTGAGCAACAAGTGGGTGTTCAGAAAGAAGATTGAGCAGAAGAATTCACAGATAAGATTCAAGGCCAGACTTGTGGTGAAAGGTTTTGGTCAGAGGAGAGGCATAGACTTCGAGGAGATATTCTCACCAGTGGTGAAGATGACAACCATACGGATGTTGCTTGGGTTGGCGGCCAGCATGGATATGGAGATAGAGCAGTTAGATGTTAAAACTACTTTCTCTATGGTGACCTGGAAGAAGAGATCTACATGCACCAACAAGAGGGGTTCGAAGTCAAGGGCAAAGAGCATATGGTGTGTAGGTTGAGGAAGAGCTTGTATGGGCTGAAACAAGCTCCACGACAATGATACAAGAAGTTTGACTCATTTATGTTGAAACATGGGTATGATAGAACGGAGTCGGACCATTGTGTGTTCACGCGCAAGTTCTCAGATGGTGATTTCTTAGTTCTGCTGTTATACGTTGATGACATGCTCATCATGGGAAAAGACATCAAGAAGATCGACAAGCTGAAACAGGAGTTGGGCAAGTCATTTGCGACGAAAGACTTGGGCCTGGCTAGACAGATCGTAGGAATGGAAATAACCTGTGACAGAAGCAGCAGGAAGCTTTGGCTGTTACAAGAGCGGTATATTGAGAAAGTCCTAGAGCAGTTCAATACGAATGCAGCGAAGCCGGTCAATACTCCACTGGATGGTGACTTCAGATTGAGCGACAGACAGTGTCCCAAGACGAAGACAGAGGTGGAAGAGATGCAGAGATACCCTACACGTCAGCTGTAGGAAGTTTGATGTATGCTATGGTGTGTACACGCCCAGAGATAGCATATGCAGTTGGTGTTGTCAGACGGTATCTTGCCAATCTTGGCAAAGAGCATTGGGCAGCAGTGAAATGGATACTGCGGTATCTAAGAGGCTCATCCAGATTGAGCCTATGCTATGGTGACGGTAAACCTGTGTTAGAGGGCTACACAGATGCAGATATGGCAGGCGACATAGACTCCAGGAAGTCTACATCGGGATTCATGTTCACGTTTGCAGGGGGAGCGATTTCTTGGCAGAGCAAGCTACAGAAGGTTGTAGCATTGTCGACGACAGAGGCCGAGTACATTACAATCATAGAGGCATGTAAAGAGATGCTTTGAATGAAGAGGTTCCTACAGGAACTTAGCCTGAAGCAGGAGGAGCACGTGGTCTATTGCGATAGTCAGAGTGCTATACACTTGAGCAAGAATTCAAGTCAGCATTCCAAGTCGAAACACATAGAGATTCGGTATCACTGGATCATGGATACTTTGGAATAGAAAGTGTTACAGCTTGAGAAGGTCCACACGGACGATAATGGGTCAGACATGATGACCAAGGCTTTGCTCAAGGGCAAGTTTGAGGTTTGTAGAAACCGGGCTGCCTTGAAGAAGGTAAACTCCTCCTGAGTCGAAAAGGGAGAGATTTGATGGGGATTTTTCTCCTCATTGTTGGCATCGATGAAATCGAACAGGTTTCGATATCATCGATAATTGCAGAATTTTTCACTGCTGGTTGCTGGACTTTTTTTTGTCCTGTTGATATGATCGAGAAACTTTCAGATCATATCGAGGCTGTCATCGAGAGTGGCTCGATGACATCGATAATTATTGGAATTTCCACCCCTGGTCGCTGGACAGTTTTTGTCCCGTCTCGATATGATCGAGGGACATTCAGATGATATCGACGTTGTCATCGAGAGACTTTCGATATGTTCGACGAGTTCCGCAGATGCGATTGCGGAAACGCAGATTTTGCGGATTTTGTTTCCTATTTGGGTTACACCTCTTTATATTCTTATATATATGGGTGTATCAGGGATTGAGGTGTATTCCATGGCATTCTAAGTTTCCTAAAGGTTTTCCAGGAGGGCTTAGGACTATCAAAAGGTGAGAGAGAGAGAGAAAGAGAGAGTGGAAGCTTGTGGAAGGGAGACTATGCTCATAGAGAGCATCTACCATATCTCAGTGCTTCCACGTCCTTGTGATCGGTGAGATCTCTCCGTTTTCTCTTGTTTCTCTTATTGTTTATCCACTCCTGCGTGAGTGAAGAAGGTTTGATCCAAGCGGTGTGTGCTTGTGATCGGTTGTAACGTTTGCTTTATAGTGGATTGTTGATCTGGACAAGGTCCCGTGGTTTTTACCTCTTTGAGGGTTTTCCACGTAAAAATCCCTGGTGTGATGTGGTTTATGCTTTGATTATTTTTCATTGCATTATTGTTTCATAATTCTGGTTTGTTTCGAGGCGTTAGATCCTAAGGTTTTGTGCAAGGCCCCCAACAACTTTCTATAATGTGAAGAAATGATTTAACGTGCATGATATCAGGGAAAATGTGCATGAAATTCACATGGTCATCAGGTACACCAGCCCTTGTTTGGCCATGATTAAAAAAAAAAAAAAAAAAAGGTTGATTCAACACTTAAGTTAGATGTGGAGTCTAATCTCGTGCCGTATGGCCGACATGAGTTGTAAAAAAAATGAGATTTTTAAATAATACTTTCATACCAATGAAGCACATTAGATGAATGGATTGCATGGCATATAAACACCACTGTAGGCCCTATACAAAACTAATGGTGGGAATGGTCCACATTCCACCTAAGTGTTTGATATGTAAAACTTATATTAAGTGGGCCCCACAAGATCAATGGTTTGGATTGGGCCCATAGTAGTTACCATGAGTTCAGATTACTAGGGGTGGTGCACTTGGATTGAATCTTCATAGGTAAGAGCATATTTTCTATAATAATGTAAGTAGTAATCCCAAGTGCACCGTCCTTTATGTATCTGAACTGGTCTGAATTGATTATAGACACGATGAAATCTATCCTTACACTCAATCCAAATAATCCGAAGATCATATCCAAAACCATTGAAGTCTTACAAGATCATCATGAATTTTGAGTTATAAGGTAAGTTTGACTAGCGACAGCTCCACCCATGTGGCCTTATATTAATGGGTTATGAGATCGGCATTGACACATTATTCTTGCAATCATGGCAGACATGTCTTATCCCCTTTTCCTTTTAATCGGAAAGGAGACTATGAAAGATAATGACATGCCTAGATATAATCTTTACTACGTGCCTTTGGAGTAAGTTTGGACAATTTTAACCACATCATTAATCAGTTCCGAATAAAAGGTACCTAAAACTTTGGCTTATTGAAGGACATGAAAGGTGTTTATGGGTACCAAGTTATATCATTAGGTGGGTGTGGCCCACCATTCTAAGAAGAGCATTGATACTCTGACCGGTTGGTGTGGTTGATATTCCATCAGTAAAGAGTTGTACAAGTTATAATCTTTGATTAGATGGATATTGTTAAACATAGATACATTATGGTTGTAATATTTTTTACTGTCTGATTGATGGAAGGTACTTAAGGGTAGAGCTGTACACTAACTGAGTTAGCTCGGTTAACTTGCTTGACTCGACTCGAAAAACCTCGATTTGAAAATAAGTTTGAGCTTATTTTTGAAGCTCGATAAAATTTTGAGCCAAGTTCGAGTTTGTCCGATTTCAAATCAATTTAGATTGCACCTCAACTCAAATCGAACTTGTTCGGTGACTTGGTTATTTTGATATTGATGTTGCTCACCAATTGTTTGATGAAATGACTCAACAAAGTGTTGTTTCGGGTGCATGCATTCTCCGCAAGATTGGTTGGTGGCGAGGAAGGTATGGATACAAAACAAATCACTATAAAAAAAAAACTTTCATGATAAAACTATCCTTATATTTTGATTTTGATGTTGCCTATTAAGCGTTTGATGAAATACTTATAAACTATTGCTGCTATTTTGCATATTGTGAGAAGTTGAAGGTGCATTCCATGTGTTTGAGAAAATGTTGCACAAGCTCGAATTGACCTGAGTTGCTGAACCGAGTCGAGTTGGCTAGTCAGGCTCGAGGACTAAGCCAAGACAAGTTCGAGGGGGGTCAGCTACTAGCCGAGCTGAGTCGAGCTGTGCCAAGCTCCACTTGTGTACAACATCCAAATGAGAACAGTCAGCTGTCCAAATTAAATGAATAATTCCTATTAATTAAAAATTAGACATGTTAAGTCAATTTGAATTTTGGAACATAACTTACCTAACATGGTTATACATCACAATATGGACGGTTGGATTGGACTGACACATGCCATGTGCGCAATTTCAAATCCTCCATATCAATCACGTTCAGACAGTATAAACAACTCTCACTTTTCATTCCCTTTCTCCCATGAAAACCACTTCATCTCTCCACGGCGTTGCACACGTGCAATAATCACTGATTATATTAGATCAGAAATGCTCAAGTACTGGGCCATTACCATAAGCCCTTCAAAGATAACATACTTGTAGTAAATCCAATCCATGTAAACGGTGGGCCCTATCATAAAAACCACTAGATTTGAAAATCAGGAAGACTAACTCATGAGGCTGACCAGACCTTTATGTTGGGCTATGTTGTGGGTTGTTCAATGATTTTACGTGTCTTGGTCTTCAGAAAGTTAGACAGGTTATTTTCACACCAGCCACAAGGATTTTCCAACCTTTTGCACGATTCCTGTCATTGTGGCACATTGTCAGGGCAAAACAATTAGAAAATAGCAATGTCTTTGTCTCAAAAATATAATATATTTGAAAATAGGAATTTCATGCTCTAAAACATATAATATATTTAATATTTTATATAAATGAAGATAAAAAACATTCTAATCACATGTGAATATGATATTGTCTTCGTAGGCTGATATGATGAGTAGGGCTGTTAATGGGCTAGGCCTGGGGTTGGTCTCGGCTTGGATTTTGAACTATTTCGAGTCGGGCTTATTCAAAATTCTAATTTTGGGAGGTCCAAGCTTAGCCCATTGACACCCCTAAGTAAAAGTAGCTGTACTTGCTATGATACTAGGCTATACTAATTCTTATACTCCCTCAATTAAGTATATAAAAATGAAATTTTATGCCACCTCATTATTATTGTTATTATTATTATTAATTTTTCAATAGATCCATATATCCATGATAAGGGTATTTATTTTATTTTATTTTATTTTTAAAGATTTTGGTGACATACGTTGTGGGGGATATGGATTTGGTGGATTTAAGAAACCATCAAGGTCAATGGATGTGTAATGTGGTGCGATATAATTGGGTGATATACCCTCTATGCCCACAGTCGAGTTAATTTTTGAAAAAGACCGTGGGCCTCTCTCACAGCGAGATGTCGGCCAATGATATCTAGAAAAGTCACATATATAATGACTTTGGTGGTTCTCATGCTCATTGGCCAGAGGCTTTGTTTTATTACTTTTGCAGGTACAATTTAATAAAATTATTTATTTTCTGAAAATGATGTAAATACTTTCAATGGTAGATGTTAATTTTCTGAAAACAACATTTAGCTTATTTATTAAGTAGAATAGAACTTTAAGAGGTTGGATCTAGGGGTGCACACGGTTCGGATCCGGTTCCAAAAGGGATGAGAACTATAGGTGGCCCCCTTCATATTAACGGTCCATATTGACAGCTGGCAGGACCAATTCAACTACATCCTTGGCCATTCGGTTCCAGTTTCAAAACCGAAACCGAACTGTGTGCACCCCTAGTTGGATCCATACCTCAACTAGCAGACCGAGTGGAAATACGCCTTTCAACACTTGAGGTCTTGGTATCAATCCCCTAGCGGCGGTGGCTAACATGGAGTGTTTGTACTGATATGGGTATGTAATAACAAGCTAACCCAAAAAATAAAAATAAAAAAATAAAGTTGATATTTGTGTTGCCTTCGTTAAGTCCAATGACCTTATGAACAAGTTGGATATCCTGCCTGTGCCGACCACTGCACATGTGAGGTACTACCCAATCGTGTCCAATTTTGATACCTATTTTGTGAAAGTTGATTGGACAATATAAAAGGACAGAATCATATACCTTAAAAAGTGGGATAGTACGTTCTTCAGGTGGGCCACAGTGATAGGAAAACCGTGAGGAGTTTTTCCAACCATTCATTTTCTTTGTAAAACTGTGCCATACCTTACGAGTATGGTATTGTAAAACCGTGAGGAGTTTTTTCAACCAAACACGCCCTCACGAGTTTACTGGCCTGGTAGTATGTCTTTACAGAGTGGACCACGCCCATCCCATCCCATGGGATTGGATTGTAATTAGAGGTGGGCATCGAGCTGAGTCGAGTTGAGGTGGGCCAAGCTTGGCTTGGCTTGTCCATGATGTACTTGAGTTCGAGCTTGGCCTCGAGCTCAACATTGAATCTTGGCTTGTTTGCCAAAGCTGTCGAGTCGAGCTAGTGGTTCGAGTCGAGTCGACTTTACCTCGAGTCGAGCTCGAGCTTGTTGGGTGAGAGAGTAATGGATTCTGTTCTTGATCCTCCTCTATTGATGAAAAATTCAAAAATCTTAAGAGAATCAAAGCAAAACCCGATGAAAAAATCAAACAAACCTTCGAATCGGATGAGAAAACCTGTAAGAACCGACCTGTTCTTGATCTTCTTCCACCAGCAGAAATCCAAGTACTAGAAAAGAAACAGAGCAAAACACAGATCAGAAATCCAAGGAAAGAGCTCTAGCCAAACAGATCATTGGATTTCCTTGAAGCTCTAACAAATATGAGAAAAACCTATCTCGAATTTCTTGGGTTTCTCGCCTAAGAAGTAGATCTCAAGAGATTGAAATCATACTATTATGCAGCTGAAATAAAAACTGGTGGTGATGGTCAGGGCGGGCGTGCGGCTGGCAGTAGGCAGAGAAAGAGAAGAAAGGGAAAAGGAAGGGGGTGCGTGCGGTCAGGTAGAGACTCTAGGATTTGTTTTTTATTTTTTTATTTTCAAATTAAAACTTAAAACTTATATTATATATATATATATATATATATATATATATATATATATATATATATATATATAAATATTTAATATATTTATTAATCGAGCTTGAGTTTGAGCTTCGAGTCAAGTCGAGTTGAGTTGAAATGCCCCCTGGTCGGACTTGGCTTGAACTCAACTCGAGCTTCAAATAATTAGCTTGGCTCGCCTTGAATCGGCCATTCGAGCCGAGTCAATCCAAGCTGACTCGAGCCGAGTCGAGCAAGCTTTTCGAGCTCGCTTGACTCGTGAACAGCCCTAATTGTATTAGGGTGGATGGCAAGTAATGACGGCTGTGTCAGTGGATTGCTGGCAATCCCATGGGATTGCTATATCTAGGGAATTCACCACCGAGTATGTTTGGCTCGCCTAGCCAATCCCGGGATTACGTCAGCCAATCTCGGGATTGCTCCGTCTAACCAAACATGTCCCAAGCCAAATAGTTGGGATTAAGAGGGATTGGGTGGATTTCAAGGTAACGATGGTGATGCCAGTGGATTGCTGGGATTGCTATATCCAACTTCTGCCTGTTTGGCACGCCCGGCCAAATCCCGGGATTGCTCCTTCCAATCCATCCTAATACAACCTAATCCCATCCACCCTGCCCGGCCAAACAGGCCCATTGGATCTTGTAACCTTGTGCCATGACGGCACGCATGATGGCCTGTAAAGAGCTGTACCAGCATGACTTTTGGGCCCCACCATGACTTATATGTAAAATCCACACCGTATATCAGGTTCTATCCTCAGTGTTAGTTCCTAATACCAAAATTCAACTTGATCCATGGATCCATAACTCAGATAGGACGCCAACCGTAGGTTTGTGTATGGCGCCACCCATATGAGTTTTTATTAGGATTGTATTCTGTAAGAACCGTCCAAATAATATTTCTCAACTGATGGACGGTGTAGATTTTAGATATACAAGATGGTGGACCCCACAGAACTTGGGCGTTTTACACGCTATATGAAACAGTCCGCGAGGCAGGTTAGAAGGAGGCGGTTGGCTCCTGTGTTATTTGACTCCTGTTAGTTCGTACCTAAAAGGTGGCGGTGACTCTTCAAACGTTCACATACCTTAGTAGTACGGCAATCAGGACCGTCCAATCAAGACTACAAAACAGCTGACTCGACTGTGGATGAGAATAGTTAGTAACAGCGCTGTGAAAGATAATATTAACAAATCCAATTTTCCCGCCAAATTTGGACGACTCGCTATATTTTTTATCCATCTATTTGGTATTTATTAATTTTATAATTAGCACATCTTAATATAATTAAAGTTTTTAATATTAATTTTATAATTTTATGCCCCCAAAAGGTTTTTAATGGTCAACGCTCATTCAACACTGTTTCCTGTAATGTGGTCCACTTGAGATTGGGATATATCTCATTTTTGTTGTCATACCATAAAATAATCTGAAAAAATATATGGACGGCATGGATGAAATACTTACATCATGACGGAGCCCACAAAGCACCTGTGGCAGGGGGAGTAGCCAATCCGTTACCGGCTACACTACGTTGGGTGAGGCGGGGAACATAACGTACGTGGGAAGGGTGAAAATTAGGGCAGGCCGCATCTAATCCACTCCCATTATAAGGAAGGATGAGTGATCACAAATCATTATAGGTGCAAAACTAATGGGAAACGAGCATGTACCTTGTCGTGTGAAAGTTGGGCGCTGAATGGTTCCCATCAAATGTCAGGTGGGAGTGTTCAAGATTGGGTTGGGGACCGTACTGAAGAAGGGTCAATGATTACTTCTTAGATGGGAATGGAAACACTTGCGTCCCTTTCCCACTCACACAGGGTGCGAGTACATAACGAATCCATTGTTACCCTTGTTGTGTTTAGATTGATATAATTAATAACGGACAAGTTATTGCATAGAAATAAATAACATGCAAAAAATTTTTAGAAATATTTAGAACATTTTTTTTTTTTTTTTTTAATGCTAATACAATTGACATTAAGCTGAATAATAAACTTCATCTAATGATGATGCATGTGTGAGAAATCCAAGATATGAAAAGCTGTCAAGCGAAAAAGAACATTTAGAGAGACACGAAGAGATGCAATAATCTAAAAGATTGATGTGGCAATGATTCAACTGCCATAGCTGTTGAAATAAAGAAGAGAAACGATCGAAGAAAAGTTGCAATATATATTTATAAATAGTAAGAAGTTCAACAAAGCAAATAGTATCATACCCATCTAATAAACCAATCAAATTTATCTTATTTGTTTTTTTTTTTTTTTCATAGTTTAGCTCTATTATAAGAGTAGCAGTAATCTTTAGCTGTAATCTAAGTTTACACTCTTACGCCAAGCTATTTCCATTTTCATTACAAGTGATTCTTTCAGAAAGACTTTTTTATAGTTACACTCTGATCGAATATAAGTATTCCTTTTTGTCTCATTATTTATGATTACCATAGTGTAATAAAAAATCCTTTTGTACAGAGGGCAATGTGTAACCCATTTTTAGAGGAAGAACTCCACTTTTCGACAATCACCTAATCATCTTACAACTATATTGCGAGTGGCTGAATAAGCGGCCGATCTTCTTAGATCTCGGTTATATATGATCACATTAGACGTATTTGCCTATATCGGTGCTTATGGTTAAAGTTATTTGGTTTGAATCAAGCCACACAATCAATTCTAATACTTCGGCCCGCACACACCACACGTGACCAAAACCAAATTGAGCGCCAATAGCCTCACCTTGAGTGTGCATTGGAGCTGAAGTGTAAGCAACCTAATTCAACACACCTGCGACCTATAACATGGAAAAAGAGTTTGAGATAGGAAGTCCCACTATTAAAATATCAAAATTATGTGGGGTCTACAATTGTGTATATATGCCATCTTATCCACTCATCTAATGTGCTACAAAATGATGAATGGATTCCAAAAAAACCAAGGTCTGTTTGGATACTACCAAATAAGTTACTTTTTAACTTATATTAAGTAATTAAGTTACTCGTTTTATTTAAGTTAGGTTGGTAAGCATGAATGTAAAAGTAACTTACGTGCCAAAAGTTACTTATCTTAATAAGTAATTTGTTTTAGCTTTTTAACTTATAACTTTTCTACTTCTCTCTCATGGTACATGCTAAAGGAGGCTCTTTTATAAGTCCATGGCAAAGGAGGCCTCACATGGTGGTCTGTCCACATCGAAGGTGGGGCTCACATGATGGGCTATCCACATAAAAGATGGGGCCCACATGATGGATGAACCCTACATCCAAAGCGGGCTGGTATGATGGATGTCCCATTTCAAAGGTGGGGTGTACATGATGGATGATCTAAATCAAAGGTGGGCTCCACATGATGGGCAGTGGACATCGAAGTCGGGCCACACATGATGGATGACCTACATTAAGGTGGCCCCACATGATGGATGGTCCACATCAAAGGTTAGCTCCTAATGATGAACGACCCACATGCACAATGGGCTCCCACATGATGGACAGTCTACATTAAAGGTGGGCTCTACATGATGGGAAATTAATAATGGTGGGCCCCACACGATGGATGGTTCACATCCACATGATGGACTGTCCACATCAAAGGTTGGCCCTAATGATGGACGGTACCTAATCCGCTAAAATTAGAAGGATGAGTCACAAATGATTTTAGGTGTGCAAAACTAACCTGTGAAAGTTGGGCGCCGTGTACACTCCATCAAATGTCATGTGTCATGTGCGCGTGTTCAGGATTGGATTAACGACCATACTAAAAAGGCGAAATGATTATTTTATAGAGGGGAGTGGAAAACACTTGTATCACTTTTTTAGGCGCACAGGGTGCCTTATAAGGTACAAAAACCGCGCCCATCATTGTTCCACCTCAACTTTGCACCAGGCCAAAGAATCAGCCCAATTCAACGCACCCGTCGGTGGCCTTCAACATGGAAATTAAAGAGTTTGAGATGGACAGTTCCACTGTTAAAATATCAAAATTATGTGTGGGGTCCACGGTAGTGTGTATATGCCATCTTGTTCACTCATGTAATGTACTGCACAAGGCATGAATGGATTTCCAAAAACTACGGCATTTCAAGACTCACTGTTGGTCGTTCGATGTTAATTTAGAGGTTCTAGGCATGATTTCACATCGATTCCTATAATGGCCCACCTAAGTATGAGTTTTAGGATCAATGGCGAAAAAGTGGCATCACACCTAATGCACCGGGTGGATCTTATATATATATATGTGTGTGTGTGTGGGAAATAGTACTATGAGGTCGACCTCATTGGACTTCCCATGAGGTCGAGCAGTGTGGGCCCCACCATGATGTGTGTCAAACATCAACACCATTAGCCAGATGGGTCCCCTTTAGGTTATAGGATATTTCAAAAATCAACCGTATAAGGGGCTCAAGTGGGTCACATCATCTAAAACCATGTCTTCACATTACTAAGACATATAAAAGCACTTGGTGGGGCCCACTTAAGTTTTGGATGTGGCTAAAACTTGGTCTGACCCCTCATCCAAGTGGGACACACACAATGGATGGGCTGGATTTGTGAACCACATCTCAGTGGGCCCAATAAATGATTACAAATGTTTCAATGGGAGGTAACCCCTCTCAACTTTTGTATGTGGTGTGGCCCACCAAGTTTGACTTTATTTTTAAGCCCATGGCCCATGGAATGATGCATTTGGCTGATGGTGTTGATGTTCGACACACATCACAGTGGGCTTACACTACTCGACCTTATGAGAAGTTCCCATGAGGTCGACCTCATACTAAATTTTCCTATATATATATATATGAAATGGTTCTATGTGGACAACCTCATGGGAACTTCCCATGAGGTCGAGTTGTGTGGGCGCCACCGTGATGCGTGTTGAACACCAACACCGTATATTTGATGGGTCCCCTTTAGGTTATATGGGATATCCCAAAGATCAGCCGTATACAGACCTCAGGTAGGCTATACCATCTAAAACCATGTGAAGGCATACCTAAAACATATAAAAGCACTTGGTGGAGCCCACCTGAAATTTGGATGCCTTTGAAACTTGTCATGACACATAATAGAAAGGCTGGATTTGTGAACTATATCTCAATGGGCCCAACAAATGATTATGAATGTTTTAATGGGACGGTATCCCCTCTAAATTTTTGTATGTGGTGTGGCCCACAAAAGTCATGGATTGACTTGATTTTTAAGCCCGAGCCCTACCATGGAATGGTGCATCTGACTGATGGTGTAGATGTTGACATACATCGCGGTGGGGCCCACACAGCTTGACCTCATGGGAAGTTCCCACCAGGTTGAGAGCATAGAACCATTTCCCAATATATATATATATATATATATATATATATATATATATATATATATATAATATATATATATATATATATATATATTTGTGTGTGTATGTATGCATGTTTTTGTGTGCCAGGTAGTTTAGAAAGTGCCTTGGCAGGCTTATGCAGCCGAGCAACCGACGCCTCCTTTCCCAACGGACCGTTGACAACTTTTAGCCGTCGGCGTTGCCCTATTTTTTTTTTAGTATTGTGACAGTCTTATAAAATAATAATAAAAGCATAACTAAAACTGGATCAGAAGAAAAGAGGCTTCAAGGCTTCAAGTCACATAGAATTCCTTGCCTTTGGAAAGTATTTGTTCCTAACTATGAATTGAAACCAACTTTATTTATCCAGGTTACAGACAGTCTTAAACTCATGAAAAAGATTTTCACCTTCTCTATTTAATTTAAAGAATTATTGTATTTCTTACCAATCTTTTTTATCAGCATGCATTGTATATTTTGAAATTTTTTAAGATTTCATGTTTATTTCTTAAGAAGTATAAACAATTATATTTATTGTATATCATTTATAAAAGTTATAAAATATATATATTTTCCTTCTTGAGCTGAGGTATTATCCATGCCAATGATATCAGTGTGTATAATTTCTAGCAACTTGGAATCTCTCTCTACCTTACTAAAAAAAGTTCATTAGTTATCCAAGTGTGGACGCAAATCTTACATTTTTCTGCCTTGTCATTAATGCATCTAGGATTTAGTCTTAATTTCGTCATTATACCATGCTTCTAAAGTGTACATGACCTAACCTATCATACCATAATGAAAAGGAATCAACCATATAAGTAGAAGAAACGATTTCATTATCAATATTAAATTTAAATATGCCATCATTGCATAGATTTTAACAGCAAATACTCTCTTAGTTACAATGAACTTATTAGGCTCGAAAATCAATTTAAAACCATGCTTGCTAAGCAAACTTGCCTAAATATAAGTTTCTTCTAATTTTCCAATACAAAGAGTACATCAATGAAGGTGAGAGATTTCTTGAAGCCTAGTTTTGTTAGTACACTTATTTGAGCACCTATTTGTCACTCACATGGGTTAATGTGTTATTGAATCAATTAAGCCCTTGGAAGCTTAACACCGAAGACACATGAAGACTGAGAATATCAAGGAGTAAAGGAACATGAAAATTGAGGTGCCTTGGTGTTGGTGACCTAACCTTATATCCAAAATAACCTAACTTCTAGATGATCTGTTCTTAAATAGGTAGACCTTTGTTTGATAATCATTTAACCTTAAGAGCTTCATTGGAACATACTTAGATTGGATATAAAAGTTTAGAGCCATTGTAAATCATATAGCCCAAAAATAATATAACTCTGCGTGAGTTCGGTCGATCCTTGATCGATCTCGCAAATCCTTGATTGATCTCGATTGATCAAACTAGCTTAAAAGTGTCCAGCGAGCTAAACATGAAAATCTAGAATTACTTCGATTTATCAACACTAACTGTTATTTGTCCAATTTTCTAACCGTTGCAATTGGTTGGTTATATAAAGGGTATTTGTATTTGAGCTTTATGATGTACTTCGGTGCCATTAGAGCTTAAGTGATTTTTCACTCTTAATCCCTTTCTTAAGCATCTAAACCTAAGAGATTCAAGTCATATTCTTTAAGATTTACCACTCTAATAAGGTTTCAAACCTCTATTATGAGGATACACTTGATCTCCACCATTTTTTAGAGAATAGATACAATCCCATAGGTAAATCCTTAGTCTATTAATCTTTAGAATATCTATCTAGGTGAATCTCCAATGAAAAACAATTATATCTTTAGTTATAGGAGATTTCACCCTCCGACTACCTCGGTCACCTCATAGGTACATTGTATGCAAGGTGTTTGATCGTGGAGCTGAACCATTTGCATCAATGATTATGAAAAAAGAAAAGAGAAGCTGATTCAAGTATGAGAGAGTATTGAAGAAGCATTTTAAGAAGGCGCAATAATGAGGCTCAATCCAACCACTAAGGGTTAATTTTATAGTCCATGTATACTCATTCCTTATGTAGGGATTGAGATAGAGTTTGTGATCCAAACTCGAATAATTTCTTATGTGAGATAAAATTCATTGGACAGAGGTACGTATGTGTTAGTCTCCTTAGGAGCCTCCAGTAGGAAAAAAAAACATAAGTCCTTAGATTAGAATAGTAGTGATCATTGGTTAGCTGATAGAAAATCAACTTAGTTTTCGAGGAAGCCACCGACATGGGTGAAAACATATTCCATAAACACGGGTGAGTAAGTATAGGTCTTTGTGTAGGACCGTTACCAATACAAGTGCGTACGTGGTCCACCAACCCGGGTGTGTATATGTAGGTTAGTGGTGAGCTTAGTAGAAACCATTGTAAGAGTTAGAGGTGAACTTGATTTAAAACCTTTGAGATGGTGAAATTGGTATATTCAAGGAGAGCGCACCTGCCGAGAGTAGAGTAGGCAAGTAGCCGAACCACTATATATGTTTGTGTTTGCGATTGTTACTTATGCACACTTCTATTTATGATTATGAGTTTAATTGTTTGAATGCAATCCAAATCATTCATAAAGTGACACAAATTAATGTTCATAAAGTCATTACCACTAGGATAAAATGAAAGAATAAGAATATTAGCCCGATCCAAAACTTCTACTGCCCTACAAATGTTTCAACTATGGAAGTACAATATTCGTTGTTTTAATTGTGTGGCCCACTTGAGCTTTGAATTTGTCATTTTTGGGTTCATGTCATAAAATGATTTGGTAAAACATGTGAATGTGGTTGATTTCTCACAAACACCGTACATATATGCAATTTTATCTCTTTAAAAATTTAAAATTTTAAAAAGGCACTTAAACCTAAAAAAGTAATATATTTAAAAAGATTGCCTTTTGCCGCACTTCAATACCACGAGGCCATTTTAATCAAAATCCCTGGTTTTTTCCGACTCATACATACTCGAAGCGGATTGCGTCCTGCACCTGCATGGACGGAGTCAGTCCAGGCATGGGCTCTATGGGCTCCACTGTCATCTATAGATTTTATCCAT
The DNA here is from genome assembly GCA_021015155.1 of Magnolia officinalis. NCBI lineage: Eukaryota > Viridiplantae > Streptophyta > Magnoliopsida > Magnoliales > Magnoliaceae > Magnolia > Magnolia officinalis. The sequence goes on from JAJHSJ010000015.1 coordinate 58,749,306, forward strand.
GCTGTTCATTCATTTTTCTCGGATCCTTTAAACGCATGATCTCAAAAACAAGGACGATCCAAGGGTTAAGTGGACCACACCACAGGAAGCAGCAGTGATAATGACACCCACCGTTAAAACCTTCCTAGGCTCATCATGATGTTTACTTTTCATCCAACCTGTTCATAAGGTCACAAAAAACATTAAATGAATGGAAAACACAAATTTCATCTCGATTCGAAAACTTATGGCCCCCTAAAGTTTTTAATGGTGCACGTTTAATCCCCATTGTGTGGTCCACTTCAGCCTTGGATTTACCTCAAACTTTTTTTTTAATCTCGTATCTTAAAATGATACGGAAATTGAATGAACGGCGTGGATAAAACCTATACATGACGGTGGGACTCACAGAGCGCCTGTTGTGGACGCAGTCCGCATCCGAACAAACTACGGTACGCTGTGAAGCAAGGCTGTAGAATAAGCTTATCTTATGAGTCATATCTCTATTATTATTTTCTTCCGACTCATATTCATAGATAGCGCTGCTACTTAATAAATGTTTTGATGGCCGTCCACTACCTAATAAATGTACCGGATGGCTGATAAGCACGCCATCCAACGGTTATAACGAGATTCAGGGGGGAAACGATTGGCTACTCCCCCTGCCACCAGCCCGGTGTCTGGTGGTCGGTGCTGTGGGTCCCACCATGTGTATGTGCTTCATCCATTTCATTCATCCATTTTTAAAGATAATTTTAGAGCCTGATCCCAAAATTGAGAGGGATATAAATCTCAGGTGGACCACACCACAGTAAAACAATAGTGATTGGATATCCACCATTAAAATCCTCCTAAGGCCCACTGTACTGTTTATTTAAAATCCAATCTGTTAATTAGGTCATACAGCCCAGATGAAGGGAAAAAAAAAATATCCGCTTGATCTAAAACTTTTATGGCCCTCGAAAGGTTTTTAATGGTCAACGCTCATTCAACACTGTTTCCTCTAATGTGGTCCACTTGAGATTGAGATATAACTCATTTTTTGTCTCATACCATAAAATGATATGTAAAAATGGATGGACGGCATGGATGAAACACATAAATCATGGTGGGGCCCACAGAGTACCGACCACCAGCCATTGGTTGGTGGCAGGGGGAGTAGCCAATCCGCGTCCGATCCGGAGCTGTGACGCGGGGCCCACATTCCGCCCCAACCAATCGCTGGAAACGAAAAAGTGCATACAGCAAAGATGCGAGTCACGTAACGCGTACTCATTGCCCATGTCTCAAAGACCGTGTATGTCGCAATAAAATGAGGCCCGCAGATTGAGTATTAAGATAATCTCGACCGTCTATCTTACGTAATCAGTACTGTAACTGCAACCTAGAGAAACTTAATATGAAAAGATGATTTTGACAGTAAATATCAGTAGATTAATTTAAAAACAATGTAAATTTTTTTTTTTCTCTATGTCTCGGATTCAACTCTGAAAATCGAAGGTTGGGAGTATCCATGAAAGTAAAATATTGGAAATTAGATTAATTAAAATATTAAAGATAATGTGGACGGTCCAAACATATCACGTGGGCTATATTGAAAGGAGACACACGGGGGATTCTGTGTCGCGACGGACGAAAACGAGCTCTCGTACTACTCTGCTTTATATACTAGATGCTCGCTTCTCTCACTCTCCCGTCTCGCCTTCTCTCTCTCTCTCTCTCTCTCTCTCTCTCTCTCTCGTTAAGATGTCGTCGCAAACCGTCGAACACCTCGTCCTCTTCCGTGTAAAACCCAACACCCACCCATCAAAGATCGACGACATGATTTCCGGCCTCAACTCCCTCTCCTCCCTTCCTACCGTCGTATACATGACCGCAGTCCCCATCTCCAGGAGCCAATCTCATCCCTTCAATTTCACTCATGTCGTCCATGGCCGTTTCAAGACGAAATCCGACCTCGATTCCTACGCTGCGCACCGGGCGCACCGTAAAGTCGCCAAGCTGTCATTCCTCCCGATCTGCGACGAGTACCTGATCGCAGACTGGGTTTCCGAAATCGACGGCCCAGCCGTCCCCCGGCCTGGATCGACGCTCCGAATCACGCTTCTGAAGCCGAAGGAAGGGCTGGGGGATGGATCAAAGAAGCAGATCCTGACCGTTGTTGGAGGGATCAGAAACTCATTCCCGGAGATCGATCAGGTTAGCTTCGGTGAGAACTTCTCGACGATTGGGCACAACGGGTTTACGGTCGGATCGATCTCGATCTTCTCCGGACCCAAGGAGATCGACGTTCTGGATTCAACGGTGGAGATGCAGAAGGAAAAAGCTAGAGCTTTAGTGGAGAGCGTTGTCGTCGTGGATTACGAGATTCCGCCGCTGGCGTCGTCGAAACTTTAATAGTATAAAGATGAAAAGATACATTCGCTTTCAGTTGCATTTCTTTTTTCTTTTTATATCAGTTTTTTCCAATTCTGACAAGCGAGTCTCATTGTTCTTTAATCTAGACCGTTGATCTATTGTGTCCCACCGTGGACGACCTATAGGCTAAAAATCTCATTGTTAATTAAGGAGAAATAAACTTTTCATTTTTCTCACAAGTAGACGGCTAATAACGGGAATACAACAACAGTCGCATGTAACTGAAAAGCCAGTTCTCGCTGCTCATAGACGGACATACGGTCCAGGCAAGGCCTCTGTGGGACCCACTGTGATTTATGGGTTTTATCCACACCGTCCATCCATTTTGATGGATCATTTTAGAGTACAGACCTAAAAATGAGAAAGATCAAAGCCTGAGTGGACCACATAGTGGGGATTGAACAGGTTGGATGGCAAATTAACATCATGGTGGGTCTTAGGAAGGTTTCAACGGTGGGCATTATCACTGCTGCTTCCTTTGGTGTGGTCCACTGGAGCCTTGGATATGCCTTATATTTGGCATCATTTTCTAAAATAATCTGTAAAAATGGATGGACAGCGTGGATAAAACCCATACATCACTGTAGGCTCCACAGAGCGACTGTATGGACCGAGTCCGTTCGGGTATAGTCAGGACGCAGTCCGCGACTTAAAACAAAAAATAAAAATAAAAATGTATCGCCATCTCTGAATCTGTATCCGGATTCGGATTGCCTGCTTCTCCGACAGCAGTTTTAAGACAGCTGTTTTAAGACATTAGCCCGAGATAAATAAATAAAAAACTCTTGTGGTCCTAGCGACACGAAACAATGGAGATTGGACGTCCACTGTTAAAACATTCGTAACGGAGATTGGACCCAACACAGAAAATAGTGGGAAGAGTGACGTGCACCGTTGAAATCCCCCTAAGGGAAACGGATTGGCTACTCCCCCTTACACCATCTCCGTGGCTGGGTTCGGTGCTCTGTGGGCCCCACCATGATGTATGTGTTTCATCCATTCCGTTCATCCATTTTTAAAGAGCATTTTATTATTTCATACCAAAAATGAGAGGTATATAAATCTCAGTTGGACCACACCGTATGAAAACAATAGTGATTGGATATCAACCATTAAAATCCTCCTATGGCCCACTATACTGTTTATTTGACATCCAATCTGTTGATTAGGTCATACAGGCCCAGATGAAGAGAAAAAACAAAGATCAGCTTGATCCTAAACTTTTATGGCCCCCAAAATGTTTTTAATGGTTGACCCTCATTCAACACTGTTTCCTATAATGTGGTCCACTTGAGATTTGGATATATCTAATTTTTGGATGCATATGGTAAAATGATCTTTAAAAAAAGATGGATGGCATGGATGAAACACATACATCATGGTGTGGCCCACATAGCACCGACCATCAGCCATTGGCTGGTGTCAGGGGAGTAGCCAATCCGTTCCCCTCCTAAGGTCCCCCATGATGTTTATTTGACATCTAACCTGTTCATGCGTTAACGCAGATATTAAAGAAGGGAAAAGACAAATATCACTTGATCGAAAACTTTTGTGGCCTTTAGAAGTTTTTAATGGTGGGCGTCACTCTCCCACTGTTTTCTGTGGTGGGGTCCACTCGATCTTTGGATCTCACTCATTCTTTGCATCTTGTCCTAATATGATCTCTCCAAATGGATGAACGGTGTGGATACAAAACATACATCATGGTGGGGCCTACAGAACTTGGTGACGTCACTTCAGTAGTGAGTAGACTCGCTACTCAACCTGTCAGTAGTAGCTAATCCGCGTCCCTCATGCCCCCCACCTACGTTCCTCACAGGCAATCCGCGTCCGCGTCCGCGTCCCTTGAATTCACTGATATGAGAGAATTTTTGGCGGAGAGAACTGGACAGATGCACATGCAGCCGTCTCTTTCCTCCCACGTGTAAGTTATGTAATATCCCAGCCATGTAAAAGGTTGGGCAGCCCTTTCTGACAATTTAATATGAAAATAAGTCCGGTCTCCAAATTGGGTGGGCCACATCATGAAAATCTATCGAGAACCGATGGAAAGACTTATTGTATAGTTGTGGCCCACCCAATGAGTGAACGGCCTAAATTTATAGTAGGCTTCACCATGGTGTGGCCCACCTTTTTCACTGCTCGGATATTCTAAAAAAGTGACACGTAGGCAGAAAAATGTCTCTATCAGATACCGCCGCGGCAAATGACCCCACGGGTCTACAGAAGTGTGCCCGACTTTTCACAACTTAAAACACGTGGATACTCTGCAAAGACGTACGTCAGCCGTTTATCTTATAGTTTTATCTGTTTGTTTCTGTATGATTATGGAACCTTAGATAATGCAAATGATTGAAGGGTTTTATCCGCAAAACAAAATCATCACATGCAAGCCCCATCTTTTCCGTCAATGTTTTATGTGTATTGGACATCCGAGCCGTTGAAAAGGTGGGCCACACAAGGAAGGTTATCTGGGATAAATATCAGGCCTATCCACTCATTGGGTGAGTCAGAATCTTTATTTCCATGGTGTGGTCCACCTAGCTAGTGAACCAATCTGATTTTTGCAACTGGTGATCTCCACGATGTGGCCTGCTTTTTGAACGGCTCAAATGTCCTAACAGGCCTTTCACTGGCAGGGTTGCATTTGATCAGTAGCATCCTATGTATGCTGCTGATCAAGTACTGAATTTCACACAGCACTTGTTGAAGGGAGGAGGTTCTATGGAGCCCACCCTAAATATGCATGTATTACATCAAATCCATCCGTCAGTTGTGCCAGCTCATGTGAGCTTCATTACTAGAAACACCTTTGTGTGGCCTACCAAGCTGGGAACATGTCACATGTGGACAAGTCTTCTTTTAATTCATTGCCTTGATTTTTATTTATTTATTTATTTTTTGAGGTTTTCAAATTGAAGCTTTTCTTAGAGCAGTATTGAGAAAATTTCACTAAAAATAAAAAGGACTATATATAACAAGTCTTTTTGTGGCAATTCCTCAGTTTGAAAATTTCTGGGAAGTTTCCAAATCTCTCTCTCTATATATTTATATACAGACTGTGATGTGTGTTAGGCATCCACTCCATGCATTGGTGAGTCTCCTTTAGATTACGGGATGTGCCAAAAATCGGTGGCATTTGACATTCAAGTGGGCTATACTATTTGAAAGTACCTAAAATCATGTCAAAAACATCTAAGTGCACTTTTTGAAATGGCCTGAAATTTGGTGTGACTTCTAGTCAATATATATATATATATATATATATATATATATATATATATATATATATATATATATATATATATAATTTTGTGAGTAGCTCACTTTCCTTTTTCTATGCACATAGTTGATCGTGCAATACTACTAAGGAGCCACACAAACTCGTGGTCAACCCCATAAAAGAAGAAGTTATAATTAGGAAAGAATTCTAAAAAATTCACCATAATCACTAAAAATTTCAAAATAGTCAAGAATCTTGATCAACTACCAACAATAATAATTAAGAATTTTTTTAAAAAAAAAGTTTAGGCCAAAATCAAGTTAGGTGTTATTGTTGTGAAAAATACTAACATTATACTAAATATTGTAGACTCAATGAAAAATATTATACTATTGAAGATAAGCAAATAAATGGTGAAGAGAAGATAAAAGAAGTCTTGTATTCAAGCAAGCTTCAAAATCGGGTGCATATGAGTAATATATAGATTCAGAATACTCAAATCACGACTTTAAGATGTCTCTTTACTAATAAAGAGCAGATGACGAGTGCATCGGGTCTTATCACTGGGGAACACCTCTCTTGAAGTTAAATGTAAGGATAAATCGAGATTCAAATGAGAATACAGAGCTTCTTTTTAATGTCTTGCAGGTGTAAAAGCTATGGAGGAATCTCATGTTCGTAGGACAACCTGTAAATCAAGCTATAAAGTTATATTCGGTGATCGAAGATGTGAAACCTTATTCAAGGATGATTGTAGGATCATTGCTCATAAAATGAAAATGAGCTGATTATTTGTACTTATAGTGAAATTATCTTATAAGAATTCCTCATCTGAAGTTGTCAATTTGTGTTTTATGAAATTGAGTCACTGCAACCTTCAAAGAATTAGCAACGCTAGGAAACAGACTCATCACTGAAATGCCGGCTTAAAGTACAATGGAAATCATATGTGCGAGGCATATGGATTTATAAAGGTGATGCATCATCCTTTTATACCGGCTTTCACCACAACACATTATCCACTTGAAGTCGTCCATGGTAATATTTAGGGATCAAGCTCAATAGAATCACAAACACATTTAAGGTACTAACATTATTCATTAATGTGTTCTTATGCTATATTTGGATATATTTTTTACATTAAAGATCCAAGTACTTGAACAATTGAAAGAATTTAAAATACTTTGTAAAAAAATATTTTAATTGAAATCTATGGATTGGTAAAGGTGGAGAGTATGCTTTTAATGATTTTGATGATTTTTTAAAAGCACATGGAATTAAAAGACAATCCACTTGCTTAGAAAATTGTCAACAAAATGGGATTGCTCAAAGTAAGAACCCTTACATAGGCAATGTTGTTGGAGCTATGATGAATAAAATTATCAAAAATTTATTGGGCCGAATTATGGTTACTACATACTTGATTAATCGATGCTATTGCAATTAGGTGTAAAAGTCCCACATCAAATTCTCTATGGTAATAAGCCAGATTTAATGCATTTATAAGTGTTTGCATTCAAGCTTATATGAAGCATAGTGATGAAAATTGTGATAAACTTGAAAAGAATGTTATAAAGTGTAACTTTTTTGTGGATATTCATTTAAGAAAAATGTATATTGGTGTTATAATCCAAGAGTTGTGATATGAAATTTGATGAGAATTCATAATTAAATCAAACTTCAAATAGCAAGGTGGAGTCTTCAGAGCCTTTACCAGATGCTAAGACAAATATAGAATACTTTATTTCACAATAATTTAAGTTAGTAAAAAGATATCAATCAGCTAAATTAAAGAAAAATGAGGTTATAACCTTGTTAAATAGTGATCTAGAGTGACTACATCTTATTTGTAAAATGTTTCATCTTAAAAGACTTTCAGATTACTATATAATAAAAATACACTATACTTATATGGCATAGATTATGGATTCCTATGAGTTAAAACCTTTGAAGAATTTTTTTGATGTTCTTTAATGGCAGTAAGTTGTGGAGGAAGCTATGTGTATACTAAAAAAGAATGATACATGCACTTAGTTGAGCTTTGAGAGAAAAAAAAACCAATAGTTACAAGTGGATAAATAAAATAAAATGAATGGCTA